>JBBBDQ010001544.1:350000-950000 GCA_037127315.1 Ascarosepion bandense
CTATGAGTGTTATACAAACTTGATAACAGAAAATAAAAAGATTCTTTTCCTACTGTATCCTTTTGGCCACAAAAATAAAAGAAACTCTTTTTCTAGAGATATTAAAGAGTATGGAGAGTGAGAAATTATATTTTATGTTTATTACTGATTTTACTAACAGATTTTGTCCTGCAGTTACAGCTTAAGATAAACAATTAAATATAAAGTTTTCTTTTTGTGTTTGATATCAACCTTTAGTATTGAGTTTTTGTCAGACAAGGGTTGTGAATTTAACAATATTGAGTTGCATTAGTTGGCTGGTGCATTTAATATAAAGATAATAACCATGGCAACTAAAAGTCTTTACAGCAGTGGTATTTGCAAATGAGTAAATACTCTAATTAGTGATATGATTTGTCAATATTTTTGCTGATATTTCATGTAATATTGATATTGCACTTCCTTGAGTAGTAACTGTGCATTTTGTGAATATGTTTTCTGGATCACCCACACAGTTCCAGATGTCATTGAAAGGCCATCTTCCTGCATTAGAATGAGTTTCTTCAAAAATCATGGTTATAGGTAATTTAAATATCATGTATGCCATTAAACCAGAATTTCCTTGTTGTGATGAATCCAATGAAAAACACCTGTTTAAAATTTGACAAATACCAGTTAGGTGTATGGAATTGGACATGTTAGAAAATTAGTCTCAGTTCAGTATAGCATACTATAAACCAAAGCTTACGCTTGCTGTATTGTTTAATTCAGATAGGAATCATAATTGACATGTTAACTGGTGTTTTGAATTATTATGAATAGCAAAATAATTCTGTAGAATATCATTACCATGAGAAGATGTTAATGATGCCATCCAAATTGACTAAGTGGAAAGCATTGAAGAACTGTTGAAGGAAAATAGAATTGCCAATGGACAAAAGTTTTTAAAAAATTGAAATATTCTGATACAGGCTTGCTTAATTTTGTTAAAATTTTGAGTCTTGTTGGGAAAACCAATAGAAAATATGTAAGCATTGTTAGAATATTAAATCTGATTCTGTTGACCCTACTGGTTGGATTGTTTGTTTCAGTAAATTTGATGAATTGAAAATGGTACCAAATGAAGAGGAAATGCCAATGCTGTTTAACATGGCTGAAATGATGACTGCAAAGAAAAATGAAATTAAAAATGGACAATTAATGGTATTGTTAACTATGCTAACATTTGTGATCCTACATAGGATTGAACTCACCATCCTTGGCTAACAAATTTCTGAAGATATTAGACTTACTCCCAGTTTAATGGATGCATTCTAAGCAGTGGCTGTAGCTTGTCTTCCTTTCTGCCAAAGTGGATTTAACCTTTAGGAATTATTTTAGTTCATTGAAATTTTCTCTTTTGTTTTTAGCAGCTTATCTTGTGGGTTATTTAAAGCTAAAATGTATTTTTTGGATAGTAAGATTTTTTTTTTAATTTTAAGATATTTTTCTTTAATAAATAGTGCATTAACAAATTTTGGGGGGGATTATTTAAAAAACATTTTGAGAATAATAATGATTCCATTTACTTCTGCTTAAGGTATTTGCATGTAAGTGAATTTAATAAACCTGACTAGATGTGATCAAGATCAGAATCCAATGTTCTGTCAGATGAGTTGTCTGAAAAAAGTAACAGATTGCATAGTTATGACAAAGCCAGTCTTTTAGAAAGGGTCTATGAAGAAAATAGAACCAATTTCTACAATATTTAGCCAGTCTTGTAGAAAGGGTCTATGAAGAAAATAGAACCAATTTCTACAATATTTAGCCAGTCTTGTAGAAAGGGTCTATGAAGAAAATAGAACCAATTTCTACAATATTTGTCTATACTTCTGAGATGAGGTAGTGTTTACATTATTTACACTATTCGAACCGTTGTCCTCATCTTTATTACCATGTTTATGGTGTTTCGTCTGTTGTATGCTCCAGCCCTCTTCAGGTGCTAGAATTTGAACTGAACCCTATTTCGATTACTGAGGTATATAATTCTCATTACATATGCGATACTACTTCCAGATGTCATGTAGTTATCTCCCTTTAACTCAACTCTTTAAGTTATTTGTTCACCACTGCTTAGCCAGGTATTGAACTCACAATTACTTGGGTCAAGTCAGTGAAACTAACCAACACCTATATCCACTGGGCCTTAAGGACATCAGTGTATGAATTTCTGGTACTTATAAACATAATGTTTCAGTAACTATTTTTTACCATTTTACTATTTTTTATTTTTTGCAATCTTTGAAGCTAATGATTTTCTCTAGCACTTCGTATTACTGGTTCCCATATTGTATTCATTTCAATGCTTGGCCAACTTAGGATATTTTTGTGGCTTAGTATATGTGCTGATTTTTTAAGTTTACGTAGTTTCCAATGGTGATCTCTATCAATTGTTTCAACTTCATCCCATAGGGGGCAATGATTCCATTTCTCTCTTCATATCTGGTCAGCTATGCCTGATTTTTTTTTTATCTCCCCTCATGTTATGGCCTTATGATGTTCTTGCAGCCTTACCTTAAGGGGGCAGCCCATTTCTCCTTTATATTTCTTTCCACAGCTACATGAAAAGATTTTACAGCATGTTTCTATTGTGTCAGAGAAGCAGTTTGTATGCCATTTTCTTTCTTTTCCAAATAAATCTTCTACTAGAAAACTGCAATCCTGCTTTCCCTCCTGAGGTCAGCATACTGCTGATAAGGCATGGGGAGGACTATGCTGATGACATAGGTATTCATAGTTGGGATAATAATGATCTTGAATAAAAAATCAATATTCTCTACCAAGTGAAGTGTTCCAAGAAGTAAGACTCAAGGTAAACCTTTTCAAAACAGAAACTATGATCTGGAATTGAAATAAAAACAGTGATGGCATCTCCCCTGGATTATATCATAAAAATCCAGGATGTGAAATTGTATGGCTAGCTACTCATATCTGAGTATGCCCATGTACAAGAGTGGCTAGCTAATCCCCATTGCAGACGCTTGCTCAGGCACACTTGTGTTTGTTCAATACCCACAGAGCCCACCTGTAGTTTATACTGCGGACTTTAGTTGTAATTTCTGGGTTAGAGTGTGTTATCTGACATGGACAAACTAAAATCTAAGCAAGGTCAGGATGCTCAAACCCTTGGTCATAATGACTTGTGACTTTGAGCTAGCACAACCATCAATGGTTCTTCAAAGGGTGCTGTCTACCCAATTTCACTCACAAGGCTTTGGTCAACCCATGTTTGGTTTTCAGGCACTTTGCTAAGATGCAGAATGCTGGGATCACCTCCTCCAGACCAGTAACATTGAGAAGTCTCCTTTCTGACAAATTGACCATGTCAGAAAGCAAATGTTCTAACCACTCAACCATAGTAAATGCTAAATACTCTAGGTGTATTGGTGTATGGATTATTTAGAACAAATTTAGTATAAAAGATAACAAAGTTGAACATAGACTAGACTGTGCTAGTGGTAGTTACTTTTGTTTGCCACTTCTTTTGATTCAGCTAGGAACGGTACTACAGCATAAAGAAATGGCTAATATTACTGTTGCCAGTAGATGTTTTCTTAACAGTAAATGTGTCAGAGGGAACAAGAAATTTACCTACAACTCAAACCTGAAATTTTAATGCAAGCTTGTTGAAACTAAATAAAACTTTGGACATAATATATAATACACCTGGAGCATAGTATATCAGAATCAGTAATTAATTTACGCCCCTTCCTGTGAAAAGGGTTTTAGATAATTTCTTGTTTTCATTCCATAATAATGACAAATTGTAAGGAAGAATTTCTATTCATTTGGACAGTCTTCTTTGGGCTGGTACTAATTTTCAGTGTTGTTTGCCCTCTTGATATTTAATATCAGTTTTAGTTTTCACAAATTTTAATTTTTTTACCAATCTGGATGGTCAGGTTGCAAACTTTTTTGTATCAAAAACTAAGCAATGCCAAAATAATTACTAACATTGCAACAATATCATAAATAGCTGATTTATTATTATGAAAATAAAAGTATCGATTATTTATTTTCAGTTGGATTTAGCTCGTATTGCTGCATCAAAATCATCTCCAATGATGGAAACTGTCAATTTTGTAAGTTTAAACTTTTTTGTTTTGTTTGTTTTTTTTAATTGTTTTAAGAGCCATATTTCACAATAGATCTTACTGCCTTAAGCTGAAACTACTGTCAGTTTTTTTTGTTTTTTTTTTCAAGTTTGTTAAAAAATTGTTAACATTATTTGGAAAGGTTTTCAATGAAATTAGATATTTAATTTTGTTTCAGTACAACAAAAAATACATTTTTCAAAGCTATTTGAAATGATTTTTATGTTTACAGACTTTAAAAAAATAAATTAAAATTTATCTCAAATCAAACTTAGATTTGCAACATAATAGATGAGCTCATATTAATTTGAACTTTAAGTTTAAATTTCATATACACATCAAATAATTTTTGTTCTGATTTTGAAGATATATTTATTAATGTGTTTATTTTTACAGTGTGTCCAATATGTGGATAGCTCTGTCCTTCCTGAATTAGTACCACGTCTTGTAGAACTGGTCAAGAGTGGAATTGGTGTTGGCACCAAGGTCAGTAATTGTTTTTTCAAAAATATTCAATAAAGTATTTTTGCACATTTTTTAAGAAATGAAAATAGATATCAGCTTAAGATGGAGCCTTTTAGTAAAGAATAGCTGTTGGTATCTAAGGTATAATAAATATTGTGTTTTCAAACAGCTTAAGTTCCAAGTTCTTGCAATTGTCTCTCAATTATTTTCTCTTAAATTTTATGGAATTAATTATAGAAGATTTAGTATTTAAATTCTGTGTTAACCAAAATTCATAGTCTATTTTTGTCAACATATCTGATATGAAGATAAAATTTCTTGATGAATAGTTAACCATTGCATCCACTTAGTTGGGTATTTAAATTAAAACAAGAGAGTTACACCCTTTTAAACTTGCTTGAATTTGGTTCTTTTTGTGTTTTTTAATAACCTTCATCCATGTTTCAGTCCTATGATTTAATATGCAAATAATGAAGTGTTCCTGTTTTAGGTGTAAGCAATTAAGTGTTTTCTTTTGGAAATGGATGGTATGAAAAAATATACTCATTATTGAATTGTATGCATTGATACTTGAGATTTGAAGTTGTTCAAACTATTGATCTCACTCTTTTTGTTCTTACCACAAGTCAAATGGTGGGGGGGAGGATTTTTTTTTTTTTTTTCAAATCCAGAAAAGAAAAACAAAGTTTTCAGTCATACTTGTTGTTAGTTCTAAAGTAAGTTATTAAAACTAAAACAACATGAAAGGAAACTAAACCCAAGGTACATTTACATATTTATTACAGGCCAAATAGTCAACAAATATAAGACAAAAACATTTACATCAATCGGAAATATTTAGAGTTTATAAGACTCACCAAAAGGTGGTGGAATTAATGTTCTTGTAGCTCAACTCATGTTGGAAATTTTCAACGCTACCGTTCACCTCCTTGTCCAAAGGCTCACTCTCAATCCTATACTGCCCAAGGGCAGATTACCCCTTTCCGGTCCTTTTTATTTTTTGTCCCCACATCACTCCCCCCCCAAAATACGGAGTATCTGTAATAGAATGTCATGAGGAAAAACATCGAAAGACGGGGGGAATACACTTTTTATTTTTACGTAGCAACAAAGTTCTTTAAATGAGCAGGCCATCTTACGTGTCTGCCTGAACGTGTCTTTTTTTCTTGAGGGCGTTTTTCCAGTGTCAAGTCTACTGGCATTGAAAGTTGAAGTTACTACTTCTAAGTATTCGTCCTCCAATGTTGCAGGTTTTAACCTGTTTATTGTAACGTTTTGTTCTTTGTTCTTAATGAGAACGCTGAAGAACTTGTTGTTTTTCTTGGTAACTTTAAATGGACCACGATACGGTGGTTGCAGGGAATGTGACCTAGCTGTATCTCGGATAAATACGTGCGTACACGTCTCTAGGGCCTTTGGTACATATGTTTTAATGCACTTGTTTTCCCCTGAAGGAGAATAGGCCATCTTGGCCAAGTTTTTGGTCAGTCTATCCACGAATGATGTTACATCCCATACTTTCTCTGGTGTCTCAAAAAAATATTGTGCTGGCAGGCGCAATGTGGTTCCATACAGTGCTTCTGCTGCTGAGCATTCCATATCCTTTTTTACTGCAGTGCGTAACCCCAACAATATTAGTGGAAGATGTTCTAACCATTTAGTATTGCTGGTAAGCACTGCACGTAAAGAGGCTTTTAAGCTGCGATGTAATTGTTCGACCGCACCGTTTGCTTGTGGATGGTATGCTGTCGTGTGAATATTCCTGGTGCCCAAGAGTGCCGAGAGTTTATGAAACAGTTCGGACTCGAACTGTCAACCTCTATCTGTTCTCACCTTCTCTGGGACACCAAACCTTGCTATCCAACCGGCAAGAAATGTCCTGGCTGTTGTGTATGCCGTCATATCTGGCATCAGTAACGCTTCAAACCAGGACGAGAATCTGTCAATGCAGGTCAACAGATAGCATTGACCTTCACATGTGGGAAATGTACCGGTGATGTCAATGTGTATGTGCTTGAATCGCTCATCTGGCACAGGAAATGTGCCTAGAGGTGCTCGTGTATGTCGACCAATCTTGGCTTTTTGGCACTTCACACACTTCTTCGTCCACTCTCTCACATCCGCTTTCATCCGCGGCCAAACATACCTGTCGATCATTAAGCGTATTGACGCATTAGCTCCAGGGTGCGATAGTCCATGTACAGCACCGAATATGTCTTTCCATAATGACGCTAGGACATATGGGCACAGTCTGTTTGTGCTGATGTCACATACTATTTTCTTGTTGCTGTTAGGATGGGTAATTTTCACCAGTTGCAATGATGTCACATTATTCTGTAGTAGGTTTTTCAGCTGCTCATCCTTTTCTTGTTCTTCCCCTAAATTGTTGACATCGATGGAGGGAGCTAACGTGACTGTATTTATCCTACGTGACAAAGTATCTGCTGGGATGTTGTCTGCTCCTTTGATATGCCTGACATCCGATGTGAACTGGAGGATGTAGTCCATCTGTCGAATCTCACTAGGGAAGTATTTATCCGAGGAAAACTGCAAGGCACCCAACAGAGGCTTGTGGTCTGTGAGTATGTAGAACTGCTGACCTTCCAGGAAGGTGACGAAAATGTCGCACTGCAGAGAATGAGGCTCACAATTCTCTGGAAAATGTGCTGTAGCGTGTTTCTGTATCTGTCAATTTCCTGGAGAAAAAAGAAATGGGTCTCCAATCACTGTTGCATTTCTGCTGCAGGAAAACTCCAATTCCAGTTGCAGATGCATCCACTGCCAGACACAGTTCATGGTCTGGTTGAATGTGGGATAATTTGACGGTGTCTTCTAACATGGCCTTCACCTTGTTGAATGCCGTTACTGCATCTTCCGAAAATGTAATGTCACAGTTCTTCACATTTGTCAACATACCTGTCAATGGTAAAAGTACTTGGGCACAGTGAGGGAGGAACCTACAGTAAAAATTTACTAGCCCTAAAAATTGATGTAACTGTCTCATTGTAACAGGAATAGGGAAATCCCGGATAGACTTGACTGTCTCCGGCGCTGGGGAAATTCCCCTCTCTGAAATATGGTGTCCCAAAAATATAACTTCGGATTGACCGAAAGCACACTTTGATGGGTTCAAAACGACTCCATACTGTTTCAAGCGTTTAAATACTTGACGCACATGGTCGATGTGTTCCTGCATATTTCTGCTAGCAATGAGGACATTGTCAATATATGCGCAGATGAATGGCAAATCGCACAAGACCTGGTTTATAAACCTTTGGAATGTCTGTGCTGCATTCCGCAACCCAAACGGAACTCGTACAAATTCAAACATTCCAAATGGCGTAGTAATAGCCGTTTTGGGAATGTGTTCGGGCTCCACTGGTATTTGATATGCTCGAATTAGGTCCAATTTTGTAAAAACCTTATTATTCTGGGCTACTGCTGTTATGTCTTGGATATGTGGTACAGGATACCTATCAGGTTTAGTAACAGCATTCAAAGCTCTGTAGTCTCCGCATGCACGCCATGTGTTAGGACCTTTACTAACTAAATGAAGAGGTGAAGCCCATTCGCTCTTTGACGGGCGAACTATGCCAAACTTCATCATCTGTTGAAATTCTGCTTTAGCAGCTTTTATTTTATCAGGTGCTAAACGTCTAGCTTTGCAATGGACGGGTGGGCCTGTTGTCTCTATGTAGTGTGTTGTAGAATGTGGCAAGACTTCCTTATTAAAGGAGGGTACAAAAATTGAAGGATATTCCCTCAAAAGTCTCAGGAAAGCGTCATCCTGGTTTGCATGTGCCACTGCTGGACATAGCGGAGTACCAGCCTTCAACACCCCACATGTTGTAAGTTGTGTATCTGGATCTCTTAGACACTGGCCTGTCATATCTACAACAAGGCCGAACGCTTGTAAAAAGTCCGTACCTAAAATAGCGCCATTTACATCTGCAACTATAAAAATGTGGGTAAATGATTAGCGTAAGCCAAGATTGAGGTCCATACACCTCTCCCCATAAGTGTGTATTAACGAACTGTTTACGGCTCGGAGTGTAAATTTACAGGGAGGAGATCTTTTGTCATCTGATGTTGCAGGGATGAGGGACACCTGTGCCCCACTGTCTACTAAAAAGGACGTTCCCGTGTTTTTATCTACTACATAAAGTAGGTGGCCAGAGTGGGCTGCACTGACAGTTGATGCCGCTGTCTTCTGTCGGTTTAGGCTTTTCCCTATCCCTTGTAATTACAGGGTGGTATACAAGAATTTGCATTTTCTCCAAATCTCTTGTGTTTCCAACAAATCGCCTTTTCCTGCCCTCGTTCCATAGACTGGCTGCGTGTATCCCTACTCCTTTGTCCCTGCTTCTGCTTCAGTGTTAGTCTGGCGATGTCTTCCGCCATCTTATTCATGCGAGCTTCCATCCGCTGCTGTCCCTCCATTAATTTTGAGAGCAGCTCATCCCTATCCGATGTCTGCACACTGGATATAGCAGGCGACTGAGTGGATAATATGTCAGCTATATTGTCTGCTATGACTGCCAGCTGTTCGACAGGCGTGGACTCGTCCTGTGCAGCTATAGCCACCTTATATTGTGTCGGAATACATTGGAGGAATGTGTTTAACGATGCTTTTATCCATCGTTCCCTCCGCCAACTTCTGTAGCCGTTTTAGAAATTGTGACGGCTTGCTGTCCCCTAGAGTTTCCTGCTCTAACAACTGTGAAATACGTTTGTGCGTTGAAGCTGTCACAGAAACTGTTACTTTCTCTCGAAGCACATCGTACGGATTTTCCGTAGGTGGAGAGATAATTAACTCCCTTACCTCTGTAATTGTGTCCTGAGGTAAGATGGACGCCACGTAAGAGAACTTCTCCGCTTGATTAGTGATTGCTTTTTGCCTAAAAAATAAATCTAGTTGTGCAAAAAACAAAGCAGGGTCATCGTGCACCAACGACGCATTTAGATTAAAGGCTGGCGTCGCCATTTCACAAAAATTTATTTTATTAATTAGTACCGCACTTGTTGGCTGCTTAGATGCGTTAGCTTCAATCGTAGTAGCAGGACAGATGGAGAACAGTAGTATACTAGGGAGGGAAAGAGAGAGATAGGGAAAGAGCGTGACGTAGACGTTTAGATCAACCAATCACAGATAAGGCACCAAGTATGACTCTGAGGAAGAACAACGACGGCCATATTGGAAACGAAATTTTCCGATTAAGAAAAATATTTCGCCTGTGACGGCTTGTTGTGTTAAACCCGTTTGCAACAAAAACCTAGTTCCTTTTTTGCTTTATTAATAAAAAGAAACATTATTATACTTTTACATGGTTTACTACGAATGTTGTTTCTGTTTAATGACCATGCTACTGAAATTCGTGATATTTTTTTTTTTTTTTTTTTTTTTGATACAAGGAAAGTATTAATTTTAAATTAAGACGTTTCCTTTTTTAAATTTATGAAGACAATTGTTACTGCTATTGTGCGCGTTCATTTTTTAGTCGGGATCACCAATTGTTAGTTCTAAAGTAAGTTATTAAAACTAAAACAACATGAAAGGAAACTAAACCCAAGGTACATTTACATATTTATTACAGGCCAAATAGTCAACAAATATAAGACAAAAACATTTACATCAATCGGAAATATTTAGAGTTTATAAGACTCACCAAAAGGTGGTGGAATTAGTGTTCTTGTAGCTCAACTCATGTTGGAAATTTTCAACGCTACCGTTCACCTCCTTGTCCAAAGGCTCACTCTCAATCCTACACTGCCCAAGGGCAGATTACCCCTTTCCGGTCCTTTTTATTTTTTGTCCCCACATTGTAAAATAGTTACATTTTATTATATGTTGAGATGCTTGCCATACTTTCTCAAAGAAATTCACACCATGTAGAAGAATCAACTATAGCAGGTCATATTTGGATAAAAAAAAAGAAAATCTGGGAGGAGAATCGAATAATAGATAGGGAACATTGCTGGAGAGCAAGGAAATTGAAAGAAACTACATGTAAGCATATATAAATTGTGTTAGTGAGGATTTTGAAGCAGAAAGAAGCACAAGATTAGTAGATCAAACAATTCAATATTTTAATTTGAAATTAAATGTTTTGTATAGAACATTTTTATTTATTATTTGGACATTCATGGAATGGATTTAATCTTTTTATGAATGAAGGTCTGAAGAAGATTAAAAGATTTATTTTGCTACGATCGAGGCAATAAGTTATCATTTGTTCTTTAAAGAATAACAAAGATGATATTTTAAAATATTTTAAACAATATCATAATAAATCAACAGTGATTGTATTTTTTTTTTCTGCTTTTGTTTTCTTGTATATTTTGCATCTATTTCCTCTGGTCTTCTATGTTGTTTCTGGCAGACAATTTGTTTCAAGTTATGCTGGATGTACCAAATAAGTAAAAATAAATGTTTCTTAATCAACTTCATTGCCTTGTTGAATTATGGCAATTTTTTAATCATTCTTTACTTTTGTACCAAAAAGTATTGATTTTATAAGAGAATAAAATTTAAATTAGCTCCAACAAAATATTACTTGTATTTATAACAGAGGAACAGGAATTTTTCTGATTGTTCAAATCCTAACCAAATTAATTCAAACATTATCCATACATTTTTCAAATTAAGATGTTTTTTATTTGAATGAAAAATACTTGCAATTTTAAATATCGACCACTTTGATATTTTATGAAATTTTAAATAAATTCATATTCATTTTACCACTTGCTACAGTAGTCTTTCTGACTATCACTTTTTCTACTACCAGCACCAGTGATGTATGTTAATCACAATAATTTGCATCATTTTTACAATAAGTGCAGTAATTTGTTCAAGTGCCCTGCAAGCCAACATAGATAAATATTCTATTATAATTTATTCCTATTTGTAAGGATTAATTGTGCTTCTTAAAATTATTTCTAATCTAATCTAATCTAAATCTATCTAAACTTATTTATAAATGGAACTTTGTCTCTGTGTGTGTCTGTGTGTGTATCTGTTACTTATAGACTCCGAAATGGCCGAACTGTTTTCTTGAAAATTTACACAGCTGTACTATAAGTGTCTGTGAGTGTTCTTAACTAGGTTTTGTGTCAAGGTACCCCTGATAAATGTCGATAATCGAAAAAATCGGGTTATAGAAGGAGTGGTCCGATTTTAATCAAATTTCATACACTCATAGACAAAGACATAAGAAACAATATTCAGAAGTTTCAAGGTTGCAGTTCTTACAATAGTGCAGAAAATCGATAATATATATATATATATATATATATATATATATATATATATATATAAAAGGCAAGATGTTTGTGTCTTTTTATCTGCCTGTATATCTGTATTTTTTTCAGCCCTTTTATTTTAGTTTTTGCTTTGGGTTTGGCTCTAAGTAGGTATAATTGTAGTTCTTAGTCTCAGCCATGATACCATTTACTGAGAGGACTTATTTAGCCTTCAAAATTCAGTTTACGATGAAAAAAAACTTATTTGATATCGATACCAAGAAATCAAAATTTGACTTACAGCCATTCATTTTTCTTTCAGTCTGCCGTTTCGCTTTAACTGGAAGCAACTATTGCTTTTTAGTCTTTCATGCCAACGTCCAAAGAGTCTGAGCTCCAGGACCATGGATTAGTTTTGAAGTTTTCATTACACCCGAGTAATGCCGGGCTATACTGCTAGTAAAAGAAAAAAGGGAAATCCTAACGTTTTAGTGATTTTGTTATATTTGACAACTTTTTCTTTTTGTTTTCAGGCCGGCTGTGCCAGTTTCATCACCTCCCTGGTAACCCAATGTCCCCATGACCTTTCACCTCACGCAGGCAAGTTTTAACCTGTTATGTTACAAGCAGATTATTTTAATTATGTTCTAATATAGTTTTTTTCAGTAATCCCTTGCAGATTTCTTTGCAGAACTGTTATCATTTTAAAATGTTTTGCTATTAAATACTAATTATTAAAACTCCAACTAGCAATGGTTAACAACCCAGTTGTGCAGACCATTAGGTAGAGAATTGATTTGTTATTTACCTACCATAGTGGCTGGATGTAACACAAGGTTGGTTTAATGTGGAGATCTGTGCATATGAGCCAAAGATTAAAATTGCCCTATCCTCAAGACTGTTGTCATGCTGATGTCTGTATCCACCAACCCTCCCTCTTTAATACAATGAGGAAGGTACTACTGCAAGGTTAGAATCTCCAGGACCAGAGAAGGAGAAAATAGATATTGCACATTGATACAAACTGATGGGCTGGAGAAAATTGGTCTTATTTCATCGTTGCTAACAGTATTTACCTACCTATCCATAGGAATAGGACATAACACAAGATTGTTTTTGAATGTGGAGTGCCCATATACATATATATTGGCTAAGGATAATAACTGTTTAGTCCCCTTAAACCCTGTCCCACTGGTATTGGTATTCACCAACCCTGTCTCTTTAGTGCAATGAGGAAGGTGATGCCACAGGCTTGATATCCCTGGGACTTGGCTTTCTTCATAAGAGAAAAAAATATACTACACTTTGATACAAACCTGTTGGTAGGTTAAAGTCCTGGATCATCAAGGGTCTCATACTACTGAAACCTTGTGCCAGACTAAGCTAAACTTACAATAATGCATTTATGTTCATTTATATTGGGGGCTAACTGCATTATTTCCAAGGATTTTTTTTTTTTCTGATAAATGTTTTACATTTTTGCACAGCTATCCTTTTTTTTTATTGCCTTTATCAAAATCCTTCAATGGTATTTGTATCAAACATTCCTTATAAAACTTGTTTTACTATTGTCACTGTTACATGGCTGTAACACTCATACCCAAAGGATGTCTGTCTACTAGGGTGGCTAGCTAATCCTAATTGCAGACACCAATTGCAGGCACATTTGTGTTTGTTCAACACCCACAGAATCCACTTGTGGTTTATACTGCAACTATGCTTAGCGGACCTTAGTTACAGTTTCTGGGAGAGTCACATTATCTAGTGTGAACAACAGTCTGAACAAAGTCAGGACATTCAAACCCTCAGTCATAATGACTTGTGACTTCATCCTAGCACAACCATTCACTGCTTGCAAAAGATCCCGTCTATCTAATTTTACTCACAAGGCTTGGGGCAATGTGTGGCATGGTTTTCAGACACTTTCCTAAAGTGCTGCATGCTGAGATCACCCCTGTCAGACTGATAACGTGAAGAAGACACCTTCCTGATAAATCGACAATAGTGGGATTCGAACTCAGGCTTCAATGTCAGAAAGCTTAGTTCTAATTATTCAGCCACTTGCTTCTAATGTTAACACTATATTAAATAACGTCTGTAATTACATTTCTTTTCTTCTAAGTTTTAGTGTTGAGAGTAAATGTAAATTAAACATTTAATTTAGGAATTCTGCAAACTACAAATATAACACAAATTTGGTGTTTGAGAGATCGTCTACGTTTGCGTATTATGTTTGCCAAAATATTTGCTTTATGCAACAGCATACAGAAAAGCTGTCCTTTTGATCTACTTTTTCATATCAGTATTCTTATTTGTAAGTCATTGAAATATGGATTATTGGAAGTCAGTCTGACAGATAACATTTCTGCACTTGTTTTTATACAGTGTATTATTGTACTTAATATTTCGATGAAGTGATAAGGAGGATGAACATGAATAAATCACTCTCCCATAAATGACTTACTTGTCAAGGAAATAACATCAAAAAGCTATTATTATCAATCATGGTAGGATTAAAAAAATATCAATGCTGTCTTGGCTGTTGTCTTGTCTATTATTTATTTCATACTGTTTGGTTACTGATCTATGAAAGGTTTGCATTGTTTATAGGTAAATTAATGTCAGCCATGTTGACAGGACTGTCAGACAGGAATGTGGCTGTGAGAAAGGCCTATGCTTCTGCCCTTGGTCATTTAGTCAAGGTAAGTAATTAGTTTTGAAGACTTAGTTTTAAACTTCCTTATTTGAATTTGAGTATCTAGCTTATTTATTGATCTAATGGTTATGAGATTCTCCAAAAGTAAATGATATCATTCTTTGACACAGATAACTACAAGTCTTTTATTCATCTACTGAATTTAGAATTACTTGGCTTTACAAGATCATCTGTGATTTGGCTATGTTCAAATTTGCTTTTATTCAAGAAATCACATTAGAAAAAGCTTTTCTTTTTTTGTATATAAGTTATGAGTCACTTAATATTATTGTGCTCAAATCATGGCATACTGAAGGCTAATTGAAAATTTAGAAAAACAAAGTCAACAAGTTGGTTCTTTGTTTGATCTGTGTATCTAATGTTAGTAAAAGTTTTATCAAATTATATTGACAAAACTATGAGCATGCTTTCTCTCCATGTTGAAAAAATGAAACTCAGAAATAAGCATAAAAAAGTTACTTAATGATTTATAGCACAACTTTTCCTTTATTTTTTAATTTTTTTTTAATCAGTTCACCCCAAGCAAGATGGGACCCCCACTAGTACACGGGTTACAGTGAGAGAATAGACTTTATGCATGTTGTGGTGCAGTTGATATTGGCTTGGAACAAGAAATCGGGGAGACAAGTTCGAATTCCAGTTTGATTCCTTGCATTCACTTGCACACAAATACCCTTGGGAAAGGTATTAATCCATCTCTTCTCTTCAGTTATGGGCTAAATAACAGAACAAACTGAGTTCTGTAGCCTTGGTTGGCAACCAGTCTACTGCAGAAAGCAATGGCAACCTACTGCAGGATAATCTTCTGCCCAGTCAGTAATGACTCTTTTGAGACTTGATCGCCCAAGTACGTATCACGTATGGCACTTAACTGACTGACTGAGGGTATTGAAGAATAGATAAAAGATGAACAGGAGTCAAGAAGTTAGCAGATGGCAATTAGCATTCATTTGAATTTTTAGAGATTGTAGCTATCAGGGAAGCAAGTAAACAGCAGTGAGTTCTACAGGCGAGCAGTGCAAGAAAAGAAACTCTCGGAATAGAAGTGGTGGTTACATTTAACTATTTCAATAGCAAAAGGATGAGACCTAGATGTGAATCTTGTATCGTGTAGGTAGGGTACCAGGAAAAAAGTTTGTCACAGCAGTTGAAATGAAAGACAGGGAAACCATGTCACATCGTTAAAGTGACTGAAGATGAGATGCCATGGCAGGACTGATTACATTGCAGATCCTTCTTTGGATTTTGTCAAAAACCTCAAGATAAATAGCAGGAGCACCTGACTAGCATTCAGTATATGTCTGAATGGTAGATTTATAAATGTGCAAGATCGATTCTGACAAGAAACTTGCTAGCAGTAGATGCAGCTATAGATACACTGTAGTTGTTTCACCTCAGGTTGGTTGAAAAAGTGAGGCTAAGTGGGTACAGGTGTTGCTCTTAAGGTGACTTGCATCAACCATGCTTATTGCTGGCAGGAAAATTTCTCTATGATGGTTAAAAGAAAACAGTTTTGTTTTAGAGGCATTAATATTTACAAGCCATTTCCTGCCCCAGTTAACTACTGATTAGAAGTCCATTTCAAGAGCATCAGCCAGGTTTACTTTGTCAGGCTTGGCAGATGTCCTATTGAGTTGGGTGTAATGTTGGTGTCATCTGCATAGAGGCCTACTTGGGAACTGATGACACCAGGAAGTTCATTGATGAAGATTAGAAACAGTGTAGGACCCAGGATAGATCCTTGAAAAACACCCGCATTCATATGAAAGGATCTAGAAGTTTGCCCATTCAAAACGACTTTCATTTTACAATTTAATAGGATTGATTGGATTAAATCAAGCAATCATCCAGGAATACTGTAGGCCTGGAGCTTGCACAGAAGGCCAGCTTGCTGAACCCAGTCAAACACTTTTGAGGTATCTATAGCAACAACTCAAGCTTTGCCATTAAGAGAACCTGGTATTCATATTCAGTGATGTTTTCTGGCACATCAGCTGTAGACCTGATGAAGTGAAAGCCATATTGTTTGTTAGAGAGTGGGTAGTGAGAAGTGAGATGCTTGAATACTTTGCCAAAAAGCAGTAAGAAGCTAATAGGGTGATAGTTAGAAGGGTCAGAGGGTTCACTTGAGTTCTTAAAATCAGGAACTTCAGATGAGGACTTCCAACAAGTAGGAAGCAAAGACAATAGTTGTAGAGTTTGGAAAGGACTGGAACCAGCTCAGGGGCATATTTCTTTAGAGTGATGACTGCGATTCCATCACCTCTGTTTGCCTCATGAGAGTCTAATTTAGAAATGATGCTCAAGACAAGAGATGGGGTTATGTATGTATCACTCATTTGGGCCTCTGTTCTAGGTAGAAAATCGGGTTTAGGTACTTCAGACAAGTTGAGTTGGAAGAGAATTTGCAAGCAAAGCATTCAATCTTGTCTGCTATAGATGTGAGGACTTTGAATTGATTGAATAGAGGAGGGATTGAGGGTTTGCTGTTGTTCAGCCAACTTTGTATGGAAAGGGATGAAACCAAAACTAATTATTGGGAAGTGTTTTCAGAAGGAACCTTTTAGTTTCTCATGGTCAATTGAATTTGTATATTTTTCATCATAAAACTTGGTTTCATATTCACTGGGTTGATTATTATTATTTATAATATATCCAGCTGTGTACATGAGAGCCATTTTTGTTTTATCAGAAAGAAATGGTTCTAAATTTTCCTGATTGTTAAATCTTTCTGAACATTCCTCACAAAGGTCATGATCAAAAGCTGTATATTGGTGACTTGGCTTAGCATCAATATTTACATTTTGATTTAAAAGTAAAGTGCCTACTTAATATGCAGCTTTCTGTATGTTTTTGGACATTTATAAAATATGTGCTACCTGATCATTGACAAAGTTTACTAAATTCTTTAATGGATCAGTAGCACATATTTATGGCTTGTAGTTAACAGTGCAGTGTGTTTGGATAATTGTTTTATATAATTTTCTTGGCTGTCAGCCATTTTAAAATTCATTTAACCAAACTTAATAATAAAATCAAGTTAGCTGTCATTTGAAGATTTGATTTCATTTTGTAGAGGGTCATTGCATAGTTTATCAGTTTGAATGGTCTCAACATTTAAAAGTTTCCACCACATCAAAACTTTGTTTATGAAGATAATGTTCTTATCCGTACTTATTCCAAAGTGAGAAATGCATTGTTTTTTTTTTTTCTGAAAACATTCTGAAGCAAGAATAAACCTGTTGTCTTTCTATGAGCTTTGGAGCAATGAAAATTTAACTGAAATCTGAAAGTTTAACTAGTTGTTCAGATTTAAAACGATATAACTTTTTAAGATGTGCTCATTTTGCAACTTGTTTTACTCCATTATCATCAAAGATTAATTCTGTCTTTTCTGTGATCCACAAATTACAAATATTTTTCAAGAGATGAACATAATCAAAAAGCAAATGTTTATTATCGTCAGTTAACCAAGATTTTTCAGGGAGTGTGGGATATAATTTTTAAAATGCTTGATTTACTTACTTTACATCAGCTGGTAGAGGTAATGGCCTGAACTGTTAACTCAGTTTGTTCAAATAAAAAGGTTGATGTTAATCTTGTAATTGAAATCAATCTTGTAAGAAATTTTGGAACCCTATTAAGACATAACATTATACCAAGTAGGGATGGATTGTCAACTGACTTACCAAATCGTTGTTTGCCATGATATAGTAACATTTTCTTGATATGTAACACTTGTTGGCACTAAAGGGTTTAAAAAAAAAATATGGATAGAAAGACATGCTGATAAGCTGAATGAAGATTTTTCTTTTTTTGGTTGAAAAAGCCAAATCTCAAAAACCTAAAGATATTTCCCACAGAGAGGTGGGGATGGGCAAAGGAGGCCATGCGGTGAATTTGGTCAGCTGATTAATGATCCTGCCTTTTAGTACAAGTTATCAAAACACAGGACCGGAATGAGAATCTTATACAAGTGAAACATTCAAATAATAAAAATTTCTTATTGACCAGCTGAGCAGACGATGAATGAGACTGCACTTATAAACTGGGTCAGAAATAAGGATTTCTTTGTGAATTAAGAAATCAATGCCCCTGATAAGAAATCAAGACAGTCATCTGACAATTTTCTAAGTAGGAACCAAAATTTTCCTTGCATAAGAAAAATTTGAAATAGTCAAAATTTAATTAATGACTGCAAGTGAATACAACCTGAGGCTATCAAATCAGTAAAAGGAGGACTGAGGTGAGAAACTGGAGAAGGCGGGCTTGTTGTTCATGTCTCTTGAATAGTGTTGGTGTGAGATACCAATGAAGGAAGGAAGGAGTTGATTGGGTGGATCAATGCCTGTGACTGCTGCTCATGAGAAGTCCCCACCCTCCAATTGAAAATGATAATTAATCTTTGAAAGCCAGACGACAAAGAAACCTTTATTAAAATTAAGGAAATCACCGATTTTTCCCAGACCATTCATTCCCCACATCGGTTTTGGATGGAAATCTATATAAGCGGCCAAAGCACCGGAGAGTTGCAATTGAGATGAGAGACCATGCTGCCTGATATCACATGACTGTCTGCCTAAGAAGAACTCTGACTCGAACACTGTACCAAATTTAACAGAACTAATAGAAATGTTATACTTCAATTTAAGATGTGGGTTGGGATGATAACTGTTTGCATGAAGTAAATAGACTTTGACTGTTGAAATGACCAAGCCCTGTACCAAAAATCAAAGATATAAAATTCGAAATTTTATGAAGATATGTTTTTTTTTTTTCTTGTGATTTGCTCAACCTGAACGATTTATTTGCAGCATTTCCTGAAGGTTATTCAACTTCACCCGTTTTATGATCAAGCTAAATCCCAATGTTGGATAAGATATGGTATAGACTGAAGTGATCGATTTATCGATCCAGCCCTGGGAATTGGGTAATTTAAAGACAGAAGGATGGGATGTCACAGATATATACTTCACCATGGAGACTTATTCACTCTTTTTCACTGGCATTAAGAGTATTAAATACAGATAGCAAAATAGATTTTTCATTAAGTTTTGAAACTTTTGATGTCATCCTTCTTAATGTTGCTAATGATGATAATTGAAAATCCTATCTTAATCTATTATACAATGACTGTGATGTTGTATTGTACTCAAAAGCACATATTCCTATATCTGAGCTGTATTTCATTCCAACCATTTTGGGGGTCATTGCTGAAAAGTGCTGACTCAAGATATCCTTCTTTTGATCAAAAGTCAAAGAATTTAAATATCGGATAATTTCTTCTAATGTTGACCAAGTATCAAATGCATTTATACAGTTTTTGGGCAGGCTGTTAATATAACACTTAACTCTATAATAAAAGGTTTCAAACCACAAATTTTTATAAATTCTCAACATCAATAACTTTTGATGATTGAACAGTGAAAATACTTTCAGCCAAAAATGCTACAACTGAACAGTCTTCTTTTGTCGTTAATTTGACTTTCAAATTTCTATAAGTAATTTCTATAAGTAATCTTATCTAATTCTAAAAAGCATTAATTTTATTATCAATTTGATTTCAAGCAGTACTGGATGATTTTTTAAATCCCTTTGAGGGTATTTGTATTTGACTCTTTGGCACACTTGGCCATATAGAT
Source organism: Ascarosepion bandense (assembly GCA_037127315.1). NCBI lineage: Eukaryota > Metazoa > Mollusca > Cephalopoda > Sepiida > Sepiidae > Ascarosepion > Ascarosepion bandense. Next base: position 370,175 of record JBBBDQ010001544.1, read on the forward strand.
GGTGGATTTTTGGGGTACAATTTTCCATGGTGTCAAAATGTAAAGGCCAGTGTAGTTGACATATAACTGTATTGTTTATAACATTCAGATTGGCATTTGGAACGGATTTTTTCTTTTGCTCTCTTTCATTTTTGGCTTTTTGAAAATGATAAACTATTTTATTCATCTCGTACAGACTCTTATCTTGCCAATTTCTGTAGTTTGTTTTGCAAGCAACAACAACACTTCCAGGGTATTGCTGGAAACTAGGTAATATCTGAAATGATAGATTAAGGTTCTTAAATACAATTATTTCTTTTTACTGCTTCAATTTAGTAGTAACTTTTCAAGCCAAATCAATTATTCGTCTTCCCTCTTACCAGTAAGTTAAAAACAAAATTTAGAAGGTTGCTTTAAACCTGAGAATCCAATTTTTAATTTTTTTTTTTCTATATTGGTTTTGGGGTATATTGTTAACAAAGGTTGGCAAATATTAGTAAAGCTTTTAATTATCGATTCAAGTATCTAAATTTCTGGCACTTGTCAACATAAGATTAGCTGTTGCCTAGCTATCTCTCAGAGTGCTGCTCCTCCATGCAACATATTTAAAGGGCGGGGATTGAGAGTTTTGCCTGGTCCCCCACAAGGGGAATGTTGAGGGGAGAGAGCTTTGGCTATTTTTGAAACAATGCCTTGTGGTGGGGCAATCCACTGCAGTACATTTTAAGCTCAGCCTTGTTGTGTCAAAAATTTCTTTCATGCTCAACCTGAGTAAATAAATACCTGGAAAAAAAAACCTGGAAATATGACTGAACAGCAAGCAGCAGATGGTTAATATTTTATTCACCACATTTTTAGAATATTAAATTAAATATATAAAATTTTATAACATTAAATTTATATTAAAAAAAAATTATTAAATGGCTTTTTAATTAATTTTATAATAAGAATTACATTTGGTACTATTTTACACTTAAATGGAAAATTTAAACTATTAAACTAAACATTAATATTTGTTTATCTGTTTTATTTTAAAGAAAAACAACTAATAAAAAAATAATTCTATGACTGCATTTGTTCTTTATGAATAACAACAATATTAGAGAAAAATATTAAAGTAAAAATAACAATGGTAATTTATTGATAATAAATTTTGAAGTATAAAACCAAGCGTAGGAAAACATCTTTGAAAAATTGGACATTAACTTTATGTAATGTTTATTAATGTCATTTTCTCTTTAATTTTAATGAGTAAATCAGTACAGTTCACTTAATAACAAAAAGAAAATGTAAAAAAAATCATATTTTTAACTTTTGAAAAACAAATATATAAGACGTAAAAATAGGAATTTCTTTTTGAAGCATAACTGTTTGCTTTTTTTTCTCAAGAACATTGAATAAACTTGTAACAGAAAAATGTTGATTCAGTGACTAATAAGCTAACAATCACTCAGTCAGTTAAGTGCCATATGTGATACACACTTGGGTGATCATGTCTCAAAAGAGACTTGGCTGACTGGACAGAAAATTTTCCTGTAGTAAGTTGCCATTACTTTCTACAGTATACTGGTTGCCAACCAAGTCTATAGAACCCAATCTGTCCTGTTATTTGACCCATAGCTGAAGGGAAGAATACTTTTCCCAAGGGTATTTGCAAAAAATTCAACTGGCATTCAAACTCGGCTCTTCAATTTCTCATTTTGAGTCGATATCCACTGCACCACAAGATGCATCCCATGAAGCTAACATTTTTGTCATGCTTTTTAAAAATTTTAGAAGACCCTGGAAAAATGACTGAGCAGCAGGATTTTGTTCAGTGTTTTTACAATATCAAAAATAAATATTGAATTAAATATTTAGAATCTAATTACATATCATTAAATTTATCTAAAAACATTCTTAAATGTGTTTTCATTCATTTTCTAATACAAAACTATTACATTTGCTTCTATTTTATGTTTAATGGTAGAAAGCTCAGATTACTCATAAAAGAATTGAATTTTATCAATGAATAATTCTTATAAATAACAATATCCAAGAAAAATATTAAAATAACTTTGTGACCACATTGGCAAATAATGGCATTTTTTAATTTTGCATAAATAAATTTTGCAATAAAAACAGAAGCATATAAAAAAAAAACAAGTCTTCAGAAAATTTAAATCTCATGTAAAAAGTCAAGTGTGTTTGCTTATTTTTTTTGTTTTTGTTTCCGTTCTTTCTAAAAACCTCGTCATTGCTCACATGTTTGGTCCATAGTATCCTCAGCCTCTTTCTGCAGAAGCATATTTCTGTTGCTTCAAGTTCCTTCGTCTTTGAGGAGATTGTCCAGCATTCACTGCCACACAAGTGAACAGATATCATGTAACAATTGAATACTCTTTTCTTTGTTTTTAATGAAATTTTTCTGTCTCTTAATACTCTGTGTTACTTTCATCTAGTGGTTATGAATTCTTTCTCTAACTGAAGTAATGAAACACTGATTCAACAGGAAAAAATGACTGGCATCAAAGGAACATGCAACATGATAATCAACAGATATATCATCCAAATAATGGACACCTTACATTACTAGATTGTCCTACTTTACCTTTGATTGCATGTTTCTAAACTTGCAGAGGTGATCTGGTTTCTTGATTCAGAGATGAATGGATGTCAAAACACAGTAAAAACCAGCAACAAGAATGAGGTCAATAGTTAAACCAATTCTTGAAATGACACATCCCAAAATTTGCTGAATATAGAAATTTTGTCTAATTTACAGAACACAGAGAAATAAAAGAACTTACATTGTCATGATCTTTTTTATAATTATTTTGGTTCAACATTATGAGTGCTATGTTCATATCAATGGAAAAGACTCTAAATTAAGAAAGTGCTTAACACATGCTTAACAAAAAGTCATTTTTACAAAATAGCTGTAAATGATGGTTGTCAGATATGAAACCCTACTGCTAGCTTCATTCTTTGACGTCGCTATCATTTTGATAACCTTGGCGATCATTTATACTGTTTTAATAAAATATGGAAAACTTATTGACTTGTTTGTTTTTTATGAATTATCAACCTTTTGCAGGTTATTTAAAGCCAGAAAATATTTTTAGATTGTAAGAATTTGGGGGAGATAATAATGATTTATTGATACAAGTCCTACTTATTAACCCATAGCGAGGCAAAACAAAAGGTAGATTCATACGTTTCCCAAGAGTATTTGTGTATAACTGAATACACAAACCTGACTAATTAAAACTTGACTCTCCAATTTCCAATTATGTTAGCCATTACACTACTGGCACATTCAAGGTTATGGCACTCAGTATTCCCAAGTAATCACCTATCTAGGTACTGATCTGGCCCAATGTTGCTTAACTTCAGTGAACATTTAAAATGGCTGTACGCTCAAAATACAAAAAAGAATTATCAACATTTGGCTCTTCCAAAAAACATTCCATTTTTTATTATAATTATTATTGTTATTCTTCTTGTTGTTTATTCTTTACTCTGGAAAATTATTTTTTCTTTTAATATCCAGGTGGCTAATGATAGCAGTACTGAAAAGTTGATGATGAAACTGAAAACTTGGTATATGGAAAAAGGTGGGTCCAGCAGTTACAATCTAGTGAAAAAAGAAAAAAAGAGGACAATAAAACATCTAATAAGATTATGATTGTTGTTATTTATGTAAATAATTTGAAATTTTATTGTCTTTTCTAATTGTATTATGAATATTAACTCTTTACTAGATTAATTTTTTCCAACTCAACATTTCATGGTCAAGCATAATTTTATAAATTAAGTATTTATAACATACGAATTATGAAAACTTGTTTTACTCAGTATGTTGTCAATAACCATCTATACCCCCTATTTTAAATACACAGTACAAAAGCAATTTAATTCTAAAAGTCAGAATGCTGTTGCTTAAATACGTGTATATGTATATAATAGACATATAACTATATAATTGCGTATTTGGACAAGTTTATGCAAGTTTGTTTAATTTTTCTTGCATTTGTACAAGTATCATAATGACCTTAGATGTGGGACTGCAATTTTGTCCGTCTGGGTTTGTGTCTGTATGTTTGTTGTGTCAGCAGCATATATTCATGACCTCACTTTTGCACAATAACAGACTGTGACAAGGTAATGCAATTAAGCTTCTTATTCAATTTTTCTTGCATTTGTACAAGTATTTTCTTTCTTAGATATAAAATGTGTAAAAACTGTCCAAACATTATAGATATCCAAGTTCTTTCAAATTATTTTATTAGCTATAATCATGTTTTGTTTTTTTAATTTTTGAACAAATATGTAGATTTTCATAAATGTGTCTTTCCATCATGATAGATAAACATATAGCACTCAGATATATAGAACATTTGGACAGTTTTTGAGCACTTTATATCTAGGAAAGAAAATACTTGTACAAATGCAAGAAAAATTGAATAAGAAGCTTAATTGCATTACCTTGTCACAGTCTGTTATTGTGAAAAAGTGAGGTCATGAATATATGCTGCTGACATAACATACATTTACAAACCCAGCAGACAAAATTGCAGTCCCAGAACTAAGGTCTCTTAAATTATTATAATACTTGTACAGATGCAGGAAAAAATTGAATTGGAAGCTTAATTGCATTACCTTGTCACTTGTCTTTAACAAAACTTTTAAATATATTTATAGGCAGAATTTTTTCCACATTTTACCCAGAAATAGCTAAAATTATAAACTCTGTTAATTGTTTCTAATCTTGTAAAATTGATGCTGCTAGATGTATAACAGTTGAACATTTTAGTGTGTGAAGTGTTAGAACAGGGTTCACTATCTAAGAATGCCGAATGACAATTTCAAGCAGAAAATAATCATGGTTAGATACTGGAAAAGCTCTGAGAAAGTGTTGAGGAGAATAAGGAAAAAAATAAACAGATTAAAAATAACAATTGCAAGCTATAAAATGATATTAGAGGAGGCTTTATGAAGTTTTGAACTGGAAATAAATCAAATAGAATTCATTAACAATTAGTAAGACCAGATCTTCACCAACCTACCAGGTTGCCTCGAGCAGTCAAAATTTATTGCCTTCTAAAATTTCCCAAATTCCAAAGAAGAATTCTTGCTGTGTTTATTTAAAGAACTATTAGTCCCCACAGTCATTTGAATTGTTACCAAAATTCTGCCAAGTGGGGTTGACTTGACTGCCTTCCAAAAAAGCAGTCTGTTATTGTGCAAAAGTGAGGTCATGAATATATGCTGCTGACGCAACAAACATACAGGCACAAATCCAGACAGACAAAATTGCAGTCCCAGAACTAAGGTCACTTAAATTATAAATTACTGCTAGAATAATTTTCCTGCTGAAAGAGTGTCAATCAGGTAAAAGATTAATAATTAGGTACCTTTTAAATTTTTCAACTTGTTTTTATTAAAGTCATTAGTTATCATCAGAGTTTATTGGTTTGTGCTGTGAAATTGAATTTCAGCCAAGACAAAGCTACCAGGCTGCAAAGTTTTCACACTTGAAACCCCCACGGAATGACAAAAACCACTGGGAGAAAATCCTGTAATGTTCATCTACCTACCAACTTACTGATGTCAACATGTAAGGAACATGGAGATCAAAACAACTATGAAGATGACTGTTTTTTGGTTGCACTTGGACAGAAAATGACACCTCAGTAAGATGAGAGAAGAGCTTTGACAAGTTATAGATGTAGACTTGTTCCAATCCAAACTAAAAGTATTTTTTTAAACGAGTTTACTTATGGTGTTCAGAAAAGAATAATTTGGAATATCTATTAAAGGGTTTAGTGTGTGTATATATATATATATATATATATAGTAACAAAGTTGTGGAACTCGTAGGTTTTTTTTACCTACTGTTCATGCATTTACTTTTATAAAGAGTGCTCGATACAACGTAGAGCATTATTGCTATATATATATATATATATATATATATATATATATTGATAGTCATTTCATTTTCCAGCCATAGCAAGTATTAAAAATAATTAAAAAATAACTTTTATTAATCCTAGCGAAATTCTTAACTCAAATCTCTTATCATTGTTATTACATATTTTAGAATATGTTTGTATTTTGTAGATGAAGCTGCTCAAATAGCCTGTGGAATAACCTTGCATGCTGTTAGCCATCACAACCCTGATATTCTGAAGAGACATGCTGCTTTGGTGATGCCTTTTGTATTTTTTGCTATGCATGAACAGAAAGATATGGAAAAAGGTGAGAATAATTTCCTTGTTTTGTTTCCTTTCGCATGACATTCACTTCTTATTTTCTTTAAGTCCATATTAACTCATGCATAGTGAAACAATTGGCTACTTTCACTGTTTTTTTGTATTGTCGCTTCAAATCAACATATGAAGAAGTTCCCATGGGAGTGGTGGGGCAAAAAATACAAAAATACGATCTATTACATGTATATTTGACTTTGTCATTCCCAACAATAATGCCCAAAGAGAATAGAAAAGAAATAATACAATTTGCATTGCTATCAATGCAAGAAAATGAAAATTATTTAAACAAATTTATTTTATCCACTTGAGATTGAAATTTTTTTTTAAATTTTTAATCTTCAAGCAGAATATTTTTTTTTATATTTTAAAATATTGTTGAAAAAAATTACTATTCTCTCCAACATTTGTATGTACATTGACAGAAAATTGAATTGCAACAGCCTGAATATATATTTCAGTTTACTGAAGATTGAACATATATGTAATGTACTTTTGACCAATATTAGATTGGTAGCTAAGTTCCATTAGTTTACTATTGAAATTGGTAGTTGTCATTGTAAGTTCTGTGGTGATAGTTTCTTCTCTCATACTTCTAACTTGGGAAACTGGCTTCTTGATTTTCTTTTAATGATGATTTTCCAAAATTCTAAATGCAAAGTCACTTGTCTTCTGGCTTCTTGAATCCTGTTTTTTATCATCCTTCCTTTCATCAATAGCATATTCTCGGTTTCTTTCAACATCTGTAAATCCTTGCATTTTAATGACTTTTTTTTTTTCACTTTGCTTGGGATGAAATGATTTAAAAACAAAAATAGTTGGATTTCAATAAATGATACAGGGTTACCAAAAAAATTTTTTTTGCAAATAGTCCATGCTTTTTCAACTGATTTAAGAGAACGCAGTACTGCTAAATCCGAAAATTACATCCATTTCTTTTGATTAGGTCAGGTTTTAATGCTAAGTTGATTTTTTTTTTTAATCCAATTTTCTGATTAAATCAATTACATTTTTCTGACATTATTGGTTGATTTTTGTCAACATTTCTCATCAGAAATAGGTTTTTAAGAGGGAAAAAATTGTTTTTCAACACAATGTATTAATCAAATGTTACAAACTTCGATTTCTGTAAATTGAACAATAGACACTAATAAAGGTAAGTACATGTGAATTGAACATCATGTAATCATTGTGCAAAATTCAGGGTATGAACTTCTGTTTATTCAAATCCCTAGAATGCTCACTGGCAGGGATGTCTCTCTTCAGAGTCCAACAGTAATCAGCTATCATGACTGCATTTCTGATACCTGGTCTCCATCTCTTTCATGTTATGATGGAATCTCTACCTCTGCTCATTGATCCCAGATTCTTAGTAAACCATTGCATCTGTGAGAATAAGTAATGCATTTTAATGCTATGTTGCATCCAAGGTTTCTGAAAGTAGTCATCATATTGGTGACAAGTTCTGCATAATTCCTGGCCTTGTTGTTGCCAAGAAAGTTCTTCTGTACTTCCAGTTCCACTTTGTTCATTGAGTTTTCAAACTCAGGATCTCTAATGAGCTGACAGATTTGAGGATCATCAAAGATCCCAGCTTTCTCCATGGTCAATCCTGGCACAAATAATTGAAGCAGCCACCATCCTTGTCCAGAGCTTTGGTGAGCTGTTAAATCAAGCTGAGCTTGATGTGCAGCAGTGGAAAGAGCATTCTGTCTCTGTCTACCAGAAGGTTGTTGATGATGTTCCTTGCTCTGCAAGGCACCAATTCCTCCTGCACAGGCCAGTGCTTTTTTCATGTAATGCTGAACAGTGTCCTTACTATCCCACATGCACAGTACATGGGTACTTGTTGAAGCCAGACTGCAATCATGAACGAGATCATTTAGTTTCTTTTGGGAAATAGGGTGTGGAGCATCATCGTTAAGAACCCCTTCTTCATTTTTTTGAACACTGGAGAAATCTTTATCACTAATATCAGTAAGTTCTCCAAAGACAGGTACCAGAATTTCATCACAGTGAGCTACAGGATGACATGCTGATTCAAGATCAGGATACTTGAGTCTGCTCCATTTCTTTCTGTTGATTCCAGGAACATCAGTAGTGCAGAAGTAGCAGTCAGTGCCATGATATGTTTGCTCCCGTCAAACCATAGGAATCCCATACTTCAGACAATGTTTCTTGCTTTTGATCCATTGATGCAGATACTTGGTGCATACTATGTGTGATACCCAAGCTTTATCCTGATCACCAAAGTATAACAAAATAAATAAAAATACAAATTAGTCATAAATTGGCACATGAAAATTCTTCAGAGTTCAAGAAATAAAAAAGAATTTTGTATTAAATAAAATGAAAATACCCACACATGTAAACAAAAACATCCGAAAATAACATGTGGCTTAGTTCAGAAAGTTTATCTGATTGAGCAAAACCAATGTTATTTTTGGATTCAGCACATCAAAATTGTCCTAAATCAGCGAAAAATGTAGACAATAAATTTGTTGTTGACCAGTGTATATCCTCTTTGGATGTTAACACAGTCTTGTAATTTTGTACGCCTACCATTCTACAACACATTATTTTGCATCTCTTAGATCTGCTGATACAATAGCTAGAGTTGTAAATGGATTGATTGGACAAGTCTGGTATCATCTTAAAAAAATCAAAAAGGCACTTCTCTGTTCAAATGTTATTCACTTGTGAGCTTTTAGAGAAGCCTAATAATTTTTCAAAGATTATTCATTGTAAAGACACAATCTCAGACTGCACAAGGTCTACAAGTTCAGTATTTAATTTTATAAATGATTTTGCTTTGTCTGTTTAGATCCAGATACCAACATGTCAGTTTGGGATGATGTTTGGTTTGAAGTAACCCCAGGTGAGAGGAACTATTATACATCTTTTGTTTTATATTTAATACTTTTACATATTTTCAAACACATTTATAAAGTGAAAGATACTTTTTTTTTAAAATGTGGATTTATTTAAAATCATGTTGCAGCCTCATATTTACAAAATAAACTAATCATTTGTCACTTGTGACAGTATTAAATTGGCAGGAGATTAAATATTAGCAAGTATTAATTCAAGTCTTGGATATGTATGACCTAAAACTACATACAACAATGAAATCTCATCTAGGGGACAGAATTAGCATACTCCAAACCATCGTTACCTACAGGTGATCTGTGGCTAAAATCTAGCACCTGTTTGCCCCCCCCCCCTTACCAGTGTTACATTTTGTTTTTAATATATATCTAAGGAGAATATTTCAAAATAATCTCAGTGGATTCTAGTAATATTCTGTCAAATATTAAAATTGATCCAACAGATAGCTTGATGTAAATGTAATTTACAGAGCACGTATTCATTTATTTTTTATGTAAATTCAAATTTTACATTTGGGGAACAGCTATTTCAGCATGTCTACTAGAAACATACATTGTTCAACCCTAGTGGAACAAAAATGAAGACATTCTAATATACCAGAAATAAAGGTTAGTAAAGAAAAAAAGGGGGTAAGGAAGGTTGTGGATGTGTGTTGTGGTGCAGTAGATATTGACTCGGAACGACGAATCAGGGAGCCGAGTTCGAATTCCAGTATGATTCCTTGCATTCACTTGCGCACAAATACCCTTGGGAAAGATATTAATCCATCTCTTCCCTCCAGTTATGGGTTAAATAATAGGACAGATTGGTTTCTATAGCCTTGGTCGGCAACCAGTGTACTGCAGAAAGTAATGGCAACCTACTGCAGGATAATCTTCTGCCCAGTCTTTTGAGACATGATCACCCAAAGCGTGTATCATGTATGGCACTTAACTAACTGAAGGAATGTTGGTCAGGAAAAGGCTGAGAAGAGAAGGGAATAATAGTAGCACACTTCTTTTTGGAGTGGAAGGTAGCAGCTACCTTTGACCTCTCATGCAAACTGCTCTCTTCTGTGGTAAGTATGTGGGTGAAATTGGATGCAACAGCCTTGGCTTAAATTTGAGCTTGATATGCCATTTCCACTTTCTGCACTGATAGCTGCTACACTAAGTGTCATGTGTATTCATTTATTTCACAGTTTTATGCCTTTTCCCATCTTAGAATCCTTGTATCAATTAGTCACTTTCTTTTCTATCAGCACAAAAGATAAAAATAGTTTTATTTGTATGACAACTTTGCTGAAAACCAATTTTATCAAATCATGACACTTGACCATAAAAACAGAAAAACTCTTAAAATGTATCTTTTCTCCTAGGAATTTATAGACATAAGTTCTACAGGAATAAGTGGACTTAGTAAGTTTTCAAAATGAAGACATTTAATCTTCACTAAAAAATATACAAGTCTGAAGAAGTAAATTAATAAACCTGCCTTTTCTTTTTAGGCACGGAATCTGGAATCCGTCTCTACTTGACAGAAATTACGGAAATCCTCAATAGCTGCCTTGAGTCTCAAATGTGGAATACGAAAGCCCAGGCAGCCACAGCAATTGGCACTGTGGCCAAAAAATTGGGTAAAAACCTGGAATCCCCAAGCTTAGATCTTCTGCTGTCAGCTGTTTTGAAAGGATTATCAGGAAGAACATGGAATGGAAAGGTAACTTTGACACCATTGAATTTTATCACACCAGTGATTAAAAGAGAAGAAATTTTGTAAGAATAGAATTTTAACTGAAAGTTTCTTTTTAATATTGCAATTACTTTTTCTTTTCTTTTTAGTAGAACTCCATCTTTTCTGTAGACCTGTAAGAAAAAAAAATTGCTAAATCTATTGTTAGCTTACTATAATCTACCCTAATTAGATTTTACAAGCCAATAGCAGTAATCACTCAAAGTTTAACTAAGAAATTAATTTATGGATTAGAAGATGGCTGTTAAGAGTATCCCCACTTAAACATTATAATTTATTTCTCAAGATTATTAGAGATATAATCCCAAAAAGAAATTCGAGAATTTAATGAGATGAAAGAGGTTAAGTGTGCTGAGGAGAGCTTAGAGTAACATGTCCCAAAGGAAAAAAAAATTAGATTCTAAAATATAGTCAGAAATTAGATTAAAAACAAAGTGGCAATTTATCAAAAATGAAAGATTTGAAATGTATTGATTTTATTGTTTTGCTTATTGTTTAAAAAAAAAAAAACACAGTCAGCCAGTGGGAACACAGACATTTCCTTGTCCTTTCAGATGTTGAAATTGTAAAATCAATGTGCTTCTCTAACTGCCCACATTCCTTTCACAACCAGAATTACAGAATTACTCTTAACTCTTTGTGGCATATTGGTTACAATTAAAACCAATATGCAACAAAGGGTTAAGCATTATCATAGAATTGATTGTATCTTTTACTGATGGCAAAGTGATAAAGGGTTTATGCATTATAATGACTGTCACCAACATGTTATTTTCTACTGTGATCATTGGATCCCACTGTTCCAAAACAGAATGGCAGGCACTTTTTGAACTTACATTTACTATTGACATGAAGTGGAAAGATTGTATTAAATCAATTGTTTGGTCTTCTGTGAGAAAAGTTGGTTCCCTGTGTCATACCAGACAATTCTTATCAGAATCCTTGCACATTTATAAATCTACCATTCCTCCATGTATTGAATACTTTTACTATATCTGGTTGGTTGCTCCTACTACATATCACGTGATTCTTGACAAAATTCAAAAAAAGGTCTGCAATGTAATCAGTCCTGACCTGGCATCTTGACTTCAGTCACTTTTTCACTAACATGACATGGTTTCATTCTGTCTTTTGTACATAAATTTTCATGACAATTGTTTTGATGAGCTTTCCTCCTTGGTGTCTTGGTAGCATGAATTTAAGCATGCTACTTGATTGGAAAATAGGTCTTACTATTTTACTGTTGAAATAGCTAGACACCAATCACCATTTTCTGTCTTTGAATCCCATTCTTTTATTATCCTTTCTTCTTCACTTCCTGTAACTCTTTGCATCTTGGTTGCGTGGGGTGAAATGATTAAAAAAAAAATACATCATGGGAAGGAAATAGCAGCCAAGCTCATAGGGGTGGTAACATTTGATGTATAACTGAAAATTAGTAGATACACATTTTATTAACTGTTTTTTACTGCTTTGATTTTTCTGGCTTTTTTGCTTTCCTGTCAAATATGATCTTCAAAAATTGAAATGCAACGTCATCTTATCTCTTTGAATCCTGTTTTTATTGTTTGCTCATTGAGCTGCTGTTATGGAGAGATTTCATGCTGGCCATAAAGCCAAGTTAATCATTGAATGGTTTATATACCCTAATATATAAATGCTCGAGTTTGTTGCCAAGGAGAACCCCAGCAAAAGGATGAGAAAAATGGCCAAGGAAAGGGGCACCAGCAGGCAAACAATTGAGTGCATTGTCGATGAGGACTTATGTGCTCAAGAGGTGCCACTTGCTTACCTGACTTATGCCACCTCCCCTACCCGCTTATCACCAAACTGCAATCCTCTCTAATATTTTGTGTGGTAGGGCTTGCTGTTTACCTCCTCCAAGAGGATGCTGAACAGCAGGTCCCATAATACCAAGGAACCATCAGAAATGCAATAACTTACGTCACAAAGACCTGCTCCAGCTTTTGGTCCTTCCTGTAGAAATTTTAAAATAATGCATGCCACAAAACCTCAAAATTAAAAAAAAAATTTTTTCATAAATTTTCTCATGATATGGGACCCAGATCAGCAAGATTACATCTTTAACTTCACTTTGTCAGATTTGTATCAGAATCTTCAAGGGACTTAAAAACAGTTCCAACTACCAAATTTCATTTACAAGACCTGGTATGATTCTCAATCACTTTCCAAAGGTGCTACACAGTGGGATTGCCTTCTCAGACAGATAATATCAAGAAGTCATCTTCCTTATAAATTGGCCATGCTGAAATTTGAACCCAATTCTCATGTTTAGAAAGTGAGCATTGTAAGAACTCAGCCACACACCCATATTATATGTAATATATATATATATGTGTGACTGAATTCAAAATTTTATATGATGCCATCAGTTTTTAATTTGCAGTCACTGAACCTATTTCTAATTTGTCCACCACTTTAGTGAATATTTTGGTCAGAAGTAACAAACTCTCACAGTAACTTAATCTGAATTTGTGTTTAATAATATTTATGTGCTTTGTTATGTACCAATGAAATCCTAACCCATCATTGCAGTGAGTTCAGTCCTTACTTCTGCCCTGTCAACAGGGCATTGGGATATGTCTACCACACTTTTTCAGGGGGTAACAGTTTCCTCAGAGAGCTACCTGCTTGCTGTGGATGGTGACCCATAATGCTTGAAGATGGGATCTTGGTGGTTAAGGGTTTTAGAAATTGAGCTATACATATAAACTTCAACTTTGGCCTCTATTTGAGGTAGATGGGTAATTGGTAGAGGTCCAATCTGATCAGCCAACTGGTCACATAAAACCCTAAGCCAGACTAACAAAAGAAATTAATATGCTTATACTTACCATATCAAACATTAAACTGACTTAGTAAGCAGTGGCTTTAGGGTCAATCAGACTGGGGACAAAGGAATTTGATATGGCTGTTTCAACTTATGAAGAAAAGTCTTGGGTGGACAATTCTGGATATAACAGGTGTTTAGAACTCTCTTCACATTTGAGTATACCAGTCATGTAGCCCTGGAGGAATGTGGCAAATGGGATTTCCCCCTCATCATCTTCCCATATAGGACACCAGTGTGGGTGGGGAACATGGCTGATGAATAATAGTAATAAAGTGTGAACACAAAAAAAACAAGAGACTACAGGACAGAAAATATATCAAAGGAAAAGTTTTTGAAATTCATTGTAATAGAACCAATAGAAGATAAACTAATAATGAAATTGTCATCTTTACTAATAGAAAAGATCTTAACATTTTATATAATTCCAAAACCAGTTAAAAACTGTAGAAATAATATGTTACTGATAGAAGTCAAAGAAAACATAATGCTGAAACTCTGCCAGGAATGACCAATTCTCATGATATGAAGGTAAGGGTCGACCCACACCAGTTTTTAAATTCCTCCAGAAGTGTAGTGAGAAACACTGAACTCTCACTGTGTACACTGGAGGAACTTCAGACCAATAATTCTATCAAGAAACAAAACATTGCAGACATAAAAAATGAATAAAAACAATGATAGAATTATAGATAACAAATCTTATATCATTGCTTTTGATGCCCCAAAATCAACACAGGAAGTAAAAATTGGATATACAGTTTCCAAAGTAGAAACCTATATTCTAAACCTATTAAGATGCTTAAACTGTTAAGGATATGGATAAGGTTAGAATAAATGTACATGGAATTTGGTATGTGGAAAATGTGTGGAGAATGATGCTAATGACATCACATGCCCATAATGAAACCAAATGCCTTAATTGTAAAAAGAAAGCATAGGGCAGATTCCAGGGACTGCAAAACCTAGAAAAAAGAAAAAAATGTATTAAAAATTAAACACATCCCTATTCAGAAGGAAGGAAAAGCATCAAATAAACTATCATAAAAGAACTAAAAGCCTCAATAAACAAAAGTAAAAACTTAGCAACTTGTCCAGATGAAATTTATTACCAATTTTTGAAGCATCTGCAAAAAAGTCTCTCTTAATACTTCTCTAGATCTTCAATGATATATGATGATCAAACAAATTTCCAAAATTGTGGTCTGAGTTTATCATTGTTCCAATTCCTAAACCTGACAAAGACCATTCAACCCGATAAACTACTGACACATTACAGTAGCAAGTTGCATTTGCAAGATGATAGTAAATGTAGTAAATCAACTAATGTGGTACCTGGAAAGAAACAATCTCTTATCTAGCTACCAAGGTAGATTCCTGAAAAACCAATGATCAACTTGTATGGCTAGAATACTTTATTTGTGATGGTTTTCTTCAAAGTCATCATGTGGTATCAAGATTCTTTGATTTTGAAAAAGCCTATGATACTACACGAGAGGATGGTATCCTAAAAGACATGCACAGAATGGAAATAAAAGGAAGAATGGGTATGTTCATGCAAAACTTATCAAATCGAACATTCAAAGTATGAAATGGAAACGTGACATCAGACACACACAAGCAGGAGTACGTAAAGGTAGCATTTTATCAGTTACGTTATTTATTCTTAATAAAAATGGTATTATTAAAACGAGTAATACAGGAATTGAAAAATCCCAATATGTAGATGATCTCTTAATATCATGCTCATCACCAAACATGCCTTCTCTTGAAAGATATGAAGTCATGTTTAAAAATGATAGAAAAAATGGACAAATGAAAACAGATTCCATTTTCTAAAACAAAATGAACCTACGACTTTGATCCAGAATTAAAATTAAATGGGCATTTGATTCTCATAGTCCTACAAATAAAATATCTAGGAATCATACTAGATAGCAAAGTTAATTTCAAGGTGCACATTGATTACCTTAAACAAAAATGCCCAAAGGCTTTTGAAGCTTCTAAAAGTAATATCTAAAACTGTATTCTCAGAATATATAGGTCATACATCAGATCAAAATTAGACTATGGATGCATCATTTACAGTACCACACATCAATCCTATCTTAAAAAGCTAGAAAGCATACAAAATCAAGGACTGTAATTAAGTCTCGGAGCCTTGCTGACATCACCCATGCAAAGTCTCTATATTGAAGCCAAGGAACCACCTATATCTCTGAGATGGGATAAACTATTTCTTTAATATGCACTAAAACTACAATCCAATTTAGCATATCAAAAAATCATATGAACCTTAATACAGTTACATAGAAATAAACCAACAAGCATCTCTTCACTTGAATTTTGAATTAAGAAAACACTAAAACAAATTGTAACTGATGATGTAACATCAGTTACAATAAAGAAAGTAGCTCTGTGGACAATCTCCAAACTTCACGTAGACCTAAGATTGTTTCTTTTTTTCTTGTGCCAATCAACAAATGTACATATGGAGAATTTAGAGAAAAATATTGTGACTATAAACTATTCTACACAGATGGATCAAAAATACTAGATAGAATAGGTACAGCAAGAGACAAATTCATAAACAAATCAGGCTACCAAATATTGCATCCATCTATGCATCTAAACAAGCCATTAAAACAGCACTTAAAATGGGGTAGAGAACTAATTTCAACTCGGAAAATTAATTCCTTAACCCATTAAAATGATATAAACTTCCTAACATTCTCAGGCACCCTATCTAGATTAACAACAATTAATGAAAAGAACACAAATCATCACTATATTCAAGAAATTGTAGAAACTTTTTGTCAGTTAATAAAGCACAAAACAATAATATTAGCTTTAATTTTTAACCATACAGGCATCAAGGGAAATCATGAAGCCAATGGCAAAAGAGGCAATGAAAATAACAAACATCAAACTCCCGTATACAGATTACAAAAACAAAATTATACAATACATCAAAAGAAAATGGCAAGCAATTTGATGCATGTTCCCAAACATTAAACTATATGAACATCAGCTAACAACAAGAAAGGAGAATATAGAGCCATTGGCTGACTGTAGACAAGGCATAGTGCTCAACAGAATAAGAATTAGGGATATACACACACACACACACATATTCAAGGCAGAAACTACACCACAGTGTACCCACTGCAACTAATTTCACACAGTCAAGCATATCTTGATAGAATGTTAGGAGTGTACACACACACACACACACACAAAACACATAGCTGTGACACTATCTCCTGCAGGGATACTTTCCCTTCTCCTGCGGGGATGCTTTTCCTTGTTTGGTTTAATACAGCAGAGAGAGAGAAATTGATATTAGTAATATTATTAGTTATGCTTTATTGTAATACGTGATGTGAGCTTAGGTAAAAAAATAATTTTAATACTATCAAATACTTGTAAAATATGGGGAATAGAAAATTTAACTATTTTAATACTATCAAGAACTTCTAAAATCAGGGGAATATAAAATTTAACTATTTCTGGGAAAGAAAAAGGAAAAAAATATAATTTTTCTTCTTTCGTGTTCAAAGCGGATATTTTTTGGTAAAGCTAAAAACTTTTTAGTAGCCAAAACAAATGTCAGAATTATTTGATGGGGTCAGGCAGGGTTAAAGTCCCTCAACAGATTTTTCTGGGAAACAGTAATCTGTGGGAAACTGAAAAAATCAGAATACAATGTGAGCTGGCAATATCTCATTCGTGGAGCTAAACCCCTTTCGCAAATCGAGTGGGCGGAAAACGATTTCATTGGCTGAGGGCTTCAAGCCAGCTAGATCCCCTGAGAGGATTGAAAAATGATTATAAAAATCCGGACTCTGTGAGAAAAATCAGTTATTCAGCAAGTTATTCAGTCATCCAGTTAGCTGAGAAGCAGTTGTTTTTTTTGAGTTGGCTGAGTAGCTATCAGTCGAAATGTAATGGCTGTGGAACAGGGTTCCCAACCGAGGAGCCATGACCCACGGCTGGTCTTCCACCATAGAACTTATGGCCAAAGAGTTAATTTCGAATGAAGCCTGCCGCAGATTAATGTAAGGAGTTAATTTGGAATAATGCACCTTCGATATGAATCCCAAAAGAACGTTATTGTTTTTTTTAATCACAGGAAAATCGAAAATTCTGATTCTTCATTTGCTCTACTTCGGTAAACTCAGTTAAACTCCCGAAAGAACTTTGCTATTTTAGAAGTTACATAGGAAATTGACAGCCCTGATTATAGAGAATATGTGAAAAGACTTTAGTGAAAATTTGAAGAGCTCTGTTTACTTTAACGAAACTTAGACAAGACATTTTTATTTAAGGATTGGAAGCTCTGATATTTTTAGCGAACTTTCTCTCTCTGTTGTAGCCGGCATTCCAACAACTGTATTATCTGTTCCTGTTTTTCTTTTCACAGGAACAGATAATACAGTTGTTGGAATGCCGGCTACAACAGAGAGAGAAAGTTTGCTAAAAATATCAGAGCTTCCAATATATATATATATATATATATATATATATATATATAAAGACATTCTTCGTAACTCTTCAGGCGTGTTCGACCATGTTCATTTATTTTACTTCTTTTTTGGTGCTGTATTTATTTTTTTTTTAACCACGAGAGTGCATTAGTGTCCGGACTGGCTCTAAAAGGCGATTACTAAAATTGCACGACGTGACCTCTGGGATCAATTCACAACATGAGACAGTGGTGCATTGTTGCAAGAAACTTCTTGTAAACCAGCTTTTGTGGCGGCATCCTCGGACGACAACATCACAACCAGCAACAGTGACCAAACCAACTGGCCAGCCGAGTGGCAGTGTCACAACTGGGATCGTCACGACCATCGACGAGAACGAGCATCGCATTAGATGGCCAGCCCAGCCTGATGTGTTACATAGCAACTATTACCAAGCACAAAATATTAAAGTGCTCTTCAAAAGTGTACCTACCGCACAGATAATAGGATATCTAATAAAAACAAAATGCTTTCAACTTTTATAGAAAATAGAGCTTTGCAATTTTGGTTTTAAAACGTGCCTGAATAAAAAAAAAAAAAAATCCAGTCTTAGTATTAAATGACCAACAGGCGTTGATATGCTAGTAAAACTAATAAGCAATCAATTAATCAGTCCTCACTTAAATCCACAGATAGTAGAGCACTGAGCTAGATGCCTTGTCAACTGATAACCATCTCTATTTTTTTTTTTTTTTTTTTTTAAATTTATTTCATCTTATTCATTTTTTATTACTTTTCCATGTTTTGCAGGAAAAACTGTTGGAGGCATTGGAAAATATTTGTTGCAGTTGCCAGTGAGTTGATATTTTTTTTGTTCTTGTTATTGTTTCTACAATATGTCTATTCTTTTTTCTTGGACTCTGCAACGTGACATGACAAAGAAATAAACAAAATATATATAGTCTCTGCAATAAGAACAATAAATTAACTTGCATTTCACTGAGGATAGAAACTTACACTTAATTTGCCTATATTGTCAAACATAGACAAACTTTTGGGGCACTTTGAGGTGGTGTAATGATTAGCAAGCTTGTCTCACTAGAATCATTACAAATGAGTAGTGAGTTCAATCCTCACTTTTGGTCTTGTGCCACATCTAAGCTACGCTTAGAAAATCACCCTAGACGTAAACTTTACCAAGAATGAACAACCACATATAGGTTTATATTTTTGCACTTTTATTCTATACAAAAAACATTTTTATTTGGTGATTTGTAAAATGAAATTTAAAGTCAGTTTGGTTTGGAGAGGTGGATGTTGAGGGTGGTGATAATTAAGTTTCATAATTATAAAGAATTTTACTAACAATGTGATTTGTAAAAATGAATTCCTCTTGTAAATCTTATGGTCTTGGTATGTCTTGTTCCTTTTTTTTTTTTTTTTTTTTAGTTGAAAATAATTTTAAGCTAATTCTTTAAAATTATTTCTGAGTTGATGATATAATACTTTGCTTATACTATGAATTTTTTTTATACTATTGTTCATCCAATGCAAAGCCCGAGAGCCACTCAATGTAGAATGTTAGTAAAAGGGTGCAAATATGTTAAATAGATAATGGTTGACCTGAGACTTGTAGAGGTAAAAATCATAGTAATCAGGGAAGAATCCTCTCGGGAGTCAGTTCTATAACACAAGTGTTTTGAGGAAGAAGTTAAGTGGAACTTCCTCCTTACCAATAGAATATGAAGGAAATGTGGATGATTCAGCACTGTATGTGAAATATGAAGTTTTCGTCCTGAAGGTCTGGACTGATAGAATTGAGGAAAGTAGCTTGTTTGAAAATTTATCATGACAATAACAAGGAGCTAGTAACATTTAGGATGGAAAATAAGTAATCACCCACAAGGCCGTGTAAATGCTCTTGTACTCTGCATGAGTATTAGTTGTGTCTCAAAGTTTCCAACACTCTATTTGTAAACTGAATAAACAGTTTCAAAACTATTGTATTCAGTACTCAAATTGTATATTGAAGCTTACCTGAAAGACATTTCCACGTGGGGATCTATTTGCTGGATCAGCTTCTGAAATTTTTATCATTTCAGAAATTGAAATTAACTCGTGTACACATTTGAGAAACAAAATTGCATTAAAACTATGAACACCGAGACATTTCACGACTTGTACATTTTTACTTAAGTATTAATAATTTTCCTCGGGTGAAATTAGGCAGCTATAGTTATTTTATTAATTCGTTTTTTTTTTTATGAGGAATTTTTACTATACTTATTTCATTAGCAATTTTAACTCATTTTATTTTTTAAATAAAATGAGTGATAAAATAATCACATTAATAACACCTCATATTGGAACAGACACACACAAAGTTCTATATGGTAGTAAAACAAAGTTGACATTTTGTTGGATTTCTTTCTTGTTAGGTTTCTGCTGTTTGATTAATTCTTCATCTATAAAAGCAATCCAAAATGTTTTTTGTCTCTACTTTTGAGATGAGGAAGTATTTACATTATTTACACTGTTCGGAATGTTGTCCTCATCTTTATTGCCAGGTTTATGACATTTTGGCCGTTGCACACTCTGGCCTTCTTCAGGTGCTAATAATTTTGAGCCGAACCCTTTATTTCACTGAGGTATATCATGTGTCCTCAAGGACACATGGCCCAGCAGATATAGGTGTTGGTTAGTTCCAGTTACTTGATCGCAACAATTGTGAGTTCAATACTTGGCTACAGCAGTGGTGAACAATTAACTTAGAGTTGAGTAAAAGGGCGATAACAACATGGCATCAGGAATTGGCATTGCACACGGAATGAGAATGATATACCCCAGAGAATGAAATGAAAGATCCAGTTCAAATTCCTAGCACTTGAAGGCCAGAGCATACAACGTCCAAAACATCGTAAACATGTCAATAAAGATGAGAACAACAGTCCAAATAGTAACTAATGCAATCCAAAATGTTATTATAAACTATAATTATACTACTAAGTTAAAACTAATGATAAAACAGTTAATATAAAAAAAAATAAATCACTTTTACCAAAATAAAGACAACATAAAGAGTCGGAGTTAAGCAGTGGTAGAATGATGACAGATTTGAGTTGGTCCTGTGTACAAACTTAAACTGCATCCAGCAGCAAGGCCTCTAATTAGGAGGTTGTGAGGAGCATGGAACTACCTCTTAATTGCTGTTGTTCCCAGGTCCACCCTGACCTGGAATGGTAGCACCTGTTAGGGTCCCAGCTATGGGTAAATAGTTAACCCCCAAACTGGAGTTAAAATGCTATGAAAGTATTTACCAACAAAACCTTTTTTGAATGAAAAATAACTGATTTAAAATAAAAATGTTCCAAACAAATCCCCCCCCCCCAAAATAAACAAAAACAATAAAACAAATCGAAACGATTTTTCAGCACTAAATGACCTAATGAAGGCTGATATGCTAGTTAAATGAACCAACCATTTGCATCATTTGATATTTCTGCGTGTTAAAGGTTACATTGATCAAGGATATGTTGACGTGGTGTATGATAGAAGTTCAAGCTGTTTCTCCAATTTTTAACCTGTTTGCTCTGGGAGGTGAAGAGAGTATCAATCTCAAGTGTTATAAAAAGAAATGCAATAATAATTTAAAATAATAAATTTGTTTATAATCATATAAGGCAAATTGTTATTTAAAGTATTTATATTGTATAATTTGAACACTCATGAAAATTATAATTTAATGAAAACTGTTTAATTGAAAAACTCAAATTCTCTTTACAGTTTTGTTCTATTAAAATTGTAATTAAAATTAGACAATGAAAGAATAAAAAAAAAAGAGGTCAGCTGACCGACCAAAAAAAAAAAAAAAAAAAAAAGGCAAAATGATCAATTTTTTTCTTTCTGATTTACCTCTACAGCAAACTTTTTTTTTTCTTATTCTTTTTTGTCTGATTTTAATATGTTCATTTTTATTGCAATTATTAAATTTTATGCCCCAAATGAAATATTTACAAGGAAAAAAAAATTCATCTTCTGGCATTAGCAGCAGATAAAGCTTATAACCAAAAATAATAATTGGCTCTGTGATATGTTTTTTTTTTTTCCTGTAAATTGGAGTGTTTCGGGTGTATAACTAATGTTCAGATGAATTGTTTTTTCGCACTCTAAATTTATTAAAATATTGGCCCTAAGGTGAAACAAAGTTAGCTTTTGTTTGGTTAGCCATACTTAGCATGTGGTTATATCAGTAGGTCACCAAAGCACTGAATGTTCTACACGATCTTGCAGTCACCTCGTGGGAAGGACATGACATGTTTTTGTTGTATACTTCTAGTTAGGATGGTAGCAAGAGAGAGAAAATGAAAGAAACATAGATAAATCAAAGGAAACTTACTTTTATTTACATTTATATACATTGATACTGAAAGAGAAAAAAAAATGTTGCGAATCTGAAAAGCTACACGACAAATATCAATTTGGGTTCAGGTCAGTGATTTCTTATTCAAATTTTGAATCTAATTGGAGTCGTGTCTTAGGTTCATAATAGTCAAATCAGAGAGGAAGACTCACCCCCTGCTCTTTAGGCAGTGTTATAATAGTGAAATTTCATGGCGTTTCCCCAACTAGATATCATTCTTATATATTTACATTTTATCAATTTTTTTTTTCTCTCTTCCAGAGTTTCCCTCCAAGAAAGGAAAGAGTTTGATGAAAGCAAACCAAATTTACCTCAGGTAAATTTCCAACAATTTGTAATGTTATTCTTGATATTTACTAAATTTACCACAAAGCCAAATTTAAGAAAAAAGATTGCATTCCAAGTGAGAAAGATTTACCTACCTCGATTTGAAATTTTAGCTTTGATACGAATCTTGTTTTCAGCCACCCAACTTATGTTAAAAAGAAAATATACCTAGAATACCGGAAGTAATTCTCCCATTTGTTTTATTTCCTCAGAAACCATTGCTTTCTACCTCCAAAACTGTATTTTTTTAATTGGCAGTTGCTAGTTATCAATTTATTTTTTTATAAGATTGCATAAATTTCTGAAATACAGTAATTTTTCTCTTCAAAAAATTTAAAATGTATTTGTTGAGACACTAAGATTGGAAAAGCCAATCAAAAACGATGTATACATGAATATTCATGTGCTCTTTGCGAAAATATAAATTTACATAAAAAAAAAAAATTGGAGGAGTGTGATGTGTTTTTCCCCCCTCTCTTGTGGCCAAATGGAACTTTCAAGAATCAATACAATTAATGAATTTTTATTCAATAAACTTTTTTCTTTTCTTCAGTTAACACAAAACTTTCATTTGTTTTTACGTTTGGAACTATTTTTCGAGTATCAAGTTGAGAATATTATTGTTTTTAAATGAAAATTAAAAAAGACATTTGCCATTAGCAAAAGTAATAAAAATAAAACGATATAAAATTCTTTTTTCTTTTTCAGATTGTTGAAGTTGTTCTCCGAGAATGCAAAAAAGAGAATACAAAATACAGAATGATGGCCCTGCAATGTGCTGGCAGGATCCTGGAGTTGTACGAAATTGATAGATTTGAAACTCTCTGGTTTTTACTGCAGCCGACATTAAACAAGGTGTGAAATAAATGTTTTTGTTATTTTTCCTCTTGTTTCTTCATAAGATGAACATTATATTTCACATGACTAAGATTCTTTGTTCGTTAACAATCGAATGTCTTAAAATAAATTTGATACTGCAAGACTAGAATCAATGTTTCAGAAAATCATGTATTTTATGTCGTGATTTTGACTATCTTAACAAAAAAAAACAAGAAAATTCTCTTCTGGTAATCAACTAAACTAAACTAAAATGGAATTCCAGTCAAAATTGTTTTTACCAAAAATGCAGCTGCTTAGGTTTTGTAGTGTCAATGTTAGAAATGCATTTAACTTTATCTTTTATCAGTCTGAGAGTGAATTGAATGAGGATGGAGATGGTTTGACTTCTCAACTTGGAATCCGGGTTACCTACCAAGAAAGTGTCTTTGATTGTTTGGGTAAAGCTTGGCCCAATGTGGAAGAAACACAAAGTAAGATAACTTTTTTTTTTTTTAATTGCTTCCTGATTTTGGAGGGGAGGGTTTAAGCCCATTTTGTAGAAAGTGTTTGTTTTTTTGTAAATGAAACAACTAAAGTATAAATTGTTTTAAATTTTATAAAATACATTTGTTAGAATTAAGAATATGGCTTAATTAACGTTATGTAAGATTAGAGTTGTAAAAATATTTGAAGAGTTCTTTTCAGTTTTGCTAAATCCCAAATAATGAAAGCTTCTATTTTTTAAAATCATTCTTTTGTACCAGCTGCCTACCAAGAATCCTACAGTGATCAGCTCTGCCAGTCTCTTGCCCGCGGTGTGTGGAAAATTCAAGTTTCTATTATGAAGTCAATGCAGAAATTTACTGAAAGGTAAGGAAATTCATTGACATAAAATGTTTTCCTTTTATGTTTTGGAACAGTAACACAAAAATAACAATTATGATCAAAAAGTTCTTGTTGATCACATACAAAACAATTTACAGAATTATGCCTTTAATGTACCCGACTGGGATCTATTGGAGAGCAATTTTATTCTCTGTCAGAGTAAACTTTGCAAATTTCTACTTTCGTTATATGTTATATCTACTAATTTATTTACTTTTCTTTACCTGCATCCTTACTCAAAGTAAAAAAACGATTAGCTATTAAAATTTGTACAGAACAAAACAAGTCTTGTTAATCGTACATCTGTACTCTTGTAAAATTTACACCAATTTAAGAACCAGATTCGTAGAGTAAGAGAAGAAAAAAATAATAGGATGGGGATTAATCTGAATTAGATTCATTTTTGTGTGTGTCTGTGTGTCTTAACAGATTGTTGCTTTGGAAAGACCAAGAAACACTTCAGAACAACATTCCTGCTGCAAGTAAAATCATCAACCAAATCCTTTCATCTGTGATACCTTGTCTTGGTAAGTAATGAACTTTCTTTAAAAAAAGATTCCAGTCAAAATCTCATCATGAAGAAATGTAATTTTGTCAAAATAGCTTGTGCATTTGACCTGATCCTCTAAGTTAGATCTAGAATTAATTTTATTTTTTCTGAAGGCAACTATTTTCCTGTAACTTAAGTGAAATTTGTGTTTTTAAGTTTACTCAAATGCAGCTGTGGTTTGCTTTAACAATTTTAATCCAAGAACATTTTATATCAACTAAAAGGCTTCATGGCTGCATTTGTTAACCAACTAACCAATTTCATGAAACTAAAAGATTTTTTTTTAAAATTATTTTACTATTAATGACTTAAGAAAACAATGGTAGAATTAGACAACAACAGAAATGTTTTTTTTTTTTTGAAGAAATTGTGATTTTTCCCCACCTCTAGTCTGAACAGTGGCTTACTCCTTAAACCCCTCAACCTCTCCAACATCCATGGTATCGTTCCTCTACGAAAGGTCCACTTGATACCCCAAAACTAACCACAGCCCTACAATTCCCTCCTTTGATTCCTGGATACCTTCCTCATTTTAGGAAGAATTCAAATATTCACATGTATGGTGTAGGTGTTTATATCAGCAAACATATCTCTCTACTAAACACAGTAAACCATCATTTATTTCTTTCTCTACCACTTCCCTTCCTTTCCTGACTGCTAGATAGTATCTCACTAATGTATCTGTGTTTGGTGACTTCAATGCCCACCATGCCAAGTGGCTGGAATACTGTTACTGAACTTCTCAGTGATTTCCCCACACATTTCCTGAGTAATCTCATCTCGATCTCGTCCTTACTACTTTTCCAGATTCTTGCCATGTTATGCAGTTAAGCCCTCTTGGCTGTGGTGTCTGTAAACGTTGCTTTCCTTCTTCATCCAGAAACCTCCTACCGGCAGAATATCTTACTGCTATCAATTTTCCTTTGCGATGTTCCTTGAAAGAAAATATTTAGTCTCCCTGTTCAAGATTGCACCTCTGAAGTCTTCTCCTGGGTAAAAAGCTGGTATTGATGCTTTCATCTCTGCTAGAAAATTCCAACTTAAATGTCGTTGTCCTAATTGCTTCTCTCGGCTGTCATCGTCCACAGGAATCATTTCTTCCAGTTTTACGGAAGCGACATGCCTGATCACAATAGGCACCTCTTTGTCTCTGCTGATAATGAATGTAATTGTGTACTAATTGCTGATAAGCAGGCAAGGTCAAGTGCTTTGCTCACAAATCTACCCATCTGGAGCACCCACACCCAATCTATATATTAAACACCATCTCTGATCTCTAACAATTTCTAAGCCTGACTCCCATAAGGCAAGCAGAGATGATGGGGTTTCCAGTCACTGTCCTAAAGAAATTATCCCTGAGCTGGCTCCAACCTTTTCCAAACTATAACCATTACCTGACTTATTCCTACTTGTTGGAAGCCCCCCCCCCCCGGTCTGTAGTTTCTGTTTTGAAGAACTCCAGAGAGCCCTCTGGTCATTCTAATTATCTCCCTCTTACCTCTTTTTGGCAAGGTATTCGAGACCATTATCAATGCTGAAACAGGTATTCTCCACCTTCTCTCTGACAAGCCATATATGTCTATGGCTGATATGTTAATAACCATCACTGAAATTATAGATATCTATAATAGGCTCTTGATAAGAATGACAGGCCTTCTGTGCAAGTTTCAGAGCTACAGTATTTCTGGATGAGTGATCCTATGAAATTGTGAACTGAAGGTTGTTTTGAATGAAGAAGTTAGATCCCCTACTCCTACTTTTTCTGATCTTCATCATGTAATCAGTTCCCAAGTAGGCATCTACACAGATGATAAGGCTGACAAAGTAAACCTGTCTGTTGAACTTCAAAAGGACCTATAAGGGCTTGTAAATTTTAATACCTTCAAACTGAAGCTGCTCTTTCTTAACCACCAGAGACTTTCCTGGCTACCATAAGAATGGATGACACTAGTCTCCTAGAGAGCAATGCACTGCATCTACTGCTAAAAATCTACCATTCATCCTGGTACTGTTGTTGTATCTAGTCAGGTGCTCTTGCTATTCATCTTTAGGTTCTTGACAAAACCCAAAGGAGGATCTCTAATATAATTGATACTGACATGGCAGCCCCACTTTGTCACCGTCTACAAATAGTTTCAGGTCAACAAGTGTCCCCCCCCCTGCTACCAGATTGACATCAAGGTCCCAATCCTTTATTGTCAAATATAAGATGCTTCCCATTTGTGAAATTCCCTTCCATGTTCAAAAAGTTTAAATGCAACATCAATTGGTATCCTTTATCTGTCATACTTTGTACCTTTTTAATACACTGTAGCATAAATGATGTGTACACACTACATACACTTTTGTTAAGCTGTGTGTTTGAACCCGTTTTTTTTTTTTTTTCTGAGAAAAGAGCTTATTTTTATGAATTGCTTATTTCTTAGGCAATATGAAATACACTGTGATACGATCTGAAGCACTGGCTGTGATCACTCAAATCCTGAAGAAACTGAATGGTGAGAGGCATTTTCACTTTAACAGCATTCTGAACATCTCTTTTTTTATATATACACACCGTTCTACTGAAATGAAAATAGCATTGCATTTTCATTCAACCTCATCTGCTTTCTTTCAGACTTGGACAAAAAGTCATTAATGACAGAAAAACTTAAAGAAGAACTCATCAAAAGTTTGGCACCTCTAATGGAAAACAAGAAGAATGAAATGTATCAGAAAGTAGTGGACATTCATGTGTTGCTCGGTCTCCCTATTGACATGGAATCTTGACTGCCTTATTAGCTCAGTCAAAAAAAAAATTGGGGGGGGGGGGGGGGTACATGGACCTAAAGAAAACAACAACCAATCTTAATTTCCCTCTTTAAAAAAAATTTGCTTTTTCTCCCCCGCCTCCATCTATATCTTGTTAAAACTTTTTTTATGAATATTTTTTTTTTCTGGGGTGGGTGTAATGATATAAAAATAAACTTCCATAGATTTATTCCATTTCTTATTTCATTATTTATTCAGCTCTTCTGAGCCCCTTAATAAATAGGGGTGAGGGGAAAGCATTACTCCAGTTGTACAAGGTCTTTCACATTAGCTACAGAGTCTTGAATGCATATTCAACTTTGGTAACACTTAAAAAATATGTACTCAGTTGGTATAAAGGGGTAAAAAAGTATTGAAATGAATAAAATCACCCAATTCCAGCAGCATAAAAATAAAACTTCTTAAAAGAGGATAAAGTCTTTCAAGTGGTGAGTATCTGATGTTTATCATATTTCATTTGATGAGCCATGGTCACTTACCCTGATTGGAACAAACTCACAGTAGTGGGGACACCAAAAGAAATGACTTATTGCAAAGTGATTTTAGTTTCTACTCCATGTAGAAAATTAAAGTGATAGATTATAACTCTAAATCCTACTCACCCCGTAAATTGTATAAAAACAACCAACCTTTTATATCTCTGCTGAAAAACTTATGACTAGCATCAAATCTGCTCCTAACCAAAATAAATGTGGTAAACAAAAAATTACCTGCTTGTTGAACTTTTCATGCTCAGTTCAGAATTTCAAAACCTACACCAAAAATCAAAGACTGACTATTCATGAATATGTTGTTTAATACTCATCCCCCACTCCAAAACAGAAACAGGATTTGATTTCAAACAGTTTTAACTTGATAATTTATTAGGTGTTGGGAAACAGAAATTGTTTAACAGTTCATGATCAGCATTAAGTTTTTTGTTTTTACAGTTTTTTTTTTTCCTCCTGGCATAAATGAGAAATGGAGAGGGAGAGACAATTTCTGTCTCAACCAATGAATGAACATATTTGCTGCCAAAAATGAATATAGTTTTTCTTTTTCTTTTGAGATTGATGATGAAAAAAAAAAAAAATCCCATTAATTTTTTTTTTTTTCTGATGTAAAGAATGATTACACTTGCATTTTATGCAACACACAGGAGAGAAGAAAATGGTTTATGTACAAAATTCACATCTACTGTAGGAGAAAAAAAAAACAACTTATGAGAAGGGGAGGAAAACGATGATAAAGTAGGTTTTTTTTCTTTTATACAAACATCCATCTGTTACCATTTTATATACATTAACTTTTTTTTTTTTTTAATTTTAATTTCTTTCCTTGAACCATCAAACTTTTTATCATTTTTAAGATAGCATAGAGTGAAGTACCTACACATCCGCAGATTTTGAAAGAAAAACAATGAAGGGATGAAATGTTCATCAGTATATATTTTATGTTGGTGTACGAGTGAGTGTGATTTTTTTGGTGGGCGCTTGATATGATTATATGAAAGAAACTTTATACAATGAAGGTTTGGTAGCAGCAGGAGGCAAGTCCTTGGCCTCTCCTGAAATTTCAGAGCATCCTCTTTATTACAGTTGCAGGGGCTCAGGAAATCAAACACAGTCATGTTCTTCCACCGTCTCTACATTTACATAATCATCATCATCATCATCATCATCAAGGTCCTGCATTTGCTGGCTTGTCACCGGGGACATGAGGATGGTGTCTTCGTTACTGCTGTGCACCTCATTTAAGGGACCTGGAGATTGTGGGGGCAGTGACGATGATACCAAGTTTACGTCCAGCTCATTTTCAACATCTGAATGGTCCTTGGATTCAACATCAGATGCTTCATAGCTATCAACAGCAGGCAGAAGTTTCAACGGAGATCCAGCACCATCTTCCACTTTTGTACTGTCCCTTACTGGAGGCAAGTACATGTCAAAAGGGAGTCCCAATTCATCCAGGATTTTGTTCAGTTCACATTCCGTTACATTTTCTAATAATTTCTCTGCAAAAGAAATCAGAAAAATACATTATTGTGGGAAGGGTAAGGAAGTCCATGTTATTTCAGGGTGATGTCAAACACAACTACTATGAGTAATTTAGGATCAAGTTAGGTGAAAATCTTAAAAAGCAAACAATTGAGTGTCTCAGTTATAGTTTGTGTCAGTTGCGCAAATACCCTTGGGAAAGGTGTTAATCCGTCTACCACAGAAAGTAATGGCAGTGTAGTATGGGAAAATCTTCTCCCCAGCCAGTCTCTTTCGAGACATTATTGCCCAAGCATGTATCACATATAGAGTTTAACTGACTGACTATATACTGCTACTTAGCACCTCTTAAATCAAAGTTTGGCACAAAGATTAAATTGTATCCAATTTCAGAATTCACATTTATTAAAGAAAATCTCTGTTCACAGGCAAACGAGTTCTTTAACATACAATCCCAGATCAATTGATTTTCTTCGACTGCATAAACAGAGAATGGATCCTATCCTCCGAAAATTGAAGAAATTATTCGGAGAATTTTCAGAGTCAGTCTTAGCCATTCTTGGATATAAATCTTGGTTCAGTGAATAAGAAAGCATCAATCAAAATGGTTAGTATTTGAAAACTTTAAAGCAAAGGTACAGATTCTCCTATTAATCTGACACCAATTTAACATTTCTATTAAGTAATTGAATTTGAATTGTTACCATAATAGCTAATGAATTCAATAGTTGACTTTTCAGCTCTTGCACATTTCTTTTCTTTTATGTTAATTAGATTTTATGCTCATACCCAGAAAATGTGCCATGTTAACACAGCCATTGATAACTTCTGAACACTTTCATCTACCAAATTTCAATCAAAAGGCATGGGTGGACATGGTTTTCACGCACTTTCCAACAGTGCTTCATGATGGGATTGTCACTTCCTTGATAAAGTGACCATGATGAGGAAGACTAAATTCTTAACCCCCCCCCCCCACGATTTGTTTAGGACTAAAATGATAGAAAAGAAAAAAAAAAAAATTGTTTTCATGTCACCCTCCCCTTTGTGTACGTGTAGTTGCAGCAACGTTAACATCACTTATCTAATGAAGCCATAAAAGGATGAAATGCATCACACAAGAACTTCACTTTCTCAGATTTTCCTTAAATAATTTAAGTAAAAAACAGGTAAGAAAAAATGTCTTTAATCTAACATACTTCACTTAAAAAAAAACCTGAAGAAGCTTGTTAAAGATGAATAATTTTAAAAAATTTTTAATTCACAGATGAACTTGAAACTAACAATTCCTTGATATATATTAATTTTTATTCCAACCACAACCAAGCAATTAAATCTGGTTCACGTATAGGTTTCTACCTTAAGGCCCTCAGAATATGCAACCCTAATTATTTACTTGAAAAGATGTATCGAACAAACATTTAAACTTCTCCACTGCCCACACTATTTTAACGCAGGACAATTTTGATTTCTCAAATGCTAATATAATTTAAGAGCATAACCTTTTAAAGATAGTTCCTTATATTCTTAACATTGTAATTGGTTTTTCTATTCCATTCTGTTTTATTTCAGTTTATTTTCTCCCTATTATCTATATTTTTCTCTATATTATTACAGTTATTATCATCATTAGTTTCTTATTTACTATTATATATTATTTGTATTGCCTTATTGTAGTATGGTATTTTATATATTACTACTTAATTTATGATATTAGAATAATTTTAATTCATAGATATTTAGTATTTTAATACATATTTTATTGAAAGATTCTAACCATTAACATCTTATTTTTCAAAAATTCATTTATAAAGTCGCTTAATAATTTTATACATTATTTTTGCTAAAATTTTAAACAGAAATATATTTTATTTTATGATCCACACATTCATGATTCTCACATTATTTAGAATAGAAAATAGTTTCATCACTTGACACATGTGTACATAATTTCACATAAGCACACATATTATTCTCTCATTTTACTTAAAAAACGAAAATCATTCTATCATTTGACACATGTATGCAATACTTGCTACATATTTGAATGGTAATGTACACACATGTTACTGACATATACACACTTAATTCGTCTATAGTTTAAATATACCTGACACGCATTATTTTTGCTTACATGTACTTACATTCACAATAAACATGTAATGTTTTTATTACATGTAGCACACACACACACATACACACTTAAACAGACATAAGTTTTTCCTCCACATTTAATATTCATCCATTGCTTTATCCCGTGTAACACATGAAATCATACCTCAATCTTAAAAGGCTTTTTTAAATCATTCATCTTTAACAAGCTCCTTCAGAGATTTTTTTTTTAGTGTGAAATATGTTAGATTAAAGACACTTATTCTATTCACACACATATTTTTCTGATGTTAATAAAACAGTGCTCGATAAAGTTCATCATAAACATATATCCACAGAGGATTCATTTTATTAAAAAAAATTGTTCCATCACTTAACATGCGAATACAATACTTGTTGCATATTTTGAACGAAAATGTATTTCATTGCTGTTATTCACACATACTAACGTTACCGACATATATACCTACATTCATAATAAACATCTGTTTTTATTACTCGTGGCACACGCACTTAAACAGACAAGTTTTTTTTTTCTTTTACATTTAATATTCATCCATTGCCTTATCACACATGACACATATCTGGACAATGAAACCATAGCTCAATAAACATACTGTCGTTTGGATTTTTTAGATCATTTGTCTTTAAGAAGATTCTTTAAAGTGAAACATATTAGATTAAAGACACTTTTTCCTACTTATATATATATATTTATTTTCTGGTGTTAATAAAACAGTGTTCAATGTAATATAACAGCTATGAAGTATAAATATAACATAACAGTTTCATGCAATTATCAGGAGCATATTATGAACTGATCGTTTCTAGAGTTTAATTTTTATTTTTGGTTCTTGCATTGTTCATGTTCCATTATGAAGCAAAAAATGTATGATTTAATTTGGTTTAGACTGAAACAAACAAGAAATAGAAAAGTAAAATCATAAATTAATATTAAAGAGTAAAATTTTTTATGGACAGAGGTTGAACATGTGGTTCAAGGGGGACTACTTGTAGTTTATCATTTTCAGGGAATGAAAGGTATTGAAAAAAAAACAACAATAATGAAATAAGGTAAACGAAATAGGAGAAAAATTTAAAAAAGTAAATGAAAAGTTGGATCCGGGTCTATGAATTTGAGCAGATATTTATTTCTATGTTTACATGTGGTCACCAATCTACTTTTAATAAATTAGGGTCATTTATATGTTTGAAGATGACAAGTTTTTCTAAACAGCATAAGTTACATCCATTTCCTATTCCATTATAAGATTGTGTTTTTAGTTGTTGATTTATATTTTGATAGGGCAGCGCTATTCTCGTATTTATCATTACTTCAAGCCAATTTATGATTGTAATATCAGTATTTCCATTAGTTTTCTGTTGAACCAAGATAAAATTTAACAATGCTATCAGGATGGATGCTAGCTTTGTAAATTATACATTTGGTTGAACATTTGCTGTTAAGTGGGAAGATTGCATTCTTTCTAGAATTACTATTATTTATCAATATTCAACATTTATCGATGAAGAATCTTCCATATCTATTTAGATACATGCATGCAGGTAGTGAATAAAAAACCAAGAAGTGAGGACATAATGGTGATTTTCTAAGCGCAGCTTAGAAGTGGCACAAGGATGAAAGTATGGGACACCCAGTGAGGATTGAACTTACTACTAAATCGTAATGGTTTTAGCAAGACAAGCTTGCTAACCATTACATCACTGTGAGGTGTCCGAGTAGTGAGGACATAATGATGCCTTCACAAAGCTTTGAAGTCAGCATGACTGCTCAGTTAAGTGACAAACTTCTCCACATTAATTCTCTTAATGCTCTATCTCAATATCGAACACTTTAGGCAAAAAGCTTGTTTGCCAAAATATCTTTATCAGTAAACCACTGAAAAACAGCAATCTTTGCACTAAGCCTCATCACAACTCAACACACATACATACACACACGTGTGTGTGTGTAAACATTAGTGGCATATAGCATCCGCATCCAGTAACTTTTATCAAATTCAATAAAAATATCTTATTTTCAGGTAACCTTCATTGGTACCAGTTTTCCAAATTCTGTTATGTGCATAGTTTTTCATTTCCACTCTGAACAAAGTGCAGGAATTACAACCTCAAAATTAACGTTCTTTCTGTAGCTGAATTTCTCCGGTTATCCCATTTTTTATTAAAAAAATAAAACTTTTAATTCTGACAACTATTTTATGGGTAGTTCTACATCTGCAACATTCAAATACTGACAGGTCTTTATTTGACTCAGTCATTGTATTTTCAAAGTGGTTAAATAATGCCTTTAAATGTTATATATTATATTCTTGTGATACAATTACATGTTGCCTTCAAATCAAACATCGCCAATCAACAAAATACAAGATCTTTTTAAAGTTATTTCATTTCAACACATTTCATGCGCGAGGCCTGAACTATTTAAAGAGATATTACAAGACTAGTGAGATATTTAGTTTGCTTTATTCTCTGTAAAATAGACTTTACGGGTCATCTTCGGTTACATTATTTGATAGTACCACCTACAAAAAGGTGGCAACTATTCATCATTCAAGGGCAATAATTCAAGAGAAGTCTTTTTTTTGTTTTTAATAACGCATTTGAGAACAAAATCTAACAAGTTACATGATTGACACTTCCAAGTTAGTGTTTCTTTAAAGTAAAGAGTAAATATTACAATTAATGGATTTTTTTTTTAAACTAAAACTGCATTATATGTAAAGCCTCACAATCAACAAGAATGGTGAAAAAAATTTGGTCATGCTATGTATTTACTGATTATCATGAAGTCTACTTTGTTCATTCACGTGGGACTAGGATATTTTTTATTTTATTTTTATTGCATTCTTAGAGTGAAAATACAATCACGCTTCACCTCTTTAATAAGAAATCTCTCATCAATGTTTTCATCTCTCTCCAAATTTTCCTCAATCATTATTTGATTTATTGCTGGAGAAAGAATTTCCAAATGATTTAATGTTGACCCACCTTTCACTTTATTCAGTTGTCCCCAGAGTTGATGATTTGTTTTGACCAATGAAGATTTCTCTGTAATTAGTTCCTCTTCACTAAGTTGCAAAGATTTTATATGATCAGTTGCCTGTTCAGGGAAGAAAAAGAAAATTCCATCATTGATTTATTAGAGATAACCATAACAACAGAAAGAGTATAACATGAATATAGAGTTGCAGTAACTGTAATTCAAGAAAAGTACCATCCCATAAGATATATTACAAAGGAAAATGTAAGAAAAGATAGCAAATTCTATTAAAAATCCTGAAAGAATTTGGATCAAATCTGTTTATGTCTGTTTTAATAATTACTTGAACATTGTAATCGATAAATTCATTTTTAAACCTTTTTATTTTTGTTGCACATAATTGACCAACTTAATGTTATGTAATTAAGGTTTATGTTAGTAAATTAAAATATTTTATAGATTTGCTATCCCCTCCCTATCCCTTTAAAAACTCAATTTCTTACATTCACGTTTCATTACATGATTAAAAATGATTCGAATTGTTAAGTTCCTTTTTTTATTTATTGCATTTATCTCTCTAGCATAAAACACTCATGTGCTAAATACTTACAAAATCCAGAACTCTTCGCTGAGAAATAAATTGGATGTGCTCATTTTTACACAAAACTTCCTGAAGAAAGTTTATGCCATTGAAGATGTTGCAACGTCGTTCACGTTCTCTACAAAAAAGAAATCATTACCGCATTTACCATTTTTTCCACAAACTGAAATAATTTCTTTGAAATGAAAAAAAACTTTTCGTAAAATATTTTTGATCCATTCCATCTCTCCCATGTTAAATTTTCTTTAGATTAATGTAAATTTCCGTGGAAGAAGAAAATCCACTTTATGAGGAAATTTTAAGGTTAAAACTTTTGGATAATGAAGAAAAAAATTGGTGGGAGAATGGGGAGTATTTTTTTTTTTTTTTTTGAAATATGTAATTTCATTCAGTAATCTGCTAAATTGCAAAGTTCATCTGGTAACAATAAAGAAAGAAAAGCACTAAAACAAACCCTATACTTAGAATAAAATTAAACATCATCTATATTAAATATCCCAAAGAGTCATTTTACATTTAGAAAACATGAAAAAAATTCTACATTACAAAATTCTGATCTAAAATTTAAGATTAAATTCATCTTTGACCAATATAACTTATCTCTTCATTTTTATTTTTCTTCTTTTTGACAAAAAACCATTCATATTGGCCAGAGGACTTGAAAAAGAGGTAATTGAAATCATATCTGAATTAGAAAAAAAAAATTACTCGTTTAAGAATTGTTCCAATTATTTACTTCATGACCAAATTGTGAATATATACAAGTAAACGTTTCTTTTCCAATTTAAGAGAAACTCACTTTACTAAAAGAATGACAATTGCTTTCCTCCTCAGGAACTAAATAGTTTCAGGGGATATTTTATTTATAACTGAACTCCTGCCAAATCAAGTTTAATTGGTAGACAATAATTCCAGACATATTTCTGATAATGAAAATTGAAGAACCACTCCATCACACAGTCAATTATTTCAGCCATAACCCAAAATCAACATGTCCATTTAAACATTTATCAGGTTTATAGATCATAATGTCCTGCTAAAAATCCATCAGTTGATTTAGAATGCATAAACTGTTTGGAAACAATGTTTAACATTGCAGACCTGATTACTTATTCACTGTAATAATTATGTGGTGACGGCAGAAAGAAATAATTTTAATTGCATCCCTTCCATTTCCATCATTATGAACTAAACTCTTTGATTTGAGGATTAAACTGTATTTTATTCTTCTTGACAGTTTGTTTAAGCCAAAGATTCAGTCATGTTTTATTGTGTGCAGTAACATCAAAAAGGGGAATTAAGACAAATGATAGCAACAGAATATATATATATATATATATATTTATTACGAAAATGTTACGATACATTTCAGAGCAGATATGGTTGTTGCGATGAATCAAAAATTGTTATATTGGCTTGATTAAAACCTTGTTTAGACTGGAAGTCATTCATGGTCGAGCAGTCTAAAACGTTACCAAATCAAATGGTAGCTTCCCCTATGTAGATAGGGGTCGCGGGTTCATATCCTGCCATATATATATATATGATTTCTACCCACTCGTGTGAGAGAATTAATTTGCTTCTTATAAGAGCACTGAAATTTTTATGACTTCTTGGGTTGATCACTGCTGCCTTTCTTAAACCTGTTATACTTTTCCAACTCAGTATAAAAAGGAGGCATCATAATTTGGAAGTAAGGAAGCATAAAATAGTGTTTTTCACAAGAAGTACTTGTCTCAAACATTCAAGTTTTTCAAGTAACGTCTATAAATACAATTTTGTGTGCATATTAATTACATTGTCATGTAAGCAATTATTACATTGCTCTGTGTGCACATTATTACTGTCTTGTATATATTTTGTTCAGGTTTAAGTTCATTTCACAATGGCCCTGCTAAGTGTTAGTCTTGTTTGTGATCATTGGAGATAAACCCCTGTCCTCCTGCACTTTACCACTTTAATAAAATGTGTATCTTTTGTAGAGTTTGACCCTGGGTTTTAGGTGGGTGGTTCTTTTAAGCCTAAACTGCCAATGTGTTACAATTTATAGTGATAGGGATTTGCAATTATCTGCTCTAATATGGAATTACATGTTCTTCCCACCTGTATCAGAGGTCAAAATTCAAGCTTAGATAAACTCTTTCCTATTCGGAACATTTATGCAATACTCTGCTTTTCTTCCTACTTGATTTTATATTAATCTTAGTTTATTTGGGAACAATAAACATATAATTATTAATCCATTTTGACAATTATCGACATAAGTAAAACACTCTTCCTTCTACAATAACAAACACATGTCATGGGCCTGTCAGTAAATTTGTCATATTAATAATCTAAAGAGGGAGCAGAAAGTAAGTGAAATTAGGTGTCAGTATTCAGATTTTTATGAGAAAAAGAAATAAGTTAGTGAGAAATAAGACTGTGTTTATGTAAATTAAATGACAGGCATAAGTTATTTTTCCCTGATTTGCTATTCATTCTTCTTAGAAAGAATTAAAACAATCATAATAGTAATATTAGATGTTTCCTTACAAGGAAATATTTGGTATTCATTCACTTAGCAGCTTTCAGCTGAAATTTATCAAATCATCCTCTTAAATAATTCTTCAGGAAAATATTTTTTTCAAATCCAGTAGCTGTTATCACTCTTTCTAATATTGATGGGGGTTTTCCTTCCTAACCTTTTATTTGAAGTAATGTGGAATGTCAACATATTGATTACACCATTATTTTCTCTTCAACTTACATGTGCTATCCATTTTAATTGTTACTGCTGTTGGTAGTCCTCAGTGATGGTGCTACAGATCCTCAATGTTCAAAGAAGGATGATCTTTGCCAAGACTCTCACCCTTCATAACAAATGATTTTAGGAAGCATTTGTATACAACTGACACTTTAGAAATTTCTCAATGTGTTTGGCACCATACATGACATCTGTATGAACTCAGACATCTGATGATGCTATCAAAGAACATGACTCGAGTCTTCAGGTTGATAATTTGGTTTTTTAGTAATTTGCAGCATTGAGTGAAACTACCTCTGGCACAATGTCTTTTACTCCCTATACCAAATTTGTTAAAACTGATCCATATGCCGAGGTATTTGAAAGGTATTTTGTATTTACTAAGTCCACATCTTGAAATTGTTATGGTGGATTCAGTATACATGCCATCACTTTTTTCATTCCAAATCGTAGTTTCTGTTTTGGAAACGTTTATCTAGAGTCCTATTTCTTGGAACACTTGGTAGGCAATGTTGGTTTTCTGTTCAAGATCATTCTGAACTCAACTATGTACATCTACGTAATTAGCATATAATTTATTTTATATAAAGTTTGACGACTTCAAAGAAAAAAAAAGAATAAGACATTGTTGCAAAATACAGTTATACCCTATTTTTTGGTAGCTGATGAAAAATCTGTAATGATGGAGGTAGGTTGAGTTTTCTTCCTTTCCCTGGAGAAGAACTAAAGCAGACTCCACTGACCTTAAAATTGGCAAAGAACAAATTGATTAAGCTTATTAAAATTTGGGAAAAATATTTGAATCTCATTTTGTCAATATCAAATATTTTGGTTGAGAAGAAAAATAGAAATCTGAAGTGTGGGGAAGAACAGAGAGAAACTATAGAAAAACTGGGTGACGACGGCAGATTTTACAAACATCCGACTCCTCTGAAGAAAACAAGGCTAAGTGAATGTATTTAAATGAGTGGTCAGTGTGTCGTTCCTGATTAAGTATGTGACTGAACAACTTAATTTCTCAATTTGCCATGATAATGCACATTTAACATTCCTCTCACTACATCAACATGATGCTTCCAGTTAAATGAAACTAATTTTATCGCAAGAATTATGACTTGTGATATCAAAAGTAGGATTTGTTAAAAAGGTCAAAACGGATTCGTTCATCATTACACAGTGACACAAAAAATAATAAAAGCAGATTCCAACAGTTTTATAGCAAATTTAGTATATATAAATAACGCACATTAATAATTCATGATATTGATCATATAATATACGTTTGCAAGAAAACTTATGCAAACCATGAACTTTGGAGGCATGCAGAGTTGATACAAAAATATACATGTAGATTTCCTCCCTAAAGAATTCATAACCCACACTTAAAGAAAAATGCTTTGATGAAATTATTACATTATGCAAACAAACTAAAACAAATGAATAGAAATCTAACTTAAAAAATGGAATTTGATGATTAACCACAAGGTTCTTTACTTTTCTTTTTTTTAACCTAAAATTTGTTTCAATTTTGGGTCTTAATCTGTATATTTATGCATGAAAAAGTTTTAAAAAATTAGAAACTAAAGTTAGGTTGATAAATGTAGTTATTAACGAAAAAGGCTAAAATAATTTAGCATTCACATGTTTCACAAAATTACCCTAGTAACAAGATCATTTTGGTTTATATTCAAAATCAAAATAAAGTTTGTAAATGTAACTTGAACTATGATTTGGTTTCACCATTATGATAAAGAAATTCCCGCGTCTTAACTACACAATAAGCTTATCAAAATGGTTCACCCATTTTCTATTTTATTTATTTTTTTTGGTTTAATCCTCTTCTTACCTTTAGGTAATTTCCAAAGCAATTTCAACCTAAAGATCAGTGCCCTGTTTCCTGGGAAACCTCATTTGAGCTTCAAGAAGAAAAGTATCAAGGAATCCTTTGATGCCTAAAACTTCACTGAGATCTTCACGTGTGTGTGTGTGTGTGTGTGTATACACATGCACAGAAAAGTGGAATTCAAAAAACAAGACCGCCACCAAAAGCTCCAGGTATCATTTGTATATGAATCCTGCATTATGAAAGACATTCAGTGACAAAAACTAGTTTTTCATAAACTTTTTAAACCTCAATAATTTTAAAAATTAATGTAAAAACATTTTTTCAATTAGTGCATGAAATATGGTAACGAATAATTTGCAAAAACTCAGTCTTTTTTTTTTTTTTTTTTTCAGTGCAACTCTAAAAATGGCTTCACTTCAGTAAAGAGGGAAAAAATCTAACTATAATAAATTGATTCTAAAATAAGCCTTTTCTTGCAAAGATAATTATATCATAATATCCAGTTTTTAATCAGATGACCGTAACACCAAAAACAACAACAACAAAAATTATATTATTTACATAAATAGCAATTATCAGTCAAATAAGCATTAACAAGAACAAGTTTTTGAAATAATAAAAAGGGGTTTGAAATTAAGTTCAGAAACATTAATTTGTAGGAAAAAAGAAAAGAAAACATCACTATTTTTCAAATAGTATTTAATTCCTCTTAATTTCAGTCACTTTTTTTATAGTAAGTCTCGATTTTTTTTTTTAATGAGAGAAACAAAAATGGGAATTGGAAATCAAGAAACAAACTCTGACCTCCCTTTTCATTAGACCAAGATCATCCAACTGCAACCAATCAAATTTATTCATTGCTTATTCTCAACCATTAAACACACCATATATTACTACTTTTATTTATTTATTATACGCACTAGAAATATTTGTAGTGAAACTGAAATTAAGATACCAAAGATACTAGTTGAAAAATTAGAAATTAACAAGGTTTTAGCTGAGAAATTAAAAAAAGAAGTCAAGACAATGTTTAAATAATGTCAACATACTCAATCTTCAGAAAGCTGAATATATAATAAAAGTAAATAATCATAGAAAATAATTTTATCAATTTTTATAGTTAATTTCAATTACACACACTTTCCAAATAAAAAAAGTGTAACTGATCTTCCAGTATTAAGAACGGTTACTTCTAAAGTAGAGAACATCCTCAAATAATTTAATATTTTTTTTTATATTTCTGAGATAAGGTATTGTAATGATTTACACTATTTACATTATTCAGACTGTTGTCCTCATCAACGTCCAAAACGTGAATATGGCAATGAAGATGAGAACAACAGTCCAAAGAATCTAAATTGATATAAATCTTAGTTTATGGCCTAAAACTAAAATTCTTAACTGAGAAGAAGGAAAGAAGTACTTTTATTCTACAAAGTGTTTGCAAAATTCATTAAGATATTTCTCATTTTTCTTGGATGATATCTACTGATTGGACTTTAGATCAATTAAAATGTTTATTCATACAATGCAAAACAGAAAGCTGTAATATACGCATGTTTCTATACTGACCTTGTTTTATGCACCGAGAGCTGATATTTATTGCGACGCTCTTTCTACAAAGGAATATAATAGATTGTTTAAATGAAATTGTCCCCTACAAAAACTGGCCTCCGTTATAAAAACAGAGAGAGGTAAGCTAAATACAAAAAGAAGTAATATTGTTTTGATAGTTGAACTTCTTCATGTACATACTCTTGTTGACAACATTTCAGCTTTTATCGAGTGTAGCTCATAAAAAACAACCTACTTTCTTCAAAGATAAAGAAAAATTCCCAAATATGAACAAAGAGTTCAATTGTTCAAACTTTAATTACTATGTTAATGACTCAAAGTTAGAGACAATGAAATACGAATTGCCATCTGCTGAAATACACACAAAAGATTGGAGCAGCAAAAGCAAAGCACAAGCAAAACTAGTGAATGTGATGGACAGACATGAAAATAACAAAATGGGTTAAAGAGAAGACACAGGCCAAACAAACAGTTTGAAAAGATGGGAAAGAGAAAGGAAAATAAAGTCTGGGCAAATATTGGAAGTTAAAAAATAAATAACTAAAAAAAATCAAAGTACCTACCAGTTAACCAAGTGTTTTTAACATCACAAAGAGTACCTTCTATTGTGGAATATGCCATCCAAACACCTGGTTATTTTTCTCAGTGGATATCCTACACAACGTCTTATATTAGTCTAGCTTTATGTAATCCTCAACATATTTACTTTTTAACTGAAGATATTTATCTCCACATTTCTCTATTACTTCAAAGCCAAACAAACTATAATCTCATTATCTTAAACGATAAAATTGTAGTTGACCATAGAATAATTTTAAAATTGACAACTACTTACTTTTTGCAAGAATTTTCTCATAGATTCTAAAATAATTTTTTTTTTTTGGACATCTGTGAAGGAAAGTGTTTTTTTTTTTTGTTTTTTTTTTTCTTGCAATTTTATTACTCAAAGAAAAGCTAGGTAATCCTAAAACATGAAATATCACTAAATAATTTTGCATTAAAAAAAAAACCTACACACACATAATTCTTAATTTGTCATCAGTCATTTACTGGTTTATTTGCCTGCAACTATTTACCTCAAACTTATTTAAAACTTCTGATGATAACTGCATTTCATAGCACTGAAAATGCTATCCATCTCCAATTGCTGTTGAAATCTAAAAAATTTATG
The DNA here is from genome assembly GCA_037127315.1 of Ascarosepion bandense. Classification (NCBI taxonomy): domain Eukaryota; kingdom Metazoa; phylum Mollusca; class Cephalopoda; order Sepiida; family Sepiidae; genus Ascarosepion; species Ascarosepion bandense. The sequence continues at coordinate 413,188 of JBBBDQ010001544.1, forward strand.
TTGCATTCTAACAAAACCAAAGGTTACTAATCGTTTTTAACCCCACCATAAATTTTGCAAGTCAAAATCTGTGTGTAGAGAGAGGTATTCTTGGGGCTGGAGCATCCTCAAATGCTGGGAAATGCAATAATTTCAATTTTTATGGAGAAAAAACAAAACAATAATAATAATATTGTGTTGTTCAGAAAGTTCATGCCAAGGGAAATTAAAAATAAAAATTAATGCCATTAAATATTTATTCAACTAAATATGAACCATTTTGTTGCACAATCTTTATCCATTTTTTCTTCAACTTAAAAATTTCATCTTTTGGTGGTTTCTTGGCAAAATGTTTTTTTTTTTTATGCTATCCAAAGAATTTCTACTTTTCAGATTATTTTGCAAGAACCTGAATAAATTAAAATCTAAAGGAGCAATGTCTGGTAAATATAGCAGATGGGGTAATACAACCCAGCCAAACTGCAACAATTTTTGCAGGGTTGCCAAAGAAATGTGAGGTTGGGCAATTATCCTAATGGAAAACACCTTCCCTGTTTGTCAAATCTGGGCATTTTTCTTGATTTGCTGCCTTTAAATCATCCAGTTGCAAGCAATACTTTTTAAGTATCAATTGACCGGTTACTTAGTGGAAGCTCATAGTACAGGATTCCCACCATATGTACAGCAATACTTTCTTAGGATGAATACTGGCTTTTGGGGTGGCTAAAGTTGGCTCATGTCACTTACTCCAGGATTTTTTTTTTTTGCTGATTAAAAGAAAAAAAAAAAAAGCGTGTGTAGGGGGGGGGGGCGTTTTCATTGCATTTATTTAGCAAATCATAAATAAAAATATCATCCAAAAGACTGTTTTTGCTCAGATCATGTGCTACCCAAACATCATAGCAATTTGAGTGCTAAGAGCTCGTGGTTTCTGCCAATATCCCACATTGATTGAGAATATCCTGCATTACACAATGTCTTGATTTGGTCGTCATCTGTAGTGGGTGTCTGCCAGGTCTTTCTTCATCAATAAGGCTACAATCACCAACTTTAAACTTAGCGAACCACTTCCAGACAGTTATGTCAGCTAAAGCACCTTCATAGCACATATCTTTTGTTGCTTGCCTTTTATGGTAATAAAAAAGGCATCAAACATCTAAAATGCACCTTTATAATCTTCCACTTTCATAGGGATGCAAAATTGACACAAATTAAATAATTTTCAAGTTTCTTTCTCATGTGATAGATTGAAGTGTACTCATCGAAAATGTAAGTTATTATACTTAATAAATTTGACAGTATTCTAACATGTTGGACCATGAACAAACATCAGCATGGACTTTCCAGACAACCCAATACTTACTTATCCATTTGCAAAGAGTTTCTGCTACTTTCCAACAACACAAAATTTAAGGGAAAACACAATAAGGTTTTTCTTTTAGGTTGAAATGTGGCATCTTGTGTGTGTGTGTGTGTATATATATATATATATATATACACACACACACAAACATGAGCAATGATACATGTTGTAAGAGCCAAGTCTCGTTGCCCCATTCATTTCTGCACTATGCAGTGATTTAAGTGATTTGTGTTTTCTTAAAAAACATTTTACAATATTCAAGTGGTCTAAGGTAAAGGCTTTATTCTTTTGGGATGCACACGTCTGAATTGTGTTGCTGTCAAAATTTCCGTTTACTCCCATTTATTTTATTTCCAGGATTTTTAGCCCCCTCCCCCACACACACACACAAAACCCTCTTAATCAGTTTTTACTGAGCTTTATATACATTATTTTCATTTCTCATCTGGAAAAAGTGTATAGAAAATTCAATTTTCCCATTCAAATTATTTTTTTTGTTATACATAAAATATACCGCATTAATTTTTAATTAAATGTTTTTTTGTTTTTTTTTAAAATTCAATTAAGAGAAATAAAATAAGTTATTCACTTAAGTTTTGTCTATAAAACTGTCAAAAATAAAAATTTAGATATTAGATTTTCAGAATCTGATTACAAAATCTTGGAGTATTTGCTTTTACTAAATTGTGATAAAAATACTAAGGTGGTTACTATTTTCTGGGGAAAAATGGCTTTATTTGAATAACTATTTTCTCTTATACAAAGGGACAACCATATATATATATATAATTTCATTTTTAGGGTTTCAAGTGAAAATAAAAACTGAGCTTTATACAGCAAATATTTTCTTTGCACATTTCAGTGCTTTTTTTGTCATTTGGATTATTAGTATCTGCCATGTTGATGCTAAATATCAAATCAATTTTACTATGGGTAAAATGCAAATGGTAAAAGTTTGATTAAATATATCATGTCAAATGGTCAGGTTAATTATTGCTAATAACATTTGAAAACAGTAATGATGAAAGCAGTCCAAATGAGAGGGACACTCTTATAATAATTAAAATAAAAAAATAAATTCCCCATAAAAATCAATAAAAAAAAAAATGAAAAGTCAATCCCATTAAAGAATCTGTAAAAACTATTTTTGTTAACTATTTTCGAAAAAATGAATTCTCCGAGAGTTATCGTACTATACCTTATTTGTTTTCTTCACAGCTTTTGTCTTATTCTTCATTTTCTTTGTCTTATCTTTCTTGAACTTTTTAGGGTAATGAATGCAGCCATCTTTTTGCTTTGTAAGCAAAAACGTTGATGCCATTGAAGGCCACTGACCCTGTGGGGAATTTACTAACATTCTCTGCTGAGCAAACGCGTGAACACTTCTCACAACTTCTACAGGGGCCTTATAAATTTAAAAAAAAAATAAAAACAAAAAGAAAATAGGTGCATGAATAAGGACTTCAAGAGAAACTAATGTAAGTAATTGTGCCGTGGACTCTTTGAAAGAAATTTGCAGGCTTAAACATGCAAAATAAAAAAACAATTGAACATAAGGAAAAAAAAAAAATCAACACCAGAACAAAAAACGTCAAATTAAAAAAATTTTGCAAGAAAAAAAAAAAAAAAAAAAAAAAAATTTAAAATAAAAAATGCATTTCTGTAGAGTGACAAAAAATCCCATCAAAAATTCAAAGGCATTATTATTGTCCATTATTTATCAAATTCTTTAAATTCAGCACAAAAGGATTAACTTATGAACTTTATTCAGTATCATCAGTTTGTTGTGTTTATAAAAATCACTAAAAATATTTTTTAAATAAACTTCAAAATTATTTTGCAACAATGACTTTTTAAACTCTAAAGTGACACTTTATTTTTAGTTAGAGAAAAAAAGACATTCTGACATATTTGCTTAGGCCTTTTTTCTATTAAACTAGTTGATGAAAAATTTTTTCAAATTAAACTAGTTGATGAAAAATAATCTTGTCTTCTGGAGATATAAAAACTAATGATATATTTATATTTTTATTAAATTTACTGAAAAGCCATATTCACTCCATTTTAAACAATAAGAAATTAATAAAACACTAGATTACATCAACAAAATTTTTTTTAATAAATCAACATCAACCAGCAAAATAAACCTGTCTATAATTTTGCAGGCTTGAATAAAACTGGTTTACTTATAAGACAAGCTGCATTTTAATTTAACAAATGCCCATCCCACTATTGGCCAATTAGCCAAGCAAGAGAGCACAAAACACGAATAATAGTTGGTAATATTAAGGCAAAAAGTAAAATTTTAAAAATTACTTGCACAGAAATGTAAAGTGGATTAAAAATAACATGGAAAAAAATGAATTTAGTTTCTGAGTGAAATTGAGCAATTTTTGTTTTATGTGATGTTCACAAACAAAGGAAGTAAGACAATTACAGTATTTATAATAATGACCAAGTGGCAAAATGTTCACTTTTTATTGCAAGTGGTATTATCAAACAATTCATATTTTATAATAAATACCCCTTCAAGTCTATATCCCTGAACATTATGTTGTTACACTTGATTACACTGCAGACATTAAATTTTATCTGATGTCGAAACAAACTGAAGACTAGTTCTAGATACTTGTCTTTCAAAGCTTATTCTTTCTTTTCATTGTATCAATAAAACACTTGCTATTACATAGACTGAACTGAACATTTTTAAATAACCAAAATATCCACTCTTGAGAGGGAGTAATAGTTTGCATATTTGTCTCAAAGGGGAAGTCATTGTCTCCATGTCTGGCAGCGTCCTGTTTGTATTTGTGTGCAAGAAGAGACTGAATATAGAGCTAAACTTACTACATATCTAAGAAAGGCACGTTCAGCAAGCTAAGTTCAGAGACCCTTACCACTGTAGTGAATTCAATCATCCTAAGTTAAACTTAGCATATATCAATTAGGTAAATTGGTACTTTTTTTTTTTTTTAATCTTAGACCCATTTTTAAAAGTAAATCAAGTGTATACTTACTCCTGATTGGCCAAAATTGTTCACTTCAACCAGGTCATCATCATCATCAAAATCATCTTCATCAATTGGATCTAGTCTAAAGTCAAAGTTCAATCTTGACTGCAAAGATGAACAATTAACTGTTTCAACATCTATTACTGGCTCTTCTTTCTGAAAAGATTTTTAATTTTACATTAATTCAAAATCCAAAAATTTAATTCAACCAAACAGATAAAATATATTATCGAGGTAAGTAGCACACACATTTCCTTGAAAAAGAAAAATCATCTCAATATTACATTTCTTACTATAAGCTAGTATAATGTATGAGAGGTTGATCACAAAATACTCAAACAGTACACAACGGTAAATGTGATCAGAGAAATCTATTGTTACCAAGAATTACTATATGACCAAGAATAATTAAGGTTTTAAGAAGATTTAAAAAAAAACATCTAGTGAGTTATTTCATTCAGGGCTCTCCCTAACTTCAGTCTGATTCCAATAGATTTGACTTATTTTGGTAAAGCCTACTTCATGTCTAAGACTTAACTGACACTTCAAAATTTTCAGAAGAGAGAAAAGTAGAGTCAACTTATCACATCCCATTCAGGAACTTGAAGCAACAGAAATGTGGTTCTTCAGAAGGATGCCGAGAATATTATGGACTAAACATTTGAGCAATGACAGTGTTTGAGAAAATTAAAACAAATAGGGCATACTTAATGTAAGGGACAGTTGAAATTTCTAGTAGACAATGAAGAAAGTGGGCTTGGAAAATTGGATAATCACAAAAGCAAGAGAGACAAAAAACAACATAAGCTACTTAAGTGAGTGGATGGTAGAACAAGGTTTAGGAGAGATAATTTACAAGACAAAATTTATTAAGAGCTACAAAGGACAAAGTTATGAAGAGCCATGATTGCCAACGTCCTGAAGAGACATGGCATTGGAGAGAGTCTTCAATTGGGGCTTCTGCTCTGACGAGCTTAGCTCCCTGGTGCCCCTTCTACAACAAGGTCCCACCCTTTTACAGTCAAAACAACCAAATGCAGCTTCCACTTCTACTCTAGTTGCTTTTTTTCTCGCACTTTCCATATACTTGCTTCCCTGATAGTTATAATCTTCAGGAGTGTAAATCTAACATCAATTGCCATCCCTTTGAATCCCTTCCTTCTCTCATCCTTTCCCCAACACCCACTAAATCTTTTAAATGTTCTTCTCCCTTTTTCACTCTACTCTCATGCAACTCTCCTCACACCAGTTTTTCCATCCTTCTCTTACTAATTCTCTGACACCCCTTGTAACTGGTTCCTCTTTCTCTTTGCTCTCCTCATATGTAACATTTCACTCTCCTCTTATGTAGCTTCCTGTGCACCAGTAGAAGTGCTGCATTGCTTGGAGTGAAACAATTAAAAAAAAACAAAAAACAAACAAAATTGATTCGACAGCAGATGCGAAGACACAGACTGGAGAGAGACAGTGGTGAGAGACCGGAAAGATGACAACAAAGTGAAGACAGAAAGTGCAGAGAGAGAGAGAACACAGTCAAGACATGGATAGAGGCAGATCAGAGAAGAGAGCTGAAACCACCACTTCACTTGATCTGACATGATGTGATTTGCCACTCTAAAGAAAAACCTACAACTTAAAAGCTTTGTTCAAAAAGTCAAAGAAAACAAGCACTGTGTCACAATAACCAGGAAGGGTTGATAATTATTGCATGGAGAATATAGACCTGTTAGAGCCATCAACAACTGTAATAACTTTGTATCTATGAATTGTGTGCGTGTATATATAAGAAAAATTAAGGCAGACACTTTATCTCATGGTGAATCGGAGGAATAAGCCTATTTCAGGTGAACAATCATCAGCTTCCGTCTTTATTTAACAAAGGATTTTTACCCCCCCCCCCCCCAAAAAAAAAAAAAAATTTAAAAAAAAAATAAAGATGGAAGCTGATGATGGTTCACCTGAAATAGGCCCATACTTCTGATCCACCATGAGATAACGTGTCTGCCTTAATTTTTCTTATATTTGCTCTATATGTATTTATATGCATATATGTTTAGAGCTCTCTTAGAGAGTTATCCTACCACTGTATGTACAGGATACTCCTTTGGATTCTTCTATACCCACACTGCATGCTGATATATATATATATATATATATATATACACACACACTTCTTTTATCCAAGTTATTTTTATATGTGACTTTACTCTAACCATACCAGACAAAGTAATCGATTCCGGTTGATCATTCAGTCCAAGCCAGTTTTGCGATCAATCAACACAACATAGGGCAAGACAAGGCTTGGGCCAAAGCGAACAACTCCATGATCAACTAAAGAGACTGAGCTTGAGTGCAGACCTGCTGTGGGATGGACTGTGTGTGTGTGTGTGTGTGTGCTAGAAATTTCTTAGCACAACCAATTTTCAAAAATCTTTTGGATGGAAGAGGATTCCTTTTTGGTCAGGCCGAGGACTTTTCAACATACCCTTAATATACACTTCAAAATCATTTCTTCTACTGCACTTCTCAATTGTGGAACTATCTTCTGTCTTCTTGCTTCTCAGTCAACTTTGACCTTCAAAAATTTAGGGGCAATGTCAATCATTATTTTCTGTCTTAATTGTTTTGGCACAATTGTTCTTTTATTGTTCTTTCTCCTTAATGTTTTTTTTTCTCATTTTCTAACACTTAGTAACCCCTTGCATCCTTACTTGGAGTGAAATAATAAATAAATAAATAAATAACCAGATAATTTAAAGCTTGTATGTTACTGGTGGTGAATTGTAATTTTTTTTTCTTTTTTAAGTCATTTCATCCCAAGCCAGATGATAAAGCCACTAAATTGCAAAAGGGTTATTAAGAGCAAAAGAAAATGGGGAAAATGTTGAGAAAAAAGAGGATATTAAAGATCAAGATACAAGGAGACAGAAGATGACGATTGATGCTGCATTTACATTTTTGAAGATCATAGTTAATAGGAAAGCAAGAAGCCAGAAGAGATTTCCACAAGCAAGAATTACAAGAAGTAACTCTTATGGTTACATTTAGAAATTTTAACAGTAAAATAACAAGACCTAGCTGCCAACTACACTTAAATTCATGAAGTCTAGGAACCAAAGAGAGAAAAGTTCATCAGAACAATTATCATGCAAGTACTTATAGAAAGGCATAGAGAAGCACTGTTAAGGTAGTGGTAAAGTATCTGAAACAGAGATGCTAGGTCAAAACCAATAACATTACTGATTCTTTTTTTAATTTTATTAAGAATTACTAGATATATAGCAGATGCACCAGACAATATGTGACAGCAATATCTGAAGCCTGCACAAATGAGACTTATAAATATGTAAGAGATTCTGGAAAGAAAAATTTTATAGCTTGACACTGCGAGCCAACTTTGCTAGCAACCGACATAGCAATTGATCTATATCATCAAATTTCATATCATTATTCATCATAAAAATCCTGCATGGTTTGTGCATGTTTCAGCCTCAAAATTTACAAGCAAAATATAAAAATGCAAGAGTTATAGGCAAAATGAAGTATTTATACCCACCATTTCAGATTCTATAGCACATGATTTCTTTTCAGTTTCTTCATGCTTAGAATTCTGAGAGGAAACTGTGCACACTTTATCATCTTGACTTGACTGTTGCTGCTGGTGTGGTATGCTCTCCTTAGAAGAGGCAACAAAACTTGTCTGAATGGAGCTTGCAGTATTTTCACAGTTAAGTAATTCGTTGTTGGCATTGGGTACGACACACGTAGGTACTGCTTTAACTTCTTTCAAACTTACACATTTTGGGGGAGACAATTTGTCAGCAAAGAGACATTTATCAGTACAATGCTCCTGATTATCAACATTAGCATTATTTTTCATAAATGTATTGTAAGGAACAAGAATTGCATTGTTCTGACCCTGAGACACCAAAATGTGACCTGGTTGAGAAACTGGTGATGATGGGGATCCATTTACAGGTTTGCTACCATTGTTGTCAAATTTCACATTACAATCATTATTACTGTTTGTTCCATCTAAACATGAGCCATTCTTGCTGGGTGTGACTGGTAAGCTTGAACAACAAGAACTACAGCAAGTGGCATTTGACTTCACATTAGAACTGCTGCTGCTGGGGCTCGTGTTACAAGTGGTCATTCTACTGTTGCTGTAGCAACTACTGTTGATGACAGGAATGGTGACATTTGGGTTCACAACAGACGGGTCTGGTGCCACAGAAAAAGAGACTGGGACAGGTACAGGAACTGGGACAGGCACTGGCACCAATTGCAGAAACTGATTAGCAGGAACACTACCCACTCTATAGGCATTTGGGTAAGTAGAACAAGTAGCATGGCTGTGGGGTACAGAAGTGAAGTTGTTAAGGTCAGTGCGAACCAGAGAACAACTTTGTAAATGGCCAAGGCAGATGGAACCAACTCCAGGCTGTGATGAAGTTACAAAGAAGCCACCATTTAAAGAAGGAGCAGGTAGGATCTTCCTAAAGGATTGCATAATTGGTGTCTTTCCTCTTGAGGGTTTCAGGCTACCAAGCTCATCATCAGGCAGTTTTAGATTTTGTATCGAGCAATTGGAAGTCAAGTTGATTTTGCTTTCTATTGAATCCTTTAGGAAGTGTTGAGGAGAATCACAATTTCTTGATTTGTTTTTCTTCTGGAAAAAAAAAAAAAAAAAAAATCATAAAATTAGAGACATTCTTATATTAAAGTATACGAAAGTGCTACATTTACTTTCATGGAATTTGAACAAAATGATCAAATTCGTCATCTCTAGTATTTTATAAAACTAGAAACAATGGTTCACCATGTGGGGGGGGGGGGGCTCGTATTTCTAATCAGTTTCTTTTTTTCCACTTCATATTCAGAGTTCTTCAAACTTCTGGGCAATACTTTGTACATGCAACTCATTTTTTATTCTCTCTCTCATTCTTAGTATTTTTTCCTGTATTGACAAATCAAAACTTTAAATTATTTCTAAAGTGACTCACTTTCTCTGAAATATAATAAAAAAATTGTAGAGGGTTTTTCTTCATGTTGGTTTTAGTCTGGTGGGAATGACTACTAAAAAAAACATACCTTCCCCAAATTTATAAACAAATCCTACAAATGCATACTGGGTTTTCTTCTTAATCACAATAAATGGACAAGTCTTGGTCTCATCCCCCATATTTTTGTTCTTTCTTGTCTTAAAGTCAGAACACTATAACCATGTGACTGTATTCCTTTTGTCAGTGAATACAGTTCTTCATTTGCAAACTGTCTTTAATATATATATATATATATATATTGTTTGCTTAGTATTATTTTGCCTTGTTCTTTTTCATCCATTTCTTATTGTTTATTGAGAACTTTATCAATTATATTAGCTATGAGCATTTTGCCAATTACTCCACAAGCACAGTTTTACCATGTTCTAAAATCTGAAATTTTCTCAGATCCCATATTTTTACATAGCTAGCCCGATTCTCACTGGTTTTCACTCACTTCTAGTCTTGTGTCAAACTATGCTGACCTTAGTAAATACATAAAGGTCAAGTACAAGTTTTTTGGTTATTGTGTCTTGCCTAATTTTGGTTTGCACATATATTATTTGCTTGGTATTATTTTGCCCTGTTCTTTTTCCATCCATTTCTTATTGTTTATCAATTCATTTGCTGTGAGCATTTCACTAATTACTTCACACTTCTGTCATTCACATACACAGCCATCTTTTTTTCCATAAAATCTTGTTTACACTGGAATAGCAGTGTTAGAGGCTCCTTAGAGGAAATTGTTTCACAAAGGCTGAAAGACATGCAGGTCAAAACAATGTGATTTAATAAAGATGAGAATATTAGTCTGAATAATTTACAAAATAACAATATCTCATTTCAGAACAACAGATAATAAAAGGTTTTTATTCCAAAAGTTTGAAGAAACTTGAACTGATTGCCAAAGGCAGATTTGGCTGTTACTAATGTGTCTGCCCAATACAACTATTTTATCACTTTCTCTCTATTCAAATATCATTAAGTTTTGTACAGCAATTTATAAAATTTTTGTTAAATTTTAAAAATAGAGAAATTTTTATTTTTTTGCACTTTTATATTGTTATGGACCTACCCTTTTTTAGACTATAATGAACTCTTCCTATTATTATGAATACCAGGAGAATATGCCTCTCGGAGTGGAGTTGAGTTGGGTTGAGTCAACCTGGTCTAATACTTGGCAGTCAGACCAACGTGTAACACTCTTGTATTTGTTTCCCATTAATTATATACGTTTCACTAATACCCAAGCTCGAGTTTTCTTCTAGACCTATCCTGGGTTCATAAAAACATAAATCCAGCAAACCCACAACATTAGATTTGTAACCCTATTTCCACGTAAATATACTTTTTAGTTTAATACAACGGAGTGAGGGAAGTTGTTATTAGTGGTATTGTTACTTGTGCTTTATTGTAATTCACGATGTGAGCTTTACTTAAAAATATTTAATACTATGAACTTGCAAAATCCGAAAAATAGAGAAATTAGAAATTGGGAAAGAAGAAAAAAATTTTTTTTTCATTGTATTCGAAGTGAATTGTTTTGGGCCAGTGGAAGTGAGAAATTGCGATAGTCACAACAACTTGTCAGGATTCTTGATGGTTAAATTAAGGTCAAGTCCTTGCTCCCACCTCTGCTGGGAAATGATTTTAAAATTTTTTGAAAACCTAAGATGATGTAATTGAGAAGAAGAGGACAAAAAGATATTACGTCATGTGAGGTGTTGATATTTCATTTGTTGAGCCATAATTCCCCCTTACATTGTGTTGGTGGAAAATGATCTCATTGGTAAAGAATATGATTTGCATAAAGATATCCTGGATCTCGCAGCATCTCCCAAGAGAATTAGGGACAACTATAAAAGTCGGGACCCAGTAAAGTTTTGAGTAGTTGGAGTGAAGATGTAATGACCGAGGGAAAAGAGTTCCCAACCAGGAGCCATGCTGATTGGGGTGCCAGCCGTAGAGACAGACTGGTCGCCTTCCATAGAACTCATGGCTGAAGATATAAAGAAACGTAGAAAAGCTTGCCGCCGATCAACTTAAAAGAGTTAAAGTTGGATGATGCACTTCCGATAGAGTCCTAGCTAAGGATGTATAGAAACTGAATGGATCGAGAAAGAGTTAAACTAGCAAAAGAGATTTTTTTTATTGCCGAGCAAAGGAGACAAGACAAACTTACTATTATTATCAGAACGCTCAACTTTGACTGTTTCTGTAAAACTTTGGTAAAGAACCGAGAGTTAGAATTTGAGAGATTTTGATGTTCTTCAGAGTTACCGAGCTACAGAGACCAAATGACTCCACCACCGCCATCATCAGCCGCCATGTTGCTCCTCTTCAGCGAATTCTGTAAAGTTTCCGTAAAGAGCCGTGAAAAAACTTGTTTTTATTTGGAAAATTGAAAGCTCTGATATATTCTTAACAAAAACTTCGCACTGTTATGAAAAGACTTTATTTGGAAAATTGAAAGCTCTGATTACTTAATCAAACCCTTCTCTCTGTTGTAAACTTTGAAATACGGCAATTGTATATTCTGCTTTTATAATTAATTACTTTTTTTCATATATATATATATATATATAAAGACTTTCTTTCGTAGCTCATCCAGGCAACTTTGAACTTATTCGTTTATTTTTTTAGGTGCCATGTTTATTTTTTTTTCAACATGTTTGAGGCGGTAGAGAATTAGCTACCGGGTTTTCAATGTGACTTTTCTGAGATCAAAGAACACAGCATGGGCAGAATAGTTCACCATTGTAATAGACGTCTTGAGGACCAGCTACTGTGACGAAGCCATCATTACAATTAGCGACCCAATAGTGTCATCATAATTGGTGCCGTTTTGACAACATCAACCCACTCAGCTTCCGGTCATCATCATCATCACAACAGGTTCTGGACCAGGGGCAGCAAACCAGCCGGGGGCAAGGTGTCACAGATTGTTGGTATGCCATGTTGAGCTAGATATCATTCATGACATTTATCGGGGCACTCACGCATTTCCTCTCCAAGAAATATGTGACAGAGTGCACAGAGTTACATGGTACTAGAAGAAAAGCATAGCCATTAACCTAACCTGTTCTTGGAGAAGAAAGTAGAATGGTTCTCCCACTGAAGTTTTTTTTTTTCCATGATTTTTACAGGATCAGACTAGCTACTACCCAAGAGAACACAATCTATCCTGCTACCCAAGAGAACACAATCTATCCTGCTACCCAAGAGAACACAATCTATCCTGCTACCCAAGAGAACACAATCTATCCTGCTACCCAAGAGAACACAATCTATCCTGCTACCCAAGAGAACACAATCTATCCTGCTACCCAAGAGAACACAATCTATCCTGCTACCCAAGAGAACACAATCTATCCTGCTACCCAAGAGAACACAATCTATCCTGCTATTTAACTCATAAATGGAGAAAGTGAGTTACTGCAAAAGTGAATATAAAAGACTTGGATTAAACTTACTGCACAAATAAATGTTACACTAACTCGCTATAAATACACACACACACACACTCGTCTGCCAACTGAGCACTATGGAGAAATGGTAGACTTTAAAAACAGTAACTACTTACGCATCGTTCATTCAGTAATGAATTTGAACATTCAGCTACTGGTGTGTATTCACACTGTGTAGATATAACATGTTAAAATCTGTCTTCTTCCACTGATTGCCCATAGCTTAGAGGTAGAATTGCTGACTGATGTCAATTTGGCCTGGTTTCAATCCTGGCTAGAAGCAATCAGATGCCTAACTGTACTGATTAGCTGTGATACAGCAAAATAGAACTGTCTGCGGATGATTATATATATATTTTTTTTTTTTCATTTTTAAACGAGTTATTTCGCTACCTTGGTTTCTACCATGAGTGGTGCGTTCAGGCGATTTTTAATAACTAAAGTAGCGAAATAACTTGTTTAAAATTGAAAAATATTCAAAAGTTCTACAATATAATTGTATAGAACACTTTTTAATACAAATGTGTACTGGTCTAACCCTATTAGGACCAAAAAAGTATTAAACAATCAATATATATATATATATATATATATATATATATATATATATATATAAATAAACTATAGTAATTACAATACCAATAGTAATGGAACTAACTTTGCCAAAACTAGTACTAATTAAGCTATAATTTAAATCATCTTGGACAACCCACCGAGGATGAACTCGGAGGGAAAAAAAGGGGAAGTAAAAAAAGAAACAAACAAAGTACATGAACAAAAAGTCAAATATTCGTAGGAAAGAAAAAAACCCCAAGACAAAAACCCTAACAGTAAAGCACACAATTTTTTTTTTTTAAATAATAAAGTGATTGTTTCCACCCCCACTTTCGTGTTGGTGTCTTCTCTGTTTTGATCTCTAGTACCTATATATTTGCTACTTTAAATCTTTGTTGTCAGCCAATTTACCCTGACAAGCCGTAGGGTGAAACCTAGGTAGGTTTGTTGGCTCTTGCTTAGATTCTCTCTCTCTCTCTCTCATATATATATATATATATATATATATATATATATATATATAAGAAGTAGAAAGTCAAGTTGAATTGTTAATTGTAACAACTGCTATTTAAAACCTGTTCTATACTTGCTTACTCAGGTCACATATGAATTACCAACTCAGCTGTGACACTGCAAGAATTAGCAATGTTGTTATCTCATTTGAATTTCAGAACTGACGGGTAAAATATCTTAAATAAAAACAACAAAATAATCTATATAGACAACCATGGATTATACAGAGATGACAGATTAATGACAACAAAAGAGAAAAAAATAAAATAAGGAAAGAACTTTTCAAATAATTCAAACAACTAGATTTTAAGATAACAGTAGAAACAAATAGAATAGTCCAATATTTAGATGCAGAATTAAATTTAAAAACTGCCAATGTCTCTCCATATATGAAAGCAAACACAAAGTTAAAGTACATAAACACAAGATCTAACCATTCCAAAAGCATAATCAAGCACATTCACAAAGGAATAGAACACAGGCTATCAAAAAATTCGTCAAACAAAACAATATTTGATGAAAGGATAAGAAACTATGAAGATGCACTGAAAAAATTTGGTTATAAGAACATTTTAGAATACAATCCCCAACTAAACAGAGAAATAAAAAATGTTGATAGAAAATTAAACCTTATCTGGTTCAACCCCCCCCCCCTTTAACTTAGAAGTAAAACCATAATAGGACAAATATTTTTTAAACTGATCAATAAACACTTTCCAAAAAAGCTTAGAACTAAACAAAATTTTCAATAGGAATACAATCAAACTGAGTTATAGCTGTACTAGTAATTTAAAAAATGTGTGTGCATATATATATATATATATATATATATATATATATATAGCTGTTCTTGTAATTAAGAAAATTCATAAAGAAACAAAATGCCAGAAATTTAAATAGTATTGTACAAAACAAGATTATTAATAAAGGATGTAATCGCAGGTATAAAAATAAATTCCCACTTCAAGGACTTTGTGATACAAAAGAAGTCATTTCCAAAGCAAAAGTACATGATTTAAATGGTCAAATGAAAACATTTGTGATCAACCAAAGATATGTTTAAGACAAGATCAATCACAAGTTTACATTTAAAATAGAAAACTTAAAAAAATTTTACTAAATTGGCTAGCCATGTTTGGAAATTGAAATTAAAATATGGAAAAGACCCAGACATAACATGGAGTGTAGTGAAAACAGCCAAGCCTTACAACAGTGGCAAAATATGTAGAAAAAAAAAATGTTAGCTATTAAGTTATTCCAAGACAAAAATGAATTACTGAATGAAAAAGAAAAGAAATTATGATTAAGTGTAACCATACTAAAATACCGATTAGGTTCATATAACCATGGATGAAAACGTCATAATTTTTCAATTTTGAAAATTGTGTGTTCAAAAATTCCCCGTTACGTGAGCATTCTTTAAAAGAGTAAAATCAGTAAAATTGGTTGCATAATAACTCGTCTACAAATGAAAAATATTCAAAAGTTCTACAATATCATTGCATTGAAAACTTTTTAATAAAACTGTGTACTGGTCTAATTTTATTATGACCAATAATCAATATATATATATATATATATATATATATTGACTGACACCAAATCGGTCAAGTTTCGATCCCAGCCAGAAGCAAGTAAATGCGTCTAGGCACACTGATGAGCTGTGATACAGCGAAACAGGCTTGTTTGTTTGTTTGTTTAACAGCCTATCAACATCTAAAGAGTCATTTAAGGCCAGAAGCGTATTTTTATTTTAAATGAGAGTTATTCCCTGGAAACAGGCATATTCGGAACACAGCATGCTATTTTACCCATAGCTAGGAGGAAATGTTAGTTTATATGTCTATGTTGAAGCTATATAATAAAGTTAAATTTTATTAAATAGGTCAATTTTCCGAAGGAAGGCTAGTATTTTGTCAATGTTGATGTTTTCAAATAAAGATCTTAAGTTCTGTACTTTATAAAACTGTTGACGAATTTTTGCCAGGTCTGTACAATCAATTAGTATATGTCTTATGCTATTATTCATCTGGCATTTAGAGCATTTGGGCAGATCTACTCCTCTTAACAGCCAGGAGTGGGTAAAAAAGGTGTGTCCTATCCTACTTCGAGACAGTATTACCTCTTCCTTTCTGGATTTCCTTAATGCACCTCTCCACTCTCCCAAATTTGGTTTAATTTGGAAGAGTTTGTTGTTTTGACAGGTCGACCAACGTTTTTGCCATTTGAGTTGAATATATTTTTTTATTGCAGGCCTTTGATCTGTGAATGGGACCTTCATATTGAAGATATCCTCTCTCAGAGACTTCTTTGCAGCCATGTCCGCTTTCGTGTTACCACGAATGCCAATGTGGCTGGGGATCCAACAAAAGACAATATTCTTGGTTTTGTCCATTACGTTTAATCGATTTAAAAGTTTAACGATAATTAGGTTATTGAGATTATTGTTCTGGATGGACAATTGTACAGAGAGTGAATCAGAGAATATAACGAAGCTGTCACTTACATTGTCAGTGATTAGATCAAGTGCCAGCTCAACAGCTGTGGCTTCACCACTAAAAATTGATGCTCCATCAGGTAGACGTCTTTTTTTTGTGACGTTATCTCGTAGGGCACAGCATCCACATTTCTCACCTTCTTTTGATCCATCCGTGTATACATGTTTATAGGAAGGGAAACTATCGACAATCTTGTTCAGTTCTTCGTAGAAATCAGTAGGGTTGGTCTTTGATTTTGGGAATTTGGTGAGATTTAGCAATACTGTTGGTTGGATGATTTCCCATGGAGGGCTTTCTGAAATGAGTGATTCGTGGATTCGTTCCAGGTTTATATTGGATTCTCTGATGATTTCTTTCATCCTTAGGCCAAATATTTTAATTGTTTTCTTTTTCTTATCATAGAGAGGGTGATATAATGGGTTTACGATACAGTTGTAGGCAGGATTGGATGGGCAAGAGAGGATTTTGGTCAAATATTGTAAAGCTAGTTTGTTGCGGTGAATTGATAATGGCGGTTCATTGGCTTCTGCATATAGACTATCAATGGGAGAAGTTCGAAAGGCTCCCAAGGCCAGTCTAAGCCCCTGATGATGAACAGTGTCTAATGACTTTGTATATGACATTCTCGCGGTGCCATATATGTAGCAGCCATAGTCCAATTTCAATCGCACTAATGATCTATATAACTTCAGTAAGGTTTGTCTATCAGCTCCCCAATCTGTATGGGCAATAACTCGCATCAGCTGGATAGCTTTATTACATTTGTTTTTTAAGTGTTTGATGTGTGGAATAAAGGTGAGCTTTTTATCCAGTATTAGTCCTAAAAATTTATGTTGGTCTACAACAGGAATCTGAATCCCGTCCAGTTTTAACAGAGGATCTGGATGTAATTTTCTAAGCTGACAAAAGTGCATGCATTTTGTTTTGTTAGTGGAGAACTTAAATCCATTCTTGGTTGACCATTTTTTTTATTTTGTCAATGCATTGTTGAAGCTGCCGCTCAATTATGTGGATATACCTTGAGCTGTAGCAGATTAAAAAATCATCGACATACAGTGAGCAATCCACACCTGGATTTATACATCCAACAATATCATTGATTTTTAAGTTAAATAATGTTACAGATAAAATACTCCCCTGTGGGACTCCCATTTCCTGTTCCTTAGGGTTCGAGAGGCATGCTCCTACACGGACATTAAATAATCTGTTGTTTAAAAAGTTATTGATGAAAATAGGTAGTCTTCCCATCAGTCCAGCTTCTTTGAGATTTTTCATGATACCATATCTCCACGTGGTATCATATGCCTTTTCCAAGTCAAAGAAAATAGCAGTAATATGTTTTTTTTGGATAAAGGAATTCCTAATAAAAGTTTCCAGTCTTATTAAATGATCCATAGTACTCCGCTGTTTTCGGAAACCGCATTGAAGATTGGTTATTGTTTTATTGATTTCAAAAAACCAAACTAATCTGTTATTAACCATTCTTTCAAGAGTCTTACATACACAGCTTGTTAGTGCTATGGGGTGGTAATTGGAGGGGTCAGATGCATCTTTCCCTGGTTTTACTACAGGAATGACTATGGCTTGTTTCCATATGGCAGGTATATTACCACTGATCCAGATATCGTTAAAAATAGATAGTAAATACTTCAA
Source organism: Ascarosepion bandense (assembly GCA_037127315.1). Taxonomy (NCBI): domain Eukaryota; kingdom Metazoa; phylum Mollusca; class Cephalopoda; order Sepiida; family Sepiidae; genus Ascarosepion; species Ascarosepion bandense. The sequence continues at coordinate 431,272 of JBBBDQ010001544.1, forward strand.
TGATTGATCAGGTAGTTGTTTTAAGAACTCATACGATATCTCGTCTGGTCTCTCAGCTGTGTTATTAGCCTTCTTTAATGAATTCTTCAGTTCATTAAAAGAAAAAGGTTTATTATACTCTTTTTCATTATTACTTTTAAAGTTCAGCTTGATTTTTTCTGATTCCTGTTTAATAGTCTGCAATTGTTTACTTTGATTTTTGGATGACGAGTTATTTGCAAGAGAGTCTGCAAGCAGGTTGGCCATGTCTTTTTTTTGGGTTATTTTGCTGTTGTTTATACAGAGGTGCTTGAGGGGGGAGGGGGACTGATGTTTTTTCCTGAAATTTTCCGCATCATATTCCATATGGTTTTACTTTTGGTGTTATTATTAATTTTGGAAACCAAGCTCTTCCATGACTCCCGTTTGGCTTCTTTTATTATTCGGCGTGCTTTAGCCCTGCATATTTTAAAATGGTTTAAATTCTGAGCAGTGGGTTGGTGGTTGAATTTTCTTCATGCAGCACGCCGTAGCCTGATAGCCTTTTTACAATCGTCATTAAACCAAGGCCGGTTATATTTAGTTGAAGTTGTTTTAGGGATACATTCCTCAGCTATAGAAATAATAGCATCTGTAAAATGAGTGATCGGGTCTTTCTCATGTTTTCCAGGTAGGAGTTTATATTTGCATAATTGTTTGAATTTATTCCAGTTGGCTTTTTTAAGGTTCCAGTGAGGTATTTTTGATATTATTTCAGAGCCAGTATATTCTAATGTTATTGGGAAGTGGTCACTTCCACATGTATCCTCATGAACAGTCCAGTTGTAATCCATAAAGATACTTGGATCACTTAGAAAGATCAATTGCTGAGAATGTGTTTGTAGCAGAGTGAATAAAAGTTGGTTTCTTATTATTATATATACATAGGTTGTTATTGTTGATAACATTTTCTATTATGATTCCGCTTCTGTTTGTGTCTGAGCATCCCCAGCTAGTGTTGTGACTGTTAAAGTCACCTAATAGTAGGAAGGGACGAGGGAGTTGGTTAATAAGATTTTCTATTTCTGTTTCGTCTATAGGGTCATTTGGAAGTAGATAAATGGAGCAAACTGTGACAGTCCGACGTAAAGTGGTTGTAACGGCAATTGCCTGTAAATTAGTTTGTAAATTTATCTGGCTTTGTGCTATTTTGTTATTGATAAGAATGGATGTTTCTCCGAAAGTTCTATTTGGGTTATTTACAATGTGGTTTTATTCAGAGAAGTTGCAGAGTTTAATGCTTTCAGACGGTTTTAAAAAAGTTTCTTGTAAACATTATTATTAAAGGACATAGACTGGATATTAGTAGAAGAAGTTCGTTCAGATTGGCTTTTATACCTCTGCAATTCCATTGAATTATTTTGCCAACCATGGTTAAATTTTATGTATTTGATTTCCGTTTATCTTTATGAGAATTGAGGTGGTTGTTTTCTACAGGTGGGATACTCTCCGTTTCCATGTCTTCTGAATCTACAAATGTGCATTGGTTTTTTTTTGTGTTTTTCTCCACTACAGTTCTTTGTTTAGAAGAAGATCTCTGTACAGTCTGCTCCTGAGTAGTAGTGACTTTCTTTGGAGGAGGGGACTTAGATTCCTTCTGTAAAGTTGACTTTTTTTGGATAGTTTCCCTCTGGAGAAGAGGTTTTTGTTCCGCCATCGAGGTATTTGATGTTGAGGTTTTTTCCATGCTTGAAGGTTCAGTGTTATTGTCAGATTCAGTGAGTGGATTAATTTCTTTCAAGAAAGCGGGTAGTGTTTCTGGTGTAAGTTTTGATAATTTACTGAGTAGGAGTTTACAAGAATGGTATTCTTGTTTTTCAAAGTTGTTTGGTTTTGGTTTAGGAACTGATGCATATGATTTAGTGGGGAATAAGCCAGTTGTTTCGACTATCTTTCTAGTTTCAGAGAAGGATATATTACATGTAAACTTGATAGTGTTGATCTCTATTTCTTTTTTCCAGATTATACATTGTTTGGAGTCTGATGGGTGATCTTCAAGACAACACATTTTGCTTTTTTGTTACATTCTTGCTCATGGTGGTCAGAGTCTCTTTCCACATCTTCTGCATGTTGGAAGTCTCGTGCACCTGTCTTTATGGTGTCCAAAAAGTTGACAATTGAAGCACTGTAGAGGGTTTGGGATGTACTGGTTGACCTTTTCAATTGTAAATCCTATTTTTAATTCCTTCGGGACTTTAGAGAGGTTGAAAGTGAATATATATGTGTTTGTTTCGATGATATCTGTTCCTTTCCTAATTTGAATGCGCCGTACGTCTATCACACCTTGCGTTTTTAGCCGAGTCTTAATTTCTTCGATAGTGCAGAGTGAAAGCTCAGTGCTTCTGACTACCCCTCTAGATTTGTTCAGTGTGTTGTGTGGATGCTTTTATCTTTGTTTCTGAAAAGGTTTTCATTTTTAAAAGTGTATCAGAATATGATTTTTTCTCTACTTGGACAAGTAGCATACCATTTTTAAGTTTCTTCACCATCTTTGGTACTATAGCACCAGAAAGTACTTTTTCAATAACAAATGGGGATATCTTTGTTGTTTTTTTTCTAACGACTCCAAAACAATAAACTGAGGAAAATGTTTTGTAATAATAAACTCACTTTCTGAGTCTGATGGAGATTCTATATGGGGGCGTTTGGAATATTTATTAGACATACTATATAATATATTATTCATTGGAGGGTTATCCCCACCCACCAAACCCACGAATGGGATCTGTCAGAGGGGAAACCCATTCGCCCTGACTGATCAGGGACTTCCCCTCCAATATACTTGACGGCGCGAGAGACCCGGAGCACCTGTCTCCTCCCTCTGTGCACTGCCCCATGATGTAGGTGCACAGCTGGATGGCTTGCAGCCATGTCCAGGCCTATGTATCTTGCACTGCCGATTGACCCTTAGTCAGCGTCTTCTAACATCTATTCATAGAAAGCTGGTGGTAGTTTTCTTATAACTTTCCATGGTCTGGTAGTTTGTTTTTTTTTGGCGGGGGGGGGGGGGGGGAATATGTATGGTAGGATACATCAGTCTTGGTAGAAAATGTTTTTGGAGGGTATGTTTGGGAGTAGATGTTAGGGCTTGACCTGACCAGCCAGTTGATCGGATCAGGCCTCTCCGACCGCCCGTCTAGCCCAGGTAAGGGCCGAAGTGATGTGTTGCAGAACCATGACCTCTTTGCACCCGGGCCATGGCCTGCTCAATCACCAGGATCCCGTTCCCAGACGACACGGGTCGCCACCCACGGCCAACAGGTGGCCCCATTGAGAGACTTTTACTCTCTGCAGGGGGTCAGTTGGCGTATTCTGATGCCCTGCCAACAGGGCGGAAACAGGCTTCTATGTGGATGACTAATATACACACACACACACACACACACACACAGAAGTACACAAAGAAAAAAATATGTTTTTAAAAAAAAAAAATTACTTATTCTTACCTCATCTTCAGAATCAGAGATTTTTACTGATTTACTCGGGCTTTTTTTCAATTCAGGATCTGCTACAGACAACTCCTGCTTTACAGTCTTTCCTAACTTTGATCTCAGTGGCCAATCACGTACCACAACTGCAGTTTTCTCTCTTGAACGTTGTCGGCTCACCTTGATACTTGTGGGAGGATCAGCAGTGGTTTTCATCTCTTCTTCCTCCTCAAATGATAATGATGCCTTTGATTTGCATTCTAAATCTGTTACAACCAAATTCTCAGAGGATGGTTGGGAACCAATTTCTTCTACACTGTCGCTTTCCTGCTTGTCTGTTTTTGCCAGTTTCTCTGATGGTAAATCACCAGCTGACAAGTCGGTCACTATTTTGACAGGTTCTGCTTGCAAAGGCTTTTGATTTCCAGGAGATAAGTCAAGAACAAGTGCTCGAGCAGGCATTTTGGCAGTGTCTAGAGGAGGATGAATTTCAAGCACTTCAATTTCACCAACAACATTCTGCTTGATTAAAACAAAGAAAAACAAGTGTCATCAAATCAATTTGCATATTTCATTGTTTGCTGCATTAACATGCTAATAAATTTTCTCTTTCTAGAGCAACAGTTCATTTTTAACAATGAGCACCTCCCAAAAAGATGCATGCAGTGGCATTTTTGGGGGGATGCAAGAAGAGGGTGTTAAACAAATTTAAGATTTATTTTATTACATTTCAAAGAATATATAGGTATTAAAAATGGATTTTGAAGAGTATGTGTGCGTCGTGTGTGTAATAGACTGTCCCATCATCTTTGTGAAGTCAAACAACTCCAAACATATGATTTCATTAGAGTAGTGAAAGACTGTGCAGAAACATCCACACTTTTTTAGAATTGAATGCAGAGATATTTTTGCCAAAAAGCCTCCAAAACATCTATTCTCAGGGTTTGAAGTCAGTCATCCCCTTTCTAAACTGGTTGCCAACCACCACCAACAAGCCCAGTCTACTCTGCTGTTTAACCCATAACTATGGAGAGAAGAGATGATGTCATCTCTTTCATATTTCTGCATAAGTCAATGTAATGAACCCAGCTGGAATTCAAACTCAGCTCACTGATTAATCATTCTAAGCAGGTATGTTACACAGTTGCACATTTTATATGTGTGTGTGTGTGTGTGTGTGTGTGTGTGTATATATATATATATATATATATAATTTCTAGTCTTTTTGTTTTGCAATTAGATTTATAGAGTATTTTTTTTAGTAATACAGAATTCTCAAATGTTTTTCTTCATTACACAGCTGCTCTCCAATACTAAAATATTTCATAAAAAAATTAAACTTACTGAAGCTATTTACATTCAACAAAAGCAAACAATCATCAGAAAGAATAACTATAATCTTAAACCTTATATTCTTGAATGATTAAGTTGCTTTTTACAACTTATCAACTTTTTTAAATTATTTAAAGCCAGAAAGTAATTTTTTTATGGTAAATCTATTTTGGGAGATGATTTACTGATACAAGTCCTACTAATTAACCCATAGTTAAGGGGAAGAAGTGGATTTATATTTTTCCCCAAGGGCACCTTCATGTAAGTGAATATAATGAACCCAACTGTAACTGAAACTCAGAATTCAGATTCCAAATTCTAAGGTATTATCTATTGCACGACCTGCAGACACAAATTTACAGCATCTGGGATTTCCAACATAACTTGGTTGAAAGTTTCCATATTCTTGAAAAAATAAAAATATATATATATATATATATATATATATATATATATATATAGAGTGCCATGGGAAAATTGTTAAAATTTTATATTTTTGATTTGGCACATGAGTTGTTTTTTTATTTTGTCTAATGCACAGTATAGTAGGGTCAGTTGGGCACTGTGAGAAGAAAGTACCATTATGCGATTCACTCCACCAGAAATTTGGGAATGGTATGCTGTACTGCTTGACATTTGCCTCAGAAGATCCAATATAAACAATTCAAAGAGTTTGCGTGTCAATCTGAAAACAGTGCAGAGGATTTGGGTTGGATGAGTGTAATGGTGACTGTGTGTCCATTCATCTTCCCACAGGGCCTCAGACTCAACAAGGAAGACTACATCAAATACTTTGAGGAGGTAGTGTTGTGCTGGGTCAACAGGGTGGCTGCTGGAAAACTGTGTCTAGCTATAGAACTAACAAGCGGGAGAGCGCAAGCTGTCAGACAATTTCTGCAACCACATCAGTCCTTACATCTGGTCACCTAACTCTACAGACAGCAACTTCCTCAATCCTTATGTGTAGGGTACAGTTGAATGACGAACCAATAAAATTCATTGTAGCATCAAAGATGAATTGAAGGCAAGGATTATGACAGCATTTACCGATCTAAACAAGGAGACAAAGAGTTGCAGGAAATTCCTAAGTTGTCTAGAGGCCGTGATGGAAGCCAGTTGCAATTTTATTGAACAGATTTACTCTTTGGTACTTCAAGATATTTTTGTGTAATTTTGGTAAATATATTAAAATGAGATGTCAGTGTTATTTTCATTTTTGCATAATTTAGACTACAATCTATCTATTCCATCCAGTCTCTATTAACCTTGAAGTAGGATTTTTGTCTACTTCATATGAAACAAAACAGAAATCAGCTGAACATTTAGCATGATATTAAAGTTGTTCTCAGCATTAAAATGTCACACATTTTGAAACTTAAATGAGTGAAAGGAATAACAAGCTTTGTGTATTCAATGGTGTTTTATTAATAATACTTAGAATATGCAGATAATGTGCAGTGTGCCAAGTTGAAACATCTAACAGTTCAAATTCTGGCAGAGTCTGTTACATCTGTGTCTCTTCTCTCTCCCAGTTAAGGGCAGACTAGACTCTCTAACCTTCAGTGGCAACCACTCTAGAAGGTCAACTTTGATTTCACAATCATAAAGAAAGCAATGAGAAACCACAATCTTTCTGAGAGAGACAATTCCCACATGGCATCATTAAATAAGTTTTTATAGGATAGAGTTGCTAGCCCTATATGCAACTGGCTTTTAACCCTTTGTTGTATATTGCTTACAATTGTAACGAATATGCAACAAAGGGTTAATTCAGAGTTGATCTTCTAGACTAGTTAGCAAAGAGTTCAGTTTGCTCTACTATTCAACCGTTAGCTGGAGTCAAGAGAAGGATTCATATCCTTCCCAAAAGTATTTAATAAGTAACTATAACAAACTTGGCTAAAATTCAAACCTGCCTCTCTGATTTCTCAATCCAAGATGCTATCTATTACACCACCTGCATTCCCATATTTTGACATCTGTTAAATGTAACCATTACTTTGATATTGAATTTAATAATTTTCAAGTTTTTAAATATAATTTTTTAATCTTCAATATCAGGTTTTGAAATTTCAAAGGGGTGTGATGCTTGACAATGTTATTCAATTTAACTCATGAAAGTTATTTTATTTACTTATGAATGTGTAACAAAAGGCAAAATAATATGAAACGAATAAAAACACAGGTTCAGATTTGTAGAAACATCTACACAAACACTTTACCATATTTGCTATGATTTTGTACAAACAAACAATTTTCTTTTTAATTTGACTAGTATTTTATTAAAAAAAAAAATGGAATCATAAAATGTAAACTAAGTTTAAACTACTTTTAATTTGCTAATATTTACATTAATCATTTTGTAAACTTACTAATTTTTTCACTTGTCTAAATAAATAATATGGTAGTTTTAAGAAAATCTAACAAATTATTAATGATATTATGCTTTTAAAAATTGTTATGCAAATTAAATATCACTACTTATGTTGTAAACAATTTGTTTATATATATATATATATATATATATATATATATATATATATATATATAAAGGATTTACTATCAACTTTATGTTAGTGGTACAGGCTGAGCTATTTTTTCTATTAATGTGAAGTGGGAACACAGACAAAATTTAGCCTTACATGAATTTATAAAAGTACTTTGCCTGCCTGTCAGGCATTATAGGTCTACACTTCATAATAATGTCTCTAAACTGCTGACCTGCTCAAACTACTCTACATCAATGAATATTAATTTTTTTTGAGTATTTTGAATTCTCTGTTGAAAAAAATATCTTATAGGCTAAAAAATAAATTGATATTTACATATTCTTTTTATTTATTTTACACTTTGGAAATTGTAGGATTTGATTTCTATTTAAAATATGCACAAACTCATTCACTAACCTAACTTGAGCTACTTTTGCAAAAAGTGATTTACTCAGAAACAGGAGAAAAGATTCTTGAACAAACCGAGGAAGTCAATACAAAAACAATGACATAAGTAGACAGAACTATTTTATTGTTGACATTAAAGAAATACTTAATTTACTTAGTTCTGCTTGTCTCTCTCTCTCTCAGTTACTTAGTATGTATGTTATGCCCTACCAATACCATATACAATAGGCTACCCCATTTTGAGAAACAAAAAAAGAAAGGAAACACCCTCTCAATATGACATAAACAATGGACAGTTCTGTTTTGATCACAAGGTAAGATGGAAAAGATATTGCAGAAAAACTGATTTCAGTGAGAAAAAGAAAATATTCAAACAGGTAATTAATGAAATTTTCCTGAGTACTTCTAAAAATATATGATTATTTGTAAATTCACTATACAATGTCTCAGACTCTAGGAACACAAGAATTGACAGATTTTAACAAAGAGCATATTTATTGGTTCAAGTGAAAGTTTAATGAGCTATCAAATTCCATGTGAATTGCAAAATTCCACTTTCATACACTATCATAAAAATAAAACGTTTGTCAAAAAGCATCTTCATGTGACAAGATGGAAAACTGAAAAGTTTAATTGAAGGACAGCATATCGATTAAGCTCAAAAACAATACAATAACTTTTCCCAATAAACTATTATGACAGAGCAGACAGAAGAAAGCCACTTCTAAAAGCTATCAACATTTAGCAGTGAAATCAGTAGGAAATTCAGATGATTGGCAAGCATTTGAGGAGGAGTGAAACACAGATATAGTTTCAGAAAAATTGCTATCCATTCTGCAATAGAAACCTTTCCTGATATTTACTGATGCTTATTTGTACAAAGCAGACCCCCTTCTTTCATTAAAGATGCAGTTGAATGTCATTCACCAAGAAACTCAAAAAAAAAAAAAAAAAAAAAAAAATGATAGGTAAAATAAAAAAATTTAAAAAAATAAAAAAGAATAAATAAAATTAATCAACTTTTCTGCCCATTAAATCATATAGAACAACTCTCATTCATTTTGGATTAGAGGTAAGAAATGTCCAGGAAACGGTCAAAGTATTTTCAGTCCAATCAGAATGAACAACAAAGATAACTGATAAATTTAGTGGTAATAATTTTTTCTATAATCATTTCACTCCAAGCAAGGCAATATTGCCAATGTTGCACAGGGGGCTACATGAGAGGAGAGTGAAAAGAGAGAACAAGTTATAGGGGGTGTCAGAGAATGGATAAAAGAAAAATAGGAATACTGGTGAGAAGAGGGTTATGCGAGTGAAAAAAAAGAAAAAGATACAGGAGGGGGGGTCAGGGAAGGGATAAGCCAAAGATGAGAGTTAAGGAGATAAGAGATGGCAATTGATGTTGGAGATCATAGCTATCAGGGAAGCAAGTATACGGAAGGAGTTCCACAAGCGAGAAGTGCAAGAAAAGAAAATGCTAGAGTAGAATTTGTGGCTACAGAAAATAAAAATAAAAATAAAAAAACTGAAATCTTCTTCTTCTATGTGCCCTGTCCCTTCAGGACGTAGGCGATCATGGTTCTCCATGTCTCCCTATCCCTTGTGGCTCTTAGTATGTTTGCTCCTGGCAACCCCTGTTCCGTCATCCACCTGATCAGACCCTGCAAATATGTTATCCGCTGCCTTCCTCTGTCTCTCCTTCCTTCTATCTGACCAGTCAGTATCAGGTTCTCCAGGCTCTCCTTCCTCATTACGTGTCCCAGGAACTTCAGTTGTCTCTTCCTGATGCTCAGTATCAATTTCCTTTTTGTTGCCATTCTTTCCAACACTTCATCGTTGCTTGCATGCTCAGTCCACGATATCCGTAGCATCCTTCTGTAGAACCACATTTCGGCTGCTTCCAGTTTTGTCTTCGTTTTCGATGATATTGTCCAGCATTCACTGCCATATTGAAGAACTGACATCACGTAGCAGTCCAGCACTCTTTTCTTTGTTTCTATTGAGATTTTCCTGTGTGTTAGTATTTTGCTCATCTTCTGGAACGCGTCCTTTGCCATGCCAATTTGCCTTCGGATCTCTGTGTCGCACTTTCCATCTCCTGTTAGAACACTTCCTAGGTACTTAAATTTTTGTACTTGCTTGATTCTGTTATCTCCCACCTGTATTTGGCATTTTGGGTTGTATCTTTTGCTGATGACCATGCTCTCAGTTTTCTTAAAGTTTATTTGTAGTGCCTTTTTGTCACTCTCCACTGCTACTTTCTGTATGAGGTCTTGTAGTTTCCTTTCCGTGTCCGCAATCAGCACTGTATCGTCCGCATACCTTATGTTGTTCAGGTTGTGGCCTCCAATAACAAATCCTGGCATGTCATCTAGGGTCCTCAAAATATTTTCGCTGTATAGGTTGAACAAATCCAGTGAAAAGACACATCCTTGTCTTACACCTTTTTCTATCTTTGTGTATCTACTGAGGTCGTTACCTGTCTGTATGCAGGCCATTTGCTGCCAGTAGAGAGTCTTGATTATTCTTATGTCTTTCCTGAAAATGTCAAGGCTGCCTAGCATCTCCATCAATTCTTTGTGTCATATCTTGTTGAATGCTTTCGTGTAGTCAATGAAGCATAGGTACAAGTCTTTCTTCATTTGTAATGCCCTTTCAGAGAGCATCCTAATCATGTATATGGCGTTCCTTGTTCCAGTGTCTTTGACGAACCCGCACTGTTCCTGCCCTATCTCTGGCCTGATTCTGCTTCTTGCTCTATTCATCAGGATTCTGACAATCAGTTTTGTAATGTGACTCATTAAGTTGATAGTTCTGTGTAGTTCGCACTCATTTGCACCAGGTTTCTTCGGCAGTGCTATAAATATCGACTTGCATAGGTAGTCTGGTATTATTCCACTGCTATAAATTTCGTTTATTTTGTCGGTAATTTTTCTATGCCATATTCTTCTAAGGCTATTAGCAGCTCTATCACTATGCCGTCTGGACCAGGTGCTTTGTTTCTGTTCATTTTGGCCATTGCAGCTTCCACTTCAGATTTTAGTATTTCCAGTCCATCCATCTCCTTGTGTATTCTCGGTTCTCTCTTGTCGTAAAAAAGATCCTTTATATATTCTTCCCATCGCTGGAGTATTTCCTCTTTCTCTATTATGATTGTTCCTTCCTTGGATTTTATGCATCCTATTGAGGAGCAGGTTTTTTGTCCTGTCAATTCTCTTATCTCTTTATGCATCTCTGCTTTGTTGGTCCTGCTCAGTCTCTCTACTTCTGTGCATTTGTTGTTGAGCCATTCCACTTTGGCTTGTCTGCATTTGTTCCTTATCTCCCTGTGAAGTTTCTTGTACTCTACTCTGTGTCTTGGTGTTATTTTTTTTGTCTCCTTTGCATCATGTGGAGGATTTCTTCAGTCATCCACTCAAAGACAGTCAAAAGATGACTCTGCAAAAATGTCGAAACTGAAATCACTATGCTGAAATAGGGACGCATGCCCTAAACTTTATATGACACAGGGCTACAGGAGAAGAGAACTCATTGAGAATCAAAGTAACAAGACTTGTAAAATGGTGTAGAAGATAACCTTGCTAATGAGGGCACTAGGGTAGAAATGACAGACTACCAGAATAATGCAACAAATCTCACAGGAATGGTGTAGAAGATAACCTTGATAATGAGGGCCCTGGGGTAGAAATGACAGACTACCAGAATAATGCAACAAATCTCACAGGCTGCCAAGATAAAATAACAGAATGTATGAAGTACATACCTTTGCTTCATTTGGTATAGCATTTTGTTCATTGTCTTCTTGGCATTGGTAATTAATATCCTGAAGTGTCGCTGTGAGAGGCATACTTTTAATATCCAACAGGTTGTTATTTCGTATTGGTCTAACAGAAGAGATCCCGACATATGAGCAGCCATCCAACAAGGGTTCCACTTTCTCTCCATATCCAGTACCCTTTGTCCTGTCAGTGACCTTTACTCTAATGTTGTATGGACAGCAGAAAATTTCTGACTGCAACTGAGCTGGTACATTGGGGGCTTTGTCTGACTTGGGCAAGATTTCCACATCAAAGTTGCCAACAGCCATCTTTTGAGGGTCTGGGTATTTACCAGGTTGGCAACAGAGAGAGACCTGACAGATAACGTCAGAGCTGTGAGAGTCCCAGTTGCAGTTAGAAATGAACTCCAACAACTGATAGCCCTCCTCCAGGTTTTGTGCGGACGGACCCCCGTCCTGTTTTGCTTTAAGGCAAATCATTTTCACTTGCCAATCTTTGTCAACACAATGACTCTCAGCAGGATCTTCCGCTGACACATCTGTCAGGTCTACTAATGGACAACTCCATTTCTCAGAGTTTGCAACCTCTCCCAGTAACCTAGGCGGACTTATAGTAGCTGATTTAACTTGTGGTGACAATGAGTCTGACACCTTGGCAACTGAAGGAGACATGACCTCCACAGATGGCTTCACTTTGATGGGAGACAAGTCAACAAGTTCACATTTTATGCAATCTGTATGCCTATTGTTGTTATTTGCATTTGTAACACCACTGCTGCTGCTGCTGTTGTTGTTGTTATTGTTGTTTTCCTCCATCTGTTGAGGTGTGCGGACCTTTGAGGATTGAGGGAAACAATCAACAGACATACAGCCAAGCTGTCGCATCTGTTGCGGTGATCCAAGTCTATCAATCTCAACAACACAGTTGTCAAAAGTATTTGCAGGAAACCAGCTACAGTTGACATAGCATTGCTCTAATGGTTGACGGTAATCATCTCTTAGAGGACACAACCTTAAAGAAAAGATTAGTACACATTTGAAAAAATAAGTTTTTATAAATATCATTTGAGGTTTACAAAAAAGATTAAAAAGCATGTTAAGGAAAAATTATTTTAAACATTAATACCGGCTTATTGACAATATATAATATTTAACCATTGATAATTTTTCTATTCTTTTGAAATAACATTATTTGTAGCAGATTTTATTGCTTTTATTCTTTACTCAAATATCATTTAGCATTCTCACATCATAATGACTGTTAAAAGAAATTGGTATTAAAAATAGTCACTTCACTCAAATAGTGAGTGGACTTGTTCTAATACCAATTGAGATTGATAAACAGGTTTTGGAATTAAAAGCTGCTAAGAAATTTTACAATTTTGACAAGTGAATTTTTTTTTTTTTTTTTTTATTACTCTTCTTTAAAAGATCCTTCTGAACTGAACAGGATGTTATAAATTTTAAATTTCTACTAAGGTTGAAGAGTACAGAAATGTTTATACACTAATAAGGATTTAAAAAGAATCAAAAAGGTTGAAAAAGAATCAATGTCTAAAAAGGAAATTAATAAATACCTTTTAATAGAATTGGGGGGTGGACCAGTTTTCGAATTATCTTTTTCATCTTCCATATATGCAGAGGAAAACTGAAAATGGTGGTAGGGAGAGAAAAAAAAATGTCATTAGTAAAATGTCAATGATTCACATAATTTGATAATTGCTTTCTGTTAACAGTAATGCTTGGTAGCAATTTATTATTTTTGCTTTTTCAAAAGATCTTCAAAAATCTGATTGTTATTAAATTGGATTTTATTTAAGTTTGCTTGCATTAGAGGAATGGGGAATAAACATTCTATTCTTAGTTTCACTTAATTTATTTTTTTAACAATTTCACAGGCATAAAATTTGATTATTAAGCTGCAGCAAAAAAATAAAATAAAAATACAAAAGAAGTTTCAAAATCAATAGAACTGCAATTTTTAATTTCACTTCTATCAGCAACATATAGATTTCCTTTTGCATAAAGTTAAACTTGTTTCAAGATGAAAAATGACTCAGCACTATCAGATTTTATCATGCAAGTCAATATTTTCACAGTAAAATTAAATTTTACCAATTAATGTTGGTAAAATTTTCAGAATATATTTATATAGATACCTCCATTTTTTTAATACCTAAATTTAAATTGAATTTTTCAAAATAAAAGTTTTTTGAAGCTTTAATTTTAGCTGTAATTGAAAACCAAGAGATTAAATTTACTAATTTCAATAAGCAAAATACTCTGGTGTATTTCAAACTGAAATTATACGACAGACAGAAACTATAAAAAAAATGCTAAGAATGGAAGATGAATTTGACATAATTTTATGTTAGCTTAATCATACACTTTGTTCTTTGGTTTTTAACTATATAGTAAAATAAAAAATTTAACAATATTTTCAGCAATTATCCAATATTTTATAGAATTTTTGTTGGTTTAGCTTTATAGCCTTATGTTTAAAGATTTTTTATGGAAAATAAAAATTAAAATAATATAGAACTTTCTTTTAAAATAATTTTACAGTTTAATAACAGAATGAAATTATATAACAACAGCAGTAAGTCAAAAATTAAGGAAATGTTATGGCATTTATTAATTATTTTTAATATCTATTTTTCATATTCTTTTTAGGTACCTCCACAAATTATGAATTTCACAATTACTTTTTTTTTTTTAAATTAGGAGACTAGGAATTATAAAACTTGCTTTAAATTTTGAAGGGATGATTTACAAAGCCCGTTAAATGTAGAAACATAGGGCAGAGGAAATGCAGAAGTGATATTAAAGAATTGTGCCCTGATAAAAAAATCTTTTTTCCCCTGTAAAGAGGGGTAACCTTTGAAAAATATTAACTTTAATGACATATATAACGTATAGCTACCCATAAAAAGAAAATATCATATGCACACAAAATGTTTTAATTATTTTAAAAATTGTATTGCTTGATTATTTGTACTAAGCTTTTCAATTTTCAATTAGTAAATATAGTTTTCCATGCATTAAATGAACAACCTCGTGTTAATGAAGGAGGAAATTTTAAGATTTTTGAAACTTTATAAATTATTATAATAAAAAATAATAAAAACAAAAATTCTTGTAAAAATTCATTGAAATTTTTTTTTCTTTTCCGACTATAATATTCTTAATATATATTGTTTATAAAACCAATCAAAAGTTTATCACAATAAAAAAAATCAAATAGTTTTATTGTATTTTTGTTTTCACAATTTGGAGCAAATTTTATGAAAAAGAGATAATTTATAGATTAAAAAAAAAAAAAGAACAGTTGCTTAGTATTCCCCCAATGACTCCTGAATTTAGTTAATATTGGATATATGGGTGAACTCTTGCGAATTTCTAGACATTTCAAGAAAGCAATTGGTGATGGGGAAACATATGTGCAAAAATATCTTTACCAAGATTTTCTAAAAATAATTACAGTGGAACCTGTCGTATGCGACCACCTCTACTGCCATCAAAAACTGGTTACATACGGCACTAAAGGCTTATAGTCATGACCTATTTACGCCAGGAACATATATTCCACTCATCAGAATGTACACATATTAGAATTTTACCATGTAATCTGGTAATAAATAAATGAGAACATAAGAAAATGGCCTAACTTTAAAGAAATTTATTCAGCATAATTCATTTTTAAATTTTAAAAATGTATTTACAACTGTCAACAGAGACCAAAATATTTATCCACAAAAAATATTTATTAAGTGGAATTAAAAAAAAAAGTATATGGTTTCAGTTTTTTTCTTAGAAGTGAATGATAGCAAAAGAGAATCTGCTATAATACATGGTGGGGTGGGGGGGAAACTGACAGTGATCATGGTTGGGGGTAGAGAAACAGAGAGATAGATATACCAAGGGAACCCCCCCCACCCACCCGGGTGATTGCAGGGCCTAAGCACAGCACTGGCCATGAGAAACTTCACAGAAAAGTAAGGATATATTGTCCTTTATAAGAAATACACATATTTCATTAGGGGTTTTTCAAAGCCTATATCTGCCAACTACATTTTTTTTTTTTTTTTTGCATTATTTTTTATTACTATATACAATATAGACTGAATAGTTGATTCTTTTTTTTTTTCCCCTAGTTTATTAACCCTTTATTTTTTATTTTTAGTCAAAGTGAGTAATAGCTTTCCAGTAATCAAAGGAGCAAAACTTAAAACTTCTTGGTAATAAAGATGAGAAATTATCCTATTAAGATTTGTTTACAATATGAACAACAACCCTTAAACTGCATAATCAAATCTCATACCAACAAATAAGTGATTGACAATATTTTTAATAAAAACATCTAAGCTTAAATTCAAATGGTATATTCTTCAGATAAACATATCCTGAAAATTTTACCAACATTAATTTTTTTTAAAAATAATAACTGTCATTGTGTAAAAATTAAGGTTAAATTTTACTCAAAACCTTTAATAACTTCCTCAAATTATCTTGACGTCTTCTTTCTTGTGATGAAGTAAAGACTAAAATAATACAGCAGGCAATCTACACCCACATAAGGTAATTATTTATTTTTGTGTTTAATTATTCAAATGATTGTGTTTTTGGTAAATTGCATCATTCAATTGGCAGCCTTCACATATTCTTAAAAAGTTAAAAGAGTAGACTGATGAGGAAATGATGAGTATGCGTAACAGAAATAAATTTAATTACCTTGGTCTGTAACTGGCTAACCTTTGTAAAATTAACTTTGGGGGAATTTCCATCAAAGCCAACAGAAATAAGCTGGAATAAAATTAAAATTCATAAAGTGAAAGAGAAAGTACAGATAAGGATAACAAAAATAAAATTAAAATTTATCAATAAACAAAAATTATTGCTTGTGAAATAAATGATTAGATTATTTCTAGCTTAAGAGAACATGGGATGATAGTTTCTGAAGAAAAGGCAGCAATGAAAATGAAAACATGGTTGGTCGAACTAGGCAGAATATTTTCCTTTAACCAATTTGTCTCAGATTGAAATATTTAAACATTTCCATTATTCTTCATAATGTTCTGACAAAATTCATATTTCTGTTGATTTTTATCACAAAGTTTTGTTTCATTTCTTAGCTTTCAAATTGTAGAAATGAGGAACAAAGCAGGAAATTCAGATAAGGTTTGGACCTTGTTATCAATGTAATATAACAAGGACATACCATTTCTTAAGTAGCTACATTTTTTAGTCTGTAATCAAACTTCTAATGCCTTTACACTTATTTTGCACCTTTTCACCTATTGGTTGATAGTTGTAATACTTCAAGAAAACTGAATGCCTAGTCATCAGCAAAAAGAGGACCCCCAAAATGCCAGGTAGGAGATTTGAAAATCAAACAGGTGCAGAAATTTAAATACCTGGGAAATGTTCTGACAGAGGATGGAAATTTCAACACAGATCTGAAGACACATTGGTATGGGCAAGGATGTATTTCAAAAAAAGAGTACTGAGAGACAGGAAGAGTTCGTTAAAAACAAATAGAGTACTGGACTGTTGTAGTATGTCCTCCTATATGATAGCAAACACTAGACAATTCCCTCAAAGATGAGAGAAAGAGAGAGACTCAAAGCACAGAAATGTGGTTCTACATAAGGACATACCATGGACTAAACATTAACAATAACAAGGCTTAAAGTAGATGTAACTGAAAAAGAAACTTATACTTAACATTAGGAAGAGCGAGCTGAAATTTTTGGGACATGTAATGAGGAAGGGAGGTTTCGAGAATTTAATACTCACAGGAGTATGGTTTGGGAGAGATACCAAGAGGAGAAATGTTAAGAACGACAAGGGATAGGGTCAAGTGGAAGTCCATGATTGCCTACATTCTGAAGGGACACAGCACATCTGAAGAACAAACTTATTAACACATCAGTTATTTTGCCTCAGTCAGAGAACATTGGACCATAAAAGATTGACAACTATTTCATGGTTAAATGAATCACATTTCCAGGTATTGCAGGTAGATGGGTGAGTCTGTGCCCTGGGGTGTTCTAATGAAACTATGGATCCAATAAGCCCCATGTCATTCTTTATTCCTTTTTTTTTTTCCTTTTTGTTCATTTTTACTAAGCTATCCGGGCTAGTTAGCATTTCCGTTAGCACTCCACCCCACCCCACCCCGCAGTCATTTACCTATGACCAAAATGGAAAAATAAGTTTATTTTACCAAATGGCATCAAAACGTGTTTGGGGTGAGCTCGGTTGGAAAGATTTATTTATTTTTTGAAACTTGCTAAAGTACATTATTCATTTATTTTTTTTATTATGTTTTGCTTAATTCTATGGTCATTTGAATGAGTGTTTTTGTACTTTTTCAAAGAAATTTCTTTGGACTTTAAGTTTTTTTTTTTCAAATTTGAGTAGATAGTACCTACTATCGCCCAGTTTCACACTCCACCAACTTCTATTGAACAGGAGTAGAGGTGATCACCTTGTTTCTTGTTTAGGAAGGGGTTCCCGGTCCTTCTACCTCCTCCTTCGGTCTTAGTGTTAGTTCAGTTGGAAGCTCTTTACTGTTAGTGAGTGTGGTGGCAATGTCTCTCCATTCTGAGGGTACCAGGTTGGCAGTTTCCTGGTTGCTGCTTCCAACTGGTAGTTAGGAGCCCGAACTCTTGCATAGTGTCTTGAGAGGCTACTCTGATCAACAGTTGAATAATATCGGAGTTCCTGTAGTGCCATATTGCGCATGGACGGGCGTCCCTTCATGAACCTCCGGTGGGCAACCCCTAGGCCACATTATGTTGCAGGCTGTGCCAGTCTCCATTCCTCACATGCTGCAAATACTAACCAACTGATTCTACTCTAGTCCTCTCTCCTCAACCAAAACACCATGAAAACAAACAAAATACCAAAATCAAACCAGCTACTTGGAAAATGCCCAAACCTGTCTGTGTCTTTTCCACTAACATATGCGGTATCCGCACTAACTTTTATAGCGCAGAATCATTCCTCCAAACTAACTCACCTGATATCTTAGCCCTATGTGAAACTAACCTTGACCTGTCTATCCCCTCCTCTGAGTTCTATGTTCCTGGTTACCTTCCCCTCTTCAGGAAGTACTCCAATGTCCATATGCATGGGCTTGGTGTATATGTCAGTGAACACCTCCCCCTAACTAGAGTAACATCTCTTGAATCCCTGGACCAGTCTTTCATATGCTTCCATCTCTCACTTCTAAGCTCTGTTAGCTATCTCTTCTTCCTCTACCGCTCCCCCTCCTCTCTACTGTTTGGTACTTGACAGCATCTCTGACATTTCTTCTCACCCATCTGCCCATATTTTCCATGTTTGGCGACTTTAACGCCCACCACACTAAGTGGCTGGAGAACTCTGTCACCGACCCTGCTGGTGTCCACACCTTTAATTTTTCAATCTCCCAATCCCTTATGCAAGTGGTGGACTTCTCCAATAGCCCTAACGGAAGGAACTCACTACTAGACCTCTGCTTCACTTCCACCCCAAATTCTTGCTCCACCAGACAGCTCTGCTCTCTCAGGAATTCTGACCACACCGTAGTTTCTGTCAACATCTCGTTCCACTCCACCCCTACCCAAGAAACCCAGACCAACAGAATATCCTACTGCTATCAAAGAGCAGACTGGGATTCATTCTGTGACTTCCTCTGCGACGTCCCTTGGAACAAAGTTTTTAGTCTTCCCATCGAAGACTGTGCATCAGAGGTCTCCTCCTGGGTTAAGGCTGGCATCGATGCTTTCATCCCTGCCAGGAAATTTCAGCTTAAATCCCATTCGTCTCCCTGGTTCTCGCCCGCTTGCTCGGCTGCCATTGCCCACTGGAATCACTTCTTCCGGCTTTATCGTAACCATGCGTCGGACCAAAACAGGTGCCTTTTCGCCTCAGCTCGTAATAAGAGTAAAAAGTTACTTAACGAAGCTAAGATGCTGTTTGCTGCCAGAAGGAAGCAGCGCATAGCATCCTCTAAGTTCGGTACCAAAGACTACTGGCACCTCTGTAAAAGCGTTCTTAACAAGAATAAGTCCTCAATACCCCCACTAATCAAAGAGTTTGAGGTCTTCACCTCCTCAGCGGACAAGGCTGAATGCTTTGCCCGTAGATTCTCGACCAATTCGAGACTGAATTCGTCTGAAATCCATACACCCGATTTCCCATCTAGAACGGAGGCCAATTGAATGACGTCCACATCACGTCCTCGCTGATTTCTAACATAATCTCAAAACTGGACCCTCACAAAGCAAAAAATTGTGCCCTTGAACTCTCCTCTATCCTTTCTAAGCTCTACAACCTCTGCCTATCTTCCTCCTGCTTTCCTGCCTGTTGGAAGTCTTCTTCTGTGGTTCCAATATTCAAGAACACTGGTGAACCCTCAGACCCCGCAAATTGCTGCCCCATCAGCCTTCTTCCGATCTTCGGCAAAGTGTTCGAAGCCATTATCAATGCCAAGGTTGTTCAGCATCTCACAGCCCACGGGCTCCTCTCAGACATACAGTATGGCTTCCGCTTCACCAGGTCTACTGCTGATATGGTAACGACCATCACCAGGCTCTCGACAAGAATGGTGAAGCCCGAACCGTCGCCTTGGATATCTCTAAAGCATTTGACAGAGTATGGCATGCCGGCCTTCTACAGAAACTGCGAAGCTATGACATAACTGGACTTTTTTTGGACTTAATCCAGTCATTCCTCTCTAACCGCACACTGAAGGTGGTATTAAACGGACATGCCTCCCAGAACTACCCTACAAACGCGGGTGTCCCCCAAGGCTCTATTGTAGGTCCTACGCTCTTTCTAATCTATATCAATGAACTCCCCGATGACATAAGATCACAAGTAGGCATGTATGCCGATGATACCACAGTTTACTCTCACCTCGATCAAAAATCTGGTGTTGGTGACAAGGCGAACCTTGCTGCCAAGCTTGAAAAGGACCTCCAATCCGTGGTGGATTGGAGTAAGAAATGGCTCGTAAAATTCAATTCTTCCAAAATGAAGCTGCTGTCAATTAACCACCACAGACAACCGCACCTCCCTCCCATTAGCATGGAACAGGCTTGCCTTTCAGAGAGTAAAACACTACGCCTGCTTGGCCTGACACTCTCAGTGGACCTCAAGTGGAATGACTACGTCGAATCCATTGCTAAATCCGCTGCTATGAAAGTCGGCTCTCTGTGCAGGGCCCAGAAATTCTTTCCATCTGAATCTATCCTGCACTTATATAAATTTACCATCTGCCCGTGTATTGAGTACTGCTGCCACATCTGGTCGGGTGCCCCTTCTATTTTCCTCGGGGTTCTTGACAAAATACAGCGAAGAATATGTAATGTGATTGATATCGACTTGGCTGACCGCCTGCAGTCTCTCTCTCACTGGTGTGACATGGCTTCCCTGTGCCTCTTCTATAAATACTTTCATGGCTTCTGTTCTGACGAACTTAAATCACTGGTGCCCCCTAGATGTGAATTTGCACGAGATACTAGATTGACAACTAGGTCCCACCCTTTTACAGTGAAATCGATGGAATGTAACCACAATTTCAACCCCAACAGCTTCTTTCCTTGTACTTCCTGCCTGTGGAATTCCCTACCGCATACTTGCTTCCCCGATGGCTACAACCTCCAGGAGTTTAAATGTAGGGTTAATAGACACCTCTTAACACACTAACTCACACCCACTTGCTTGGGGTGACACGGTTAAAAAAAAAAAAAAAAAAGGAAGATGCTGTGGCAGTGGCAGTTGGTGGTGGCTCTGTCACAAGTTGCAAATCATCAGCCCCCATTTAGGCTAGCCAAGTTTTTTGTGGTGAGGTTTGTTCCAGAAAGACAACAGCAGCCATCATCATGAATTGTATGGGTGAGGTGAAGCTGGATCCAGAAACACTCTGCAGGATTCAAGATTCAGGGGAGAGGTAGGAGAGAGAAAGTGAAGGAGGTAGAGATGCAGTGGGAGGTAAGGAGAGAGCGTGAACAAATAACAACAGGAGAAAGGGAAGGGGAGATCTAGAACAAGTCTGGCACATATGTAAACACATTTACTGAATACAACAGAGTGACAGCAAGTTTAAGAAAAAGAACAGAGAGAATATTAGCAAAGGAAATATTCAATTTGAAAATTTCCTGTATTTTTTTTAATATTTAACCTCATTTAAGGAATAAAATTCTAACCATTTCATGTTCATTTGGTAATTAAAATGCTTCAAAAGAGAAGAGTTTTAAGAAATAACACTTTCCGCAATATTCACATCAGTCAGTTAAGTGCTATACGTGATACACGCTTGGGCAATCATGTCTCGAAAGAGACATGACTGACTGGACAGAATATTTTCCTGCAGTAGGTTGCCAACCAAGGCTATAGAACCCAATCTTTAGTTCTATTTAGCCCATAGCTGGAGGAAGAAAAGATGGTTTAATACCTTTCCCAAGGGTATTTGTGTGTAAGTGAATGCAATGTATTTAACTGGAATTTCAACTCAGCTCTCAAATTTCTCATTTTGAGCCAATATCCACTATACCACAACACACATGAATATTCACATACCATGAACATAAAAAAACAACAACCTTACATACCTTCCGCTTTTTCTTTGCTTGGAATATTTCACTGCCTTCAGTAGTCAAAGGTTTTCGGCTGGAAGCATCTAAATTCTTCACATCTCGATGTGCAGTTTCCCTCTTTAGCTGTGATGCAGGCCTATCCTTCCTCTGACGTTTCACCTTTTCTGCACAGACATCACTCTTCTTGTTGGTCATTTTGTCAGTGTCGTAGTCATCATTTTTAAGTGAATGAGAACCAACAATGTCAGTGCCATTAGATTTGATAATCACTTCTGGAGAAGACTCAGGTTCCTGGTTATTTGTGAGCTTCTCTGGAGAAATGGTTACCACATCTGAGGGAGTTGGTGGGGTCTGCTTCAAGCTTGCTTTCCTTTTGCCAGACTCTGGGGCTACATTCTTGTGTTCAGAGCATCGGCAACATTCTAGACTGCACGTCTGTTCATCACACATATTTTCACGTTTTATGTTATCATTACTATCACAGATGCAGCCGAGGCGGCAGTATTCCTTATCACAGGTCTTTGTACAAATTGCACTCGTCTTGCTGGAGTCTTCAAAGTTCTCCGAAATCCAACATAAATGACAGATACAGCCATACCGGCAACCTGTACATTCAAGCAACACAACAAAATTAGTTTTTTTTTTTTCAAGTAAAAAATCTTCCTTCAGGAATCACAGATTCTCTTTTTTCTAAAAAGGTCAGATCCTGTGTTCTTTTCCAGGCTTAAAATTTGCTTTTGTTTGATAAGAAGTTGCTTTTATGTTTTAAGCATTCATAATACAATGTACATTAACTACACTAAATAGTTTTATTTTAAATTTATAGATAAATCACACTGAAAGCAATGGTTTTCATTTAATCAGGGCAGTTAAGTTGTGCTGAACCTGGTTGGTACTTAGATTGGGGGGGAAGGATTTGTGAAGACAAAGCAAATTCCACAAGGAAGTAGAAAAAGATGGCGTATACAACATGAGACTGTTGTATTGGATATGTCTTACATCTGCATAGCAGAAGAATGTCATGGTCCACTGTAAGGAGATATCATCTCTAAAAATGAGACATTGAATCCTTTAAAAACCATTATGATTGTCAATTGTATTTGGATTGGAACTGAAAAACATGATTATTGAATCTAAACAGCCAACAATGTTTAAGGACAATTCAGGAAGGAGGAATACTACTTTTTAACCATTGTTGTTTAAATATTTGAGTAAGCATTTTTCATAATTTATAAGCTTAATAAGAACAAAAAATATGCGACTTGTCATGCAGGGTTAGGGTTGCAATGAAGATTTTGAATTGTTTCACAATTGATGATGATGAAATATTTATCTCTTATTTATGAATAATTATACTTTTTCTTTTAAAATATTTCTAATTTTCTATTGCACTTCTAATTTCATTATTTTTTTTTCAAATATTGATTAAATAATGCCAAAAAATTTTTTTGAACTAGAAAGAAAAAAACTTTTCATTACTTAAAAAATAAATTACACACCAAATTTTTTTTCATCATTCACAAACTAGTCATTTCTCTTTTCTATAAATAAAAATTACACAATATGAAAATAAAAATTTAATTTTTAAGGGTTACCTATTTTCAATCATGAAAAATTTTAAATTATTAAAGTGAATTTGTAATCAAATGCAAACTCCATACATGATTAATTTTCCTTTTAAGATTAAATACTATTTAGTCAAGTAATGAGCATTTTAGTCATTGTATATATTTAAAAAGATAAAAAAAAAGGCATAGGTGTTAACACGTCTCAATAGATGCTAAACCTTTAATAGAAATTGCAGACTATCACTTGCCTCATTCCAAATCTTTACCAATTTAAGTTGTCATTGGGATGTTAAGATAGAAGAGAAGGTTCATTGTCAGAAAATTTATTATGCTAAAGGCGAAAGTAATAAGTGTTAGTAATATTAGAGAATAAAGCACCTAGTTTTAATGACTTACCTGGTTTATTACATTTTTCATCTTTAGCTTTCAGCTTCTGCCGAGCAAGGAGGATGCGAGCCGTCTCTTTGGCCAACTCCTCATCACTTGTTTTGCACAGCCGAACAGCAGAGCTTGGGGTGGGGCTACTAAGTGGTGCCGATTTGGGGGATTCAAAGAGAGATGCTTCACTCCTCTTAACCATAGTCATCTGCTCAAATTTAACAGAGAGAAGAGAGAAAAAACAAACGGATAGAGAAAAAACAAAGGAGAAAAGAGAGAAAAAACAAACGGATAGAAAAGAGAGAAAAAACAAACGGATAGAAAAGAGAGAAAAAACAAACGGATAGAAAAGAGAGAAAAAACAAACGGATAGAAAAGAGAGAAAAAACAAACGGATAGAAAAGAGAGAAAAAACAAACGGATAGAAAAGAGAGAAAAAACAAACGGATAGAAAAGAGAGAAAAAACAGAAAAAGTGGAAAAACAAAGAAGAAAAGCATAGAAGGGGAAAACGAAAAAGAGAGAAAAAGCAGAAGAGAAGTGGGGGGAAAAAGACGCAAAAAATAGTGAGGAAGAAATGGCGCAGAAAAAACAGAGGTGGAAAAAAAGGAATACAAGCTGGTGGTAAAAAGGGGGGAAAAGGGAGGAAAAACGGGGGGAGAGGGGGAGCAAAAAGAAATAGAGATGGGAAACATGAAAATAAGACGGAGAACCGATTTGAAAAGGGGCAGACGGAGAACCGATTTGAAAAACAGATTTAAAAAAGAGAGACGAAAAACAGATTTAAAAAGGAAAAAAGAGACGAAAAACAGATTTAAAAAGGAGAGACGAAAAACAGATTTAAAAAGGAGAGACGAAAAACAGATTTAAAAAGGAGAGACGAAAAACAGATTTAAAAAGGAGAGACGAAAAACAGATTTAAAAAAGGAGAGACGAAAAACAGATTTAAAAAAGGAGAGACGAAAAACAGATTTAAAAAAGGAGAGACGAAAAACAGATTTAAAAAAGAGAGACGAAAAACAGATTTAAAAAAGGAGAGACGAAAAACAGATTTAAAAAAGGAGAGACGAAAAACAGATTTAAAAAAGAGAGACGAAAAACAGATTTAAAAAAGGAGAGACGAAAAACAGATTTAAAAAAGGAGAGACGAAAAACAGATTTAAAAAAGGAGAGACGAAAAACAGATTTAAAAAAGAGAGACGAAAAACAGATTTAAAAAAGAGAGACGAAAAACAGATTTAAAAAAGAGAGACGAAAAACAGATTTAAAAAAGAGAGACGAAAAACAGATTTAAAAAAGAGAGACGAAAAACAGATTTAAAAAAGAGAGACGAAAAACAGATTTAAAAAAAAGGAGTTGAAAAACAGATTAAAAAAAGGAGACGAAAAACAGATTAAAAAAAGGAGCTTGAAAAACAGATTAAAAAAAGGAGTTGAAAAACAGATTAAAAAAAGGAGTTGAAAAACAGATTAAAAAAAGGAGTTGAAAAACAGATAAAAAAAGGAGTTGAAAAACAGATATAAAAAAGGAGTTGAAAAACAGATTAAATAAAAGGAGTTGAAAAACAGATTAAATAAAAGGAGTTGAAAAACAGATTAAAGAAAAGGAGTTGAAAAACAGATTAAAGAAAAGGAGTTGAAAAACAGATTAAAGAAAAGGAGTTGAAAAACAGATAAGAAAAGGAGTTGAAAAACAGATTAAAAAGGAGTTGAAAAACAGATGAAAAAAGGAGTTGAAAAACAGATTAAAAAAGGAGTTGAAAAACAGATAAAAAAGGAGTTGAAAAACAGATTAAAAAAGGAGTTGAAAAACAGATTAAAAAAGGAGTTGAAAAACAGATTAAAAAAGGAAAAAAAGGGGTTGAAAAACAGATTAAAAAAGGAAAAAAAGGGGTTGAAAAACAGATTAAAAAAAGGGGTTGAAAAACAGATTAAAAAGGAAAAAGGGGTTGAAAAACAGATTAAAAAAGGAGTTGAAAAACAGATAAAAAAGGAGTTGAAAAACAGATAAAAAAGGAGTTGAAAAACAGATAAAAAAGGAGTTGAAAAACAGATAAAAAAGGAGTTGAAAAACAGATAAAAAAGGAGTTGAAAAACAGATTAAAAAAAGGAGTTGAAAAACAGATAAAAAAAAGGAGTTGAAAAACAGATAAAAAAAAGGAGTTGAAAAACAGATAAAAAATGAGAAAAGAAAAAATGGGAATAAGTTGTGAAAATACAGGAAAAAGAATAATACTCATTAAATGGTTATTAGTTTGTTTTGACTTTATTAATAAATATGCCATATAGTTATACATTTGTCATTATGAAATTGCACTTAAAGTCATTTTAATTAAAATAATGTCACTACTGTTATTTAGAAACTTTTCATAAAGGCTAAAGTTAAATCCAAAATCAGAAAATTCCTCCAATGCATTCATTGTACTACCTAATAAATGACCTTCCAACAAAACCAAATTAATCATTTCAACCTGAGAAAACATCTTACCTGATCAGGTAATAAAATTTGTCAAACATATAAAACAAAGTTTTTTTCCATATTAGAATAGTAAAAACTAACGTATATATCCCCTTAAAACTTATTATTGTGGTTGAACCACTTCTATTTCTGGCACTGAGCACAAGTAAAAGCCATTATTCTGGAGGATAATTTTCAAAATAGCTAAGCTTTCCCCAGTTAGAAGAGTGGTACAACACTATTTATGCATCCATTTACCCCTCAGTATATTTCTTTTTCCCCTCCCTGGAGCTGACGCCAAACTCAGTTTAGTAAATATTAAAATTCTTTTCAGTTTTATCGCTTCAGTCATTTTTGTGGCATCATCAAGTGAATTTCACTTGTCAAAATTTTAAAAATAAATCTGAAAATAAAATGAGAAAAATATTTTGATTAAACCCTATACATTAGTATGCTATAAATCTTTTGTTCCAGTATCCATTTTCTATAAATATATTTCTGTTTAGTTCTTATAAATTGTATAAGTTTGTCAATTTCTTTTAAAGTTGGGATGTGTTGGCATTGGAATGAGAAATCAGAGAGCAAAGTTTGAATTCAGGTCAGTTTTGTTACACTCATTTAAGCACAAATATCTTTGGAAAAGGTATGAGCACATCTCCCATCAGCTATGGGCTAAATAGCACTTACAGAAAAATCCTTATTCTCAAAAAATTAATAATACAATATTCACTTGCAAAATAAAGTAAAATAATTTTTTTTAAGAAAAAGAAAAACATCTTAAAATTCAAAATATATTTCAGCTTTAAATAATCTGCAAAAGGTTGATAAGCTGTAAAAAAAACAAAATTAAGCACTGTCTTGAGGTTGAATAAAGCCTTTAAACATGGAAATAAGTTGGAAACTTAAGTGTTTGGATATCAACTGAAGTTCACTTCTTGCCTCCAGAATTGATACTAGCATACAATCTTTACAAATTTTATCCACAACTACCAAGATCTAAGGAATATAGTGTTGCTGAGCTATATGAATCCTTGCAACTTGAGGGAAGCAAATGTGATGCTAACCCTGCAGTGTTGTCGATGGTGTTGAAACAGCAGCTGGTTCATGGGGTGACCCTTCCAACAGTGATCACCCTTGCCCATGTTGTGAAATTTGATCTCAAGGAAGTAACGTTGAATTCTCACTAAATGTCTCTCCGCCAAGTCAAACCAAGCTGGATGTTATTGCACAATTGGGTAAATGAAAATGGCACCAAAAATACATTGAATGATGCCTGAATAAGTTGTAGAAAGTCTTTATAAAGAAAATAGAGAAAAACCATCACCAATCATCTTCCCAAACCCTGTTCCTATCAATCTGGCAATGAATTGGAAATTTCGACCAATTTTCTCTAAGTAATAATTTGCGAAGCGTTTCTCTCTCTGTTATTAATTCAAGTTTTTGGTTGGCAGTATCACTTCATCTCTAGTCGAAATTTTAAGTTTGTGGCAATTCGAAATGACTGTTTCAGTTCACACTGAAGCTTCACAGAAACTGCCAAAGAACTGTCTTTGAGTACAGTGGGTAAAGTCGACAATCTGTCTGTAAAATCACTTTCTGTCTGTTTTTAACTGGTTGGCTGTTTCAAGACTTCAACTCCTTTTGGTCAGTCAGTGGCAGGCTTCTCTATAGTTGGAACCCAACCACGTGGTAATTAACTGTCTCTGTACATCTTCAGCCAAGAGCTCTATAGAAGGTGGCCGGCCACGCAGTGGGCACTCAATGTCCTGGCACCTATCTTTGTCATTACATCTCTGAGCCAAGAACTGAATGGAACTCAAACTCTTTGATCCCTCGGGGCTCTGTATTTATGCTCGTCTCTGTTTAATGATGTGGAGTACGACGAACACTGGGTGTCCATGCAAAAACTAGTTCCTGGCTCTTGCAGCCTATGAAATCACTCTCACTCACACCTTTGGGGTGGGGTCACTATACAACGTCAGCTCTCTGTCTTCTTCCCTTTGACGCAGCCAATTGAGTAGAGCTATTTTCATGACATCACTTTCTTCTTCCCCTTTGTTTAACCAATGAAAAAATTTTCTTTTTACCTGTTTTTGGCGGGACTTTTATGCCTCCAATTCCTTTCTCAGGGAAATTCCAATTCAGTCATTTTCGTAATTGTCCTTTTCTCTGTCAACAAATCAACTTAACCTTTGCACTTGTCTGAACTCCCCAAATATGCAAATATTTCCTTTCTTTAATTTGTAACAATCTTTTTTACATTACACAGATGTGTTTTGGCTTTGTATTTCGCTGAGATAAAAAAAAAATTAGGGTTTTCTGTGTATTCTAGTATGAATTTTGAGACTAATTATATTTCGCAAGAATTTGTTAGGAAAATATTAAAAAATAAAATCTATATTCTTCACTTATTTATCTGTCTCATTTTATCACTTTGTTCCACACCTTTGACCTTCATTGACACCAGCCACAGAATCACAGCTGGGAAACTTTGTTTTTGAAAACAAAATTTTATTATCACCTCTTCCTGTGGAATCTTTGACTGGTAATGTTCCTTTCACTTTGATATCAGCTGGGTCATTGAAAACAAAAAAACAAAAAAAAACAAAAATATTGTTTTAAATACAAAATTTTTTTATCATTTCTCTGTGTGTGGGGAATCTTGACTGGTAGTGTACCTTTCACTTTGATATCAGCTGGGTCATTAAGAATAAAAAAAAATACTTTTCCTAATCATTTGTGTTTTGCAAATAATATTATTGCTGTCAACAATGGCTATGTGACTGTGGCCTTATTAGCTTGCTGTATCAGAGTTCATATGTCATTTTATTTTTAGTTCATTGCAATCTTTTCTTGAAAAGGTGAATCTTTTTCCCATCTGTCCATATTGGGACAAAATAAATTTTTCCTAGTTGGTTCTTTTCAATGTGCAATAATTAATAATAATAAAACTAACAAAGTTTCTTCTGTTGGTGCCATGCTAAAATATTGTCACATAAATATTTTAAATTGGCATTATCTAAAATGGACAGTCTATATATAGAAACTCATAATGATGTCTTTGCCAGGCATCTACTGCTTGTTAAACAGAAAATGTAGTAATAATCATTTGGTGATTGAATAAACTGAGAAAGAAGTGTAATTTTAGGGATTATAGTGCACAGGAGTATGGTAAGAAGGGAATGGGTAATATCTATATAAGTGGCTTAGCCTCATCAATAATTTGCCAACACCTTTTAGATAAAAACAAAAAAGATTCCTGACATTCAGACTGCTTAAAAACAGACATTGGCCTTAAAATTAATACATCATCAATCAGAATCTTATGTGCTATGTCAGTCAGATTAGGGCAACTGTAAAACAGACTCTCCACATCTAGTAGGCTATGTTATTTTTATGGTGGACATATGCACCTCAGTATTTCTACCCTACAAGAAATGTCAAATGCCCCAGATGCAAAGAGAAAGGTATCTTTATCTCAAATGTCAACAGTTCTGACTATCCAGAAGGAAAACCATTCTTTGCTAAGCTCTACTGTATTCTCCTTGGCTACTATAATTCTTGGTCGTCTCTTTTGTGCAACCATTCTCCTACTATTGAATGGATACAATGTTATCATAATCAACTCTAGAAGTAGAGATTCTTATATATCAAAAAAGTATATTCAGCTCTGATGGTGAAAGATACTACTCCTATTCCAGGGAAATATTTGTGGTCTTGTGATCTCCCATTCTGGGTCATGAAGTCTTTAGGGTCCAGGTAAGATATGACACAACCCAGCTCTTCATCACAGACTGCATGGGTTAGGGTTAGGTTAAATTTTTGTAATCTGACTCCTGTTACTACTCAATGAAGCCTTGTATCTCAAAACACTATCCCACCTCTCATTACTAACTATTCTTGTTGGATTCCTAACTCTTCAAGTTGGTACACTTGTGCAGTTTAAGAAGTTTGTCTTTAGTGAGAAGGCATTTTGATCTTTCTATGATCTGAAGAAAGATATTAGAAAAGAGATTATGAGTGTTATTGAGGAATCTTGTGCTTTACCATGAAAAAGGATGTTTCACCATGCTAACCCAAGCTAAGAGATATGTGGTTTTCTTTTACAAATCTTTAACTTCTAGTGAATGCAAGCATTCAACAGTGGAAAATTAGGTGTATATAATAATAAGAGCTGTCCTTAATTGGAAGTACTATCTTTCTGGGAGACACTTTACCCTAGTAATGGACCAGAGATCAGCACCTTTTATGCTTGACTGTTCACTCAAGCAAAAAAATAAAAAGAAACACAAAACAAGATGCAGCAGTGATGAGTGGAATTATCTAAACTTATTTATAAATGGAACTGTGTGTGTGTGTGTGTGTGTGTGTGTATATGTATCCATTACGTATAGACTCCTAAATGGCTGAACTAATTTTCTTGAAAATTTATACAGTTGTACTATAAGCGTCTGCGAGTGTTCTTAGCTAGGTTCTGTGTCGAGGTACCCCCGATAAATATTGAAAATCGATAAAAATCGGGTTATAGAAGGAGTGGTCTGACTTTAATCAAATTTGATACACTCATAGACAAAGACATAAGAAACGATATTAGAAGTTTGAAGTTCTTACAATAGTGCAGAAAATCGATAATATATATATATATATATATATATATATAAAAGGAAAGATGTTTGTGTGTGTGTCTGTTTATCTGCCTGTATGACTGTATTTTTTTTTTTTTCAGCTGTTTTATTTTAGTTTTTGCTCCGGGTTTGGCTCTAAGTAGGTATAATTGTAGTTCTTAATCTCAGCCATGATACCATTTACTCAGACGACTTATTTAACCTTCAAAATTCAGTTTACTATGAAAAACGCTTATTTGATATCGATACCAGGAAATCAAAATTTGACTTACATCCATTCATTTTTCTTTCAGTCTACGGTTTCGCTTTAACTGGAAACAACTATTGCTTTTTAGTCTTTCATGCCAACGTCCAAAGAGTCTGAGCTCCAGGACTATGGATTAGTTTTAAAGCTTTCGTTACATCTGAGCAATGCCGGGCTGTACTGCTAGTCTTGTTATAACTATGATATTGTATCAAACTAAAATCCTACAAACCAAGACATGCTTCATTTATAAAGACTACTCAACCTTGGAAATGTCTTGGCATTGACAATAATTGGAATCACTATCTACTGTGCTTAATGAGCTACCCTGTTTTTCCTTTCACATTCCCCTGCAAGGATATGACATATTATGCCTCACATTTAAAGTACACCTCACCAGAAATGTATGCAAAAAAAAAAAAAAGATCCAGTGTTGCCAACGTATTCAGAGTATTTAGAATAGGATTCCTCAAAGAATTTGTCCCTTGAAAAAAGATAAAAAAAATGAACTGAACTAGACCAGTTTTTGTATTCATTTCTGTTGATGACTAATTTGAGTGCTTGCTTTGTATTAATTTTTTTCTTTTCAGAGGGGCAGACTGTACTGGAAGAGTCTATCAAACATTTTGTTCTTATACCCACGTCCATAAAAGCATATTTACATTTAGTCCTTATACATTGGGTAAGTTTGTCAACTTCTCTTAAAGTTAAATAAAAACAATTATTTCAATCCCAAAATATATTGGGTTCAATTAACAGGTTTGGTTCCATTTACTTTGCAACCGCTTAGAGAGAGTGTGTATATATATATATATATATATATATATATATATATATATATATAAAAACAGTAACCATGCCAGTCAGGAATAACTTAATTATTAAGTCTATTTCAAACCAACAAGCAATGTGAAAGCAGAACAGTTCCAAAATTCCATTAAAAAGAACTATTTTCTTTTGTTTTGCATAAACCTGATTTGAGGTTTTGTGTGACATTGTAAACAACATTGCGTTTGTTTTTGTTTCAAAATTATGGGGGAAAATATTTACATTTTTTGTTGAATAAATGAATTTAACATAGAAATAAAAGTTATTTATTTTGTTTTACTGAAATTAGAAATATAAAAACTATTATGCTCTCAGTTCAGAAATTTTTGAAGAGTATTTAAAAATGTAGACATTTAATTTTAAAGGAAAAAGTAACATTAATGCCACAGGAATTACACAGTTGATTTCCTGCATTAAATATTTAGCAGAAAAAAAAAAAAAAGACTTAAATTAACCATTGCCCCCCCCCCCCCTTTTTTTTTACATATTTTGTTTGTTAAAAAAAAAAAATTTTTTTTAAATATTTTTGTTTCAAAATTACAGGGAAAAATATTCACAATTTTTGTTGACCAAATGAATTTTTAGAACGTCAGAATAAAAATTAAATATAAAAGACAGGCTCATTTTTTTTAATAAAAAAATATTCGAGTTGCATTTGACACGTGTGATTTGAGTTCTGTGCCATAATTTAGCAACCATCTTAGATCTTAGATGTTTTACAGAGCAAATGTAAAGAATCGGCTCCATTGGCGAAAAAGTGTGAAAGGGAAAATTGCTGAACTTAAAAAATGTGTGTTGACCTGGCTTCCCTGTAGATATATGTCGCTAGAAAGTTTGAATGGCATAGCATAAAAAATGTAGGCATGTATAGGGAACAGTCACACACAAACTCACAGATTGCCTTATATATATATATATATATATATATATATATATATATATATATTGCAAGTGCAAAGTTTGCAGTCATGTGTCAGAGCCATCACCAGAATACAAAATGAGCAATGGTAACAGATCAGGGATACATAAAACAATTATTCTTACAATTGAAAAGAAAAAAGAATAAAATTATGAGCAAAAAATATTGCTGAAAAGTGAGAAATTATTAAATCTAGATGGCCTAATTCTCTATACAATTCAAATCAAATGCTATGAACAGACTGATTGATTATATTCAAATGCATAAAAAAAAAAAAGAAAGATATTGTTGGCCATACTTGTTTTCCAGCACAAATTAGATCAATTGTGGATCAATGATGGCTGCAGTAATTATAAACATCTTGTGAAAGTAAATGCAAGCATCATTGTCTATTAGTCATTTAATATTGACAAATGTTTAAAGTCATTTGATTTATGTTACATAGTAACTGCAAATCTCAAACAGGAACATCATAACAAATTAGATGAAGAAAATAAACAATGTTTTTTTTTTGTTGCTTTTTAAATTAGTAAATGCTGCATATCTTTAAAAACAAGAACTGCCATTGCATGAACATGATGAAGTGCGCCATTAATTTCTGTACAAACAGATGAAACTACCAACTGTGCAATGCATGTTCAACTGTCTTTTGTTGCTAGATATATTAACTGCATGCAAAATAAAAGATTTTTAGGATTTCATGATGCAAATAACAGCAAAAGTTCTGCTGTGATAGAAAATGTTTTAAACTTTAAGTGATATGAAAACGAAATTGGTTGAAGCAGGAAGAATCTTTATACAGTTTTAGTAAACTGACATCTTTGAGTAGGAAGTCGAAAAGTTTCTTTAGAAATGTACATATCAGCAGCACTCCATCACTGCGATATAAAATGATATAGAATCAAAATTGTCAGTTATGGAAGAGTTGTATGAAAACTTGGAAAGACATTGAGCAATTAAATAACTTAAACTGTCTTCCCACAAAATGAATCAAGGAACAACAAAGGAACAATAATGCAACACATTTCAAAATAGTTCAGGACATTTTACTCTCAATGAAGGCAAGATTTTTGTCACTTTTTTTTTTTTTTTTAAAAATTACAGTATGGTTCACCCTGTACAAGGCGTAGGGGTCCACTTAAAGTAGCAGGTTATGTTAAGAAATAGCTTATATGGATAGGAAGGGGAAAATAGCAGTTAACTCTAGGCTAAACAGGTCAAGATTGTAGTGATTGGGGAAACATCCTCTTGGGAGTCTGTCCCACAGAGCAGTGAGAGAGAAGCTGTTTGAGTGGAACTTACTTCTCATCAATGGAATATGAGGAGGGGAGTGCTGTTATATAAGTGGCATGGAATGTCCTAGGAATGACCTTATTAAATTTTGTTCATATGCAGTTACTATGAACATTTTTCATGTTATTAGAGAAAGAGCAGTGTGAGACTCGGCACATTCAGCTTTTGAGAGAGAGCAGTTGGATTGTGGAAAATAATTCTTCCTCAACAAGGACTCAGAGAAGACACTTTTGAACTCTATCAAGACTGGAAAGTGAGGTCTGGGAAGCTCCTGCCCAAATATAGCAACAATAATCCATTTTTAGCTTGATCTAGCTCTTATAAAGTCAGAGGATAATTTTAGGAGTTAAGTACTTACTGGAGCAGTACAGGGAGCTGACCATTTTACCATATATAGGAATTCCACTTGAGATCAGGTGTGAATCTGAGACCCAATATCCTCTCAAGTCACAAAGAGAAATCAGTTCATCATGACTGGTGGTAGTTTGGGGCCTGATCAGCAGTGATGGAATATAATATTTGGTTTTAGAAGATTTGAATGTTTTTTTTTTACCAAATTTGGAAAGTTAGTGTTAGATCAGAAGAGAAGTCAGCTGCTAATCTCTGATTGTCAAAACTTTTAGAGATACACCCATATACTGTCAAATCATCAGCACAGACATTTACAGATGATCGCAGTATATTGGGCAATTTTTATATTTGGATTTTTTTCCTTTTTATCATCTCACCCACAAGTAAGACAAAAAAGAGTGAAAGAAACTGAGTGAACAATGACACATCACTCAATATGTTCCAGGCCTGAGATATAGATGGCACCATTAATAAAAAATCCATATGATTTTTATAAAGTACTAACCTTCAAATGACAAAATTTGGGCCCAGTTTGATTATTAGTTTACAAATTACAGTTATTTAAGTGAAGCTACTGTTGCAAATTTTCAAAACAACAGAAAAATCTGAATTTTGTGTGTCGATAAAGCATTGCTTTCTGATGGGAAAAATACTGTTCAGGCAAAGCAGTCACTTGATAAGTTATTCGGACTCTGCTCCGTCAGAAACAATGGTTAAGAGGTGGTATGCTGACTTTAAAAGCGGTCATACAGACACAAATGATGCTGAACACTCAGGTCGCCCAAAATCAGCAGTTTTCCTAGAAAACACCAAAAAAATCCACAAACTCATTTTGACTGATTACAAATTGAATTTGCATGAAATAGCAGAAGAGGTGAACATACCAGAAGGTAGTGCATTTTCCATTTTGTATGAACATTGGTCAATGAGAAAGCTATGTTCAAAGTAGGTGCTGCATTTGCTTCAGTCGATCAAAAACAACAATGCGTCAACAATTCAGAGCATTGTTTGCAACTGTTTCAACACAACAAGGAGTTTTTGCATGAATATATGACAATAGATGAAACATGGATTCACCACTTCACTCCGGAGTCAAATCAGCAGTCAACTGAGTAGACAGCAGCAGGTGAAAGCCGTCCAAAGTGACCAAAGACACAAACATCAACAGGCAAGGTTTTGGATTCCATATTTTGGGATGCACAAGATATTTTGTTCATCTATTACCTTGAGAAAGGAAGAAACATCAATAGCAAATATTCTATGGCATTATTGGTGTGTTTGAAGGAAGAAATTGCTAAAAAACAGCCACAAATGAAGAAAAAAAGTGATCTTTCACCAAGACAAGGCACCACGTCACAAGTTGATCACAAAACTATATAAATTACACTTCAAATTGCTTCCGCATCCACCTTATTCTTCAGATATATAAAAAATAGAATAATTATATAAGACTAGAAAAGCTAATATCATTGATTGAAAAACTTATTGAAGTTATGTCAATGTGCCAATATTAACATGTAAAATGATGATTTGTGTCCATTTGACATATATCTTTATTTTGTTTTATATATATATATATATATATATATATATATATATATATATATATGTATATATATAAAAAAATTGTTTGCATAGTAAAACTTGAAATCACCCAAACAAAGTTTTTTTTTTTTACAAAGATAGATATTATAATCTAAAATTCAGGTGGTGTACATATCTTGAATAGTGTGCCAAAGTTAGTTGGTTAGTACAAATTTTATTGCGTATATATCAACTGGCATGATAAAAACACACAGTGTAGTGACTTCCAAAATCATTTAGAGGCTCGTTCTTTTTCAATAAAAGTTATTGCATGCAGAATTGCTAGATTTGGTTAGTTTTTGAAGGCATAAATTTTGAAACAATGGGGATTATTTAAAAATAAATAAATAAATAAAGATTTACTAGTTTGAGCTTCAAATGAGTAAGTACTGTGGCAATGTGCATTAAATACCCTATTGGAGTAACCAACCAAGTAGAAAACTATCACCAACCTATCATAAATTGTCCACCGAGATTTCAATACATTTGGTGTCCCTTCCTGAGATTTTCAACTTTCCCTCGAGGACCAATTCCAAAGACTAGAAAACAGTAACAGAACTGACCTGCAACTATGTTTAACAGTGAGAAGAAACATATTTTTCCAACTTTCTGCACTAGATGTGGGTCTTGCTATTAGATCCTACAAAGTTAAATTGGAATTGGTAAAAAGACAAAATATTTCTAGTGCCTTAAATCAAATATTGTTTGGTTACCTCTAATGAACAGTTGTTTTATGATGAAATGAAAGTCACTCTAGAGATTTCATATTTCTCTCCATCCTTTGAGTCCAGTGACACAAAACTAACTTTAGACTGTTTCTATGAATATGTTGGTACCAGAAAATTTAGTTTCTAATTGGATACCGATCTTGCAATAGTTGAGTACTGATGACCTCCCTATTTTCAGACCTTGCTTCCCATTGGTTTTATGTAGGTGGACAAATCTTGACTAAGGTTAATGAGTTCCCCATAGCAATTGATGCTTATATATGTAGCTACAACTAACCTCTGCAACAATAGTACAGAGTTTTTTTTGTTTACTTATTCAAGAACATTATTAAATTCCTTCTATTGCCTTTTATCATTTATACATTTTTTATTAAATTAATCAGATGTCAAAAAAACAAGAAACATCAATGAGTGCAGTATGTTCAAATCCTTTTAACTGTATATACTTTCTAAAATAAAATTTTCACTTGTTACTTAAATGACTTTTTCAAGCAACATTTCTTTTAATGCTTTTGAGAAGATTCAATTATTCACAAAGTTTCTGATTATAATCTCTAATTTCATTATTTCAAAAAGAATGATATTCTATTGTGAGAAAATTTCAACATATTTCTATGAACTCATCTTAAATTCTATATTTCAGAGAGGTAAAAAAAAAATTAAACATTACAAATCATTTGATTTTTTTTTTTACAAAGAGAAGGTAATTTTTTATGTGAACAATGAAAGCTTAAGCGACCAGTGTTATTTTTGATTTTGTTCTTTTGTGCTCTATTAAGGATATGGATGCTTATGGCTCTCTGCAACTCTTTATTCTTTGAAACTCTGAGCAATGTTTATTCCTTTACCATACCTCAAAGCCACTGTTTTGCCATTTATTTACACAAGCTCATTAGATACTTTAAATTTCTTTGCCTTTGTTGCCTGTGAGGATCAAATTCTCTAAGCTCACTTCCTTCATTTTGCTTCCTAGAAATTTCAATTCTCTTTCTGATTCTAAATATAAGGGCCTTTCTTTTTGTCCCATTTTCCTTAAAACTTCCTCATTGCTCACATGTTCAAAATTCATGGTATTCTCAGCCGTCTTCTATAGAACCATATCACTTTTGCCTCAAGGCTCTCCTTAATCTGAGTGAAAACGGTCTAGCATTTAGTGCCATATAGAAGGATGGGTATTATATAAAAGTTTGGTGATCTTATTTTATTTCTAATACAATTTTCTTACAATGTCAAGTGGAAGATGGGAATGGGAAAATGGGAAAATGCTAATTGTTTATATTGGAAGAATAAACTAGTGTTGGAGAGAAGGAAAAAAAAAAGTATTTGTAATCATGACTTATCTGGGATTGATCACCAACTACAGAGGCTGATAAAAAATAACTACTTCAACTCATAAACAATCACAGCTTCATTTTTTAAATATATTTAACACTGTCTGGTATAACAAAATCTTCAACAACATATAGTTTCTTCTACATTAAACTAAATAAAAAAGAAAAGACAGAGAGAGAAAAATTAATTTACTTACCTTAGAGTCTACCTGTATGAACGTATCTGTATTATGTTTGCCTTCAGAATTAACACTTGAGACGTTTCTTCCAGCTGTAGGGCTCTTTTTCTTAAAGTCATCATGAAGAGCTGTCATGGCCACCTGAGCCATATTATGTGTTAGCCAATCTAGAGCTATGGGAGCTAGGTTTTTGCTCCTTCTGTGAAGGTTTTCCAGTTCAACTTGACTCCTCGTCCTCTTCCGCATCGCATAGTCACTGGGGTCACAACCTACAAAATTTGTTTTTAAATTACAAACCAGGAAGAAATGTTAAAGCCACCATTCTTCTTGCTATTTTGTACAACACATTAACACACAATTGACACTTTTATAAAACTAAGATAACTAGAATCAAATAATCAATGAGGAAAAAAGCAAACAGATTTTATAAATCATTAAAGTTACTATCAGCAAGGCAAGAATATTTCAAATAATGTCTGAAGATATGTTGGAAATTACTGCCAAAAAGGTGCTGTAATTACACTTAAGCAATCAGCTTATTAATCAACCCTTATCAAAGAGGATCACTGATATGATTAAAGTACTAAAAAATAAATAAGAATTACCAATAAAAACAATATAAGAACTGTTTAAAAGTAGTCCTTAAAAAATTAAGGAACATAGTAAGCCAGTCTAAATTATCCTCATAACATAGGAGAATAAAGAAAACCTTTCGTTTCTTAAAAAAAAGGCGGGGGGTTCCAAAAGGTGGAAAGATGAACACGCAACATTTACAATACTGAGTGTCATATGAAAAAGTGTTGGTACAGACAACTGAATCCAAAATACTCTGAGAATGTGTCAATGTCGTGGCTTGGTATTGTTAGTCATTCCTGGTCCAAGTGTGAGTGTGACATGTTGTTTAATCCTACATTCAAATCTTTGTGACGCATGTAAACCAGAATCGCATTGGCACATAAATCAATAAATGTAACATTTATTGGGGGAAAGGAAAGCAATCCTTGGTGAAGGAAGAATTAAATAATTTTCTGGTTTCGAACACAAGGCACAAATTCATTGCAAGAATGCAATGAGTGTCAAAATCTTTTCAGAATATTTTATCATTCCTAAGGACCTATGCTTTATCTATGCATGTGACAATTTCTACAGATACACTTGCTTCCTAAGCCAACTAATTTAACAGAAAACCTTGCCTTTATCTAGTTTTGTACCTACAGCTCAACCAATATGTCTTCTGAAAAAGAAACACACAAAACTAACCCCAATTAATTTATGTCTATATTTTTGAGATGAAGTATTGTAATTATTTACACTATTTTCATTTTTTGGACTGACTACACTTAGGATATTTCAACTGTTGCCCATTCTGGCCTTCCTCAGAACTCACATTTCTTTGGATCAAGTCCCTGTACTGAACCAATGTTTTATCCACTGGCTAAGTGTCCTTCAGTGTATGAATTTTGGGAACTTAAAAACCTAATACCTTGGTAACTAATTGTTTTCCTGTTTTTATCAGAGCTCATATTACAATTTCGTTGTTGTTATAGTTTTTTTCTCTTGCACTCTGTATTACTGGTTTTCATAGTACAATAATTTCTATGCTGAGATTTTTGTGGTTAGCATATGTGATGATTCCCTAAGTTTTCATATTTTTAAGTGGTGTTCCCTAGCTATTATTTCAACTTCATCCAACAGAGGGTGATGCTCTCCCTTTTCCCTTCATAGGTGGTCAGCTCTACCTGATTTTTCTATTTCCTTTTTATTCTCCTGATGATGTTCTTGCAGTTTAACCTTTGCGGAGAAGCTAATATTTTTCTTACTGCAACTACATGGGATGGTGTATACTCTATGGGAGATCTTACTCAGAAGAGGTATCTACAAAGTGTTGAACCAATTCTGAAAATTGTCTTGATGTTATGTGGACTGTGGCAGGAGGGGTCACCATTGTAGCTGTAGAGACGGTCAGCCATGTCTGGTACAAGGTCAATTCACAACATAGCCAACAATCCCCACAACTTAAGGTTTTATCAGAATCATCAGAAGGTAGAAGTTTGGATTTGTAGAAAAATAAAAGTATACCTTTTTGTATGTCTAAATAGAAATTTATTAATAGAAAAGTATAACGAATTAGTAGAAGTTAAATGTTCAGTAAGAAACAGTAATTAGGAGTTAAGGGTATTAAGAGTTTGTAGAAGTAACTTGTGTGCATATATCTATGAGCGTTATCATTGGGTAGGAATGTCTTTGAAGTTATTGCTCAGTCTTAAAAGGTTCCATTTGGTTATCAAGTATAAAAAGGGACAGATGGGTTAACAATGAAGAGGAAGGAGATGAGAGAGAAAGATAAAGATATTAACATTGATCACTTGACATTTATCAAATGGTGTCTTAATACGGTCATCATCTCTCTTGCGACAGGCAAACTTGCCTGGCTTTTATTTCGTTTGTGGGGCTCAAAAAAAAGGCCTTTTGGGAATTCACTCCCGTTTGTGATTCGGGCCTTTCCATTGGACAGTGAACAAACTTCACGTCGACTTGCAAAAAGGTTCCATAAAATAATTTGTTCCTGACAATTAAAGATTATTTGAATTTTAGTTTTAGATGTTTCCTAGTTTTCTATTGGCCAATAAACAATTCGCATCAAGGTGTGAAATTTCATGAGTTTTGTGTATGTTAAGCAAAGTTTGTAAATTCGAGTCTTTCTTTTTTTATTTCTAACAAAATCAACGAGTCAGTGCTTAGCATTTTAAATCTAGGTCTTGTTTTGTTCACTACAGACCACAGATCTTGCAACAAAGATGAGGAAAAAAGTCCAAACAATGTAAATGGTGAATCTAATTAATTTACTTCAGCTCAGCCAACAATTCATCTTTTATAACCAAGTCTTAAAAACAAATAAAACTTTCTGTGAAACACACGAGAAGCCTGAAATAAATTCACCTTGCTTACCACACTTCTGAAATCTTGATAAGTACGATGTATATAATGAATTGCATATGAGTATGCTGCATTATTATATCATATTTGTCTCTGCAGAGATTGGTTAAAGCTAAAACTTTCACTAAAAATAATGTCAAATGTTTAAAAAGAGAAGAATGAAGGCAGGGGGACATAGCTTACCTCCAAGTTTCTTGATTACATTAATTTCGTCCGATTGGTACAATAAGTGAGCAGATTTCACAACATTCTGAGAAAAAAAGAAGAAATATATATTTTTCCTTTTTTTCAAAATTTCTTCACATGCTTTTGATTTGGGCTTTTAAAAAGAATTAAAATGGGTTTTACTTATTTTAAATAAAAAAAAAATTGTATTTTGTTGAGTTGAAAATTACATACAGAAATTGCAAATCTTAAATATTTGAAGAAGAAGAAAAAAAAAAAAAAAAAATTATTTTGATCCAATTTATAAATCATTCATAAATACTTTTTTAATAAAGTAGAATTTCAGCTGTCATAGTTCCCAAAAATGTTTCTCTTTTCACAGGAGAGAAGGGAGAAATTTTGGGAAATTTAGCAGAGATAGTTACGCATTTTACTCCCGGGTCAGTATTTGAACCACACCAGTTGGTGGAAACTCACTTCGGCTCATTTTTCATTCCTATATAGTTGATATTCTTTTGCCCAGGTTTATTTTTTTTTATCTTATTTTATTATTTTTGGTTCTTATTATATGAACTGACATTTCAGCAGTAATAATACTTTCAATCATTTCTTGATCTAATTTTAAAAATCTACCCAGCTATTTTTAGTTACAGGGTGCTTCCAATATGAACAGGCTTCTTTTGGCTAACTTGGATGGCCTGTCTTGATATTCCAATCTTTTTACCAATTTAACATGGACTCATTCTTTGTCACATTAATTTTCATCCGCTTCTCAAAATTAAGCATTTCTAACTTGAAGTTTACATAAATTGCACTAAAAAGACAATTTGAAGGCTTCAAACTTTATGCAATCTGCGTTTCATCATTTAACATGAGAAATTTGCATGTTTATCTAATCTAGGATGATGTTAATATTGATCTCATAATTTTTGCATGGGTTTGTATCACCACCCACCTTCTACTCCATACGCACAGTGTTCACATGAATACAGCAATTTGTATTAAAGTCATGTATGACCACAAATCATATTTATGACAGTAAGTTCTTACTATAAATTAAGCAAATTGATTTTTTAATACCCAAGTATCCCATTTACCCTGCTTCCTACAGAGTGTGTATGTGTACACACCCAAACACAAGTTGCTGAAAAGTTTACAGCCCACCTAAGCAGCCCCCATGATCACACTTTAAATCTAATGGTTGGTTATATTTTCTCAAGCGCACCAAGCCAATAATTATTCAGCACCACCTTACGTCTCTCACTATCTCTCTCTCACTGATATATATTTCATAGTGGGTAAGCTTTTTCTTGGAAGACTGGTACAATATCTCATTTTGGATCATGCCAGACTAATTTCAAGGCAGCCAACAACAGCAAAACGGTTACCTAACTGATATCACAGCCCAATTCAGTAGTGTCCTGAACTTTACTGTATGCCATAGACTTAGGGTAGGGTCATATTAGTTTTAGTAATAAGAGAATGAAGCAATAAACCTGCTGACTAACAAGAAACTAGGAGCTGAAATCTTAAGTTTTTACAGTATAATGTCCAAAGTGTGGGATTAATATTTAACAATGAATGAAGTGCACTGAAAAGGAAGGTGACGATATTGATTTTTTTTTTTTTTGTCTATAACAAATGCATTTCTTTTCACCATTAATCTATTCTATAGATTACAGCTTGTGAGGTGAGTGATGAAGATTGTTTAGAGATGACATAATTCTTTAAGTTCCATGAAGACTCATGCATTCAATTATGTCATTGCCTGTGAATTAAAAGTCAGGATTATTAACAAATAGCTTTCTGCAGGTTATGAAATTCTTCATTTTACTGCTAAGAACTAATTAAATCATTCACTTATCTTAAAAATCAATAATCTAAGATTTTCAAGTCCATTTATATACAAAATAGTTTTTAAAAACATCACTTAGCCAAACTCCATTCTTTCAAAGAAATCACCCATTCCCAATTTTGTATTTTGTCAAGAGTAAATGTTTAGCTTACATACACAAGCACAGTAGTTAAGGCATGCACGGCAACATACAAATTACTGTAGATTGCATTAGATGCTAAAGGCAGTTCATAAGTATCAAACTACAATTTTGTAATTAAAAATGCATATTTAAAATCTCATTATCATACTCACATGACATTCACTGTTGGAATTTGTCTCAGACACTGGTCCTTTCGCATTATTTACAACTTTATGGCTAATCGGGCTACTTTGCTTCTTTCTCTCATTAACCGTCTGACCTGGATCATCAATAGGGATACAACTATTTTCCAATTCTTCATCTCCACGTTTGCAGCCTTTGCGGTGAGTGAAAATGAAATTTTTTCTCCGTTTCTTTACAATGCCCAGCTGTCGAATTTCGTCTGGCTTCAGACTACGAGCAAGTCGGTCCTGTGTTCGCCAATGAAGTTTTTGTGAACTCCTCTTACTCTCCAGGTTCTTATTCAACCTGGCCTGCCAGCTCTTGATTTTAGAAAAATCGTTGGTCTTTTTGAAGCCATAGCGACTGCGGTGCTGATTCCTTTGTTTGATTTTGTGCCATTCAGATCGCAGTAGCTTGTAGTACATCTTCATACGCATGTGCAAGCCGCGAAGGTTGTTGCTTTTATCAGATACTGGGCGTGGTAGCTTCATTGCTTTATGCCTTTCTTTCCAACGATTGAAATTGAGTACCTTAGAAATACTGGACATGTGGCTTGGAGCACTCTCCCAGTTGGATTTCCGCTCCACGGCAATGTGCGCCTGCAGGGATTCTACATTTGGAAAAGACATGAAAAGAATACCATCAACCTCATCAAAATCAGGCTCATAGGATTGAGAGTTACTTGTGAAGATACTGCTGTTGGAATAACTTGAGCCAGGTCTGTTTAACCGAGCTGCCAATTGCTCTGACCTT
The DNA here is from genome assembly GCA_037127315.1 of Ascarosepion bandense. Lineage (NCBI taxonomy): Eukaryota > Metazoa > Mollusca > Cephalopoda > Sepiida > Sepiidae > Ascarosepion > Ascarosepion bandense. Next base: position 475,815 of record JBBBDQ010001544.1, read on the forward strand.
GGTCTCAGGATTCTTACGCTTTGGCAATCACTGGAAGCGGGAGTTGGGTTTGGGACAGGTTCTGTTTTACAGAGAGTAAATGTTTGCTTCTCAGATACCTTTGAGGAAGCAGCATCAGGATCAACTTTCGGGAATATTTGTATCATGTCCAAAGAAACGGAAGAATCACCAGTCTGGCTGTCATTCTTTTCTGGACTCATGCTATTATTTAAAGAATTGTTGCTCCTTGTATTATATGCTACTGTCGTTGTCATTTTCTCTGTACTGTTACAATCAGACTGTTCATTCTTACTCATAGTTAAGCTATTATCACAGAAAATCTTTTTAGGTGAAGGGGACAATTTTTTTGAAACAACTTTTTTATTCTCTACAGAGTTGATCTTCTTGCAGCTGGGAGAACTATCATTATTAGATAAGCTTATTTTCTGTGGGGATATTACATAATTACCAATTTCTTGAGCAAGATACTTATCCAGCTCATCACTTACAAAAGCATTAAGTTTTTTATTCTCGGATGATGCCTTCTCTGGTCGTGAGAGAACACTAAGTGGTGCAGGTTCTTTGATCACAGCTGAGGTAGAACGGCAGCTTCTCAAACCACCCTGTAGTTTGGAAACTGCTTTCTGAACTAACTTCTTTTCTGGAGATTGGTCTACTCGAGATGGGCTTTTGCAAGTAACGTCTGTAATAGTAGCTTCAGCATTTGAAGTTGTGGCATTTGGACGATTGGTGTTACTGGGGCTAGGTTTGCTCTCTTTTGGTTCGGGGATATTGTCAGTTTGATCTTTTAAAGAGATTCTACCACTAGTTGAGCATTTTTGTCCAGGGTCTGGTGCTTGCAATGACGAGGACACAGATGGTGATGGTGATGAGAGTAGAGGAGGAGATGCCAAAGCTTTCAATAATGACGACTGACTACGAAGAACTTTGTTGGATTTGGGAGGTAAAAGGGCAGAGTCTGATGAAGGAACTGACTGACAATTGGTCGAAAGTATCTTAGAACTGGGTGAAGATGACTGCTTATCATTAGCAGGAACTGATGCCACTTGTGATGACTCATTAGAAGCAGCATCCTTAATCATAGCCACATTTTCCGATTTCACAGATGATCCCCGAAGGATTCTTCTTCGATCAAGAGATTTGGTTTGTTTTGAAGAAGCAGCAGCAGAATCTGTATTCTTCTTATTTTGGCAGTTAACTTTTTCCACAGGTTTAACATTTTCCACAACTTTCACACTTTCTTTTTTTTTAACTACTTTCTCATCTAACTCTGCTTGGGCTTGACGACTATTTGAATTCCGTTCAACCGCTTCACTCACCCTATTTGTAGCTGATTGGCTGGACCGACTAGGAAACACCAAGGGGAAAAATAAAACATCATCTTTGTAACGGATGCTAGGTGAACGTATCCGGTCCGTTCTTGACAGAATGAGGTTAGAATTATTTACAGAGATTCCCTTTTCCGTAGCTTTTGACATTACAGTATTACTTGTAGCCTTCGGGGCAGTAGTTTTATTATGATTATCCTTCTTGGTGTCAGATCCAAGATTTTTATCAAGAGATACAAGATTATCTTTCAAGTTTTTAGTTTTGCTGGCCAAAGTTGTAGATTCTTTTTCATGGCCAAAACAAAGTCTTTGAGCTATCTTTGTTTTTGTAGAAGAGTTAGCTCTTTGAAGATGTAGAGATTTGGCAGTGGGTGATTGTTCAGGACTGCTTGACTGGTAGGAGGCAGTAGAAGTTTCACGACCAGGAGAAGAGTCAATAACAATAACATCCTTCATGCAAACCAAAGGCACCTTTGGACTTTCTGGTAGTCTATGAAGAGCTTCGGAAACATTTTTAAAAACTGGAGGACTTGGCACCTCATTCAGGTCTGGATGCTGACCAGAGTTCCTGCCTGCTTCTTCTTTAATTGGACTACTGTCCAAAGGCCAAGAATGCCTTTCTTGTATTTTTCTTTGTGGCGATGCCAGATGCCGCTGGTTTATCACAGAACTTTTTTCATATTGCAAAGATGATTTGACACTAGGAACTTCAGGAAGAAGTCCCAAAGCTTCAGAGGAAAATAATTTATTGTTTTGTGATTGGGTATATGAAGAAGATGAAGGAGAAGGAGCAGAAGATGACTGATAAAGTTCTTCAGTCAAAGATGATTTTATCACTGTGTTTTCTCTGCACACAGAATTCAGTGACATGGATTTTCTAGAAATTTTCTGAAACGTTCGTGACTTTCTATTTTCTAATGTGTGAATATCTGGATGCTCATTATGAGCACCCAAGTCTCTAAAGTTTTTATCTGTATTTAAACTATTCTCCAGAGACTTCTGTTGGTTGCAAGCACTATGCTTGCCTTGGTCTAATTTACAACTGGAAGAGAGATCACGGGAAGTAGGCCCTGGGTTGCAACTATCAGTTCTCAAGTAGTGAAACTTATAGCTTGAAGTGTGGTTTCGGAGTGGCACTGGGCTCTGCCGAGGAGGGTTCCTCTCACAGGCTGAGTGATGCTCATTTGCAATGTCAGTCTTGACCACAATGCAGTTTTCTGTCTGCTCATCATGCAACCCTGAACCAGTATCATGAGATATGGAAGACGGTAGGCATGCAACCTTCTCCATCTTCCCCATGCCCCTCTTCTCTCTTGGTTTGCTATCTTCACTCTGGTTCACATGCGACAATGGCCGGTTCCTCTTGCAGACATTCCTGTCAGTCACTACTATCTTGGAAACGGCATCTTCCTCCTGGCATCGTAAATTCCTTACAGAATAGTTATTATACAAAGTCTCTGCACTGGCACTTACAGAGCCTGTCATACTTAATGACAATTGACTTAATACCTGGCCATCACCAGAGTTGCTGAGGTGCCCATTAGAACCCGCTTGGCATGGATGGCCCTGCCACCCTTCTGCATTCACTTTGATCTGATGAGAAGAGGTCACATTCCCTTTATTGATGCAATCTGTTCCACTAACAGTAAATAATGCCTTCTTGGGACAAATATGATTCTCAATAGTAATCTCTTCAGGGCCCTCCATTTTTATCAAGGGGATCCTTGACTGTAAATCCACAGGTTGTTTCCACTTCCCATGCCCATCACCCTCACAGTTAATATATGAATGAGACAGAGCAGTATGCATGCTGTCTTCAAGGTTTCCATTTTCCTGCACCTGGAGTGGGGGGAGAAAAAAAAAAAGTTTTGTTAGAAAGTGATAAACAAAAAGGAAACAAATTTGTCATGTTTCTTCAAAAAGTATAATTAAAAAAGCCACAAATGGAAATGAAAGTTACAGAGTTTTACAATTATATTTAATCCCTATTCCAAATTGTTTTTTCAAGAATTTTTAGGTTTTCTAACAGAAATTGTGCATCTGTAGGAAAAAATTCATAGTTGTAAAAATTATTTAAAGACCTCTCTAAACTTGTATTAATTTTCTACACATAAATTTGAAGTTGAAATCTTTTGCAAAAATACTTGCTTAGAAAAGCTAAAATGGAAAACAAAATTAAATTCATTGTATAGCAACACTACCCATATTATCAAAAATGTCACAATATTTTTCTCATCTTAATCAGTGACTCAACAATAAAATTAAGGTTATACATATGTAAGCTACAACTAAAAAAAAATGAGTTAAGTCTTACAATCACATTTAACAGTCACCAACAGAAAATGTGAAGTTGTTTTTAACTTAATCAATAGTTTCTACTTCAAAATGATATTGAAAATCTATTAAAAATTTAACACAAAAGATTATAAAGAAAACAACCCCATAGAATAAGAATAAAATGTAGCAGATTATATTTTTAATGTTGAGCTCAGAAAAACAGAAATTTCAATATCTGCATTAATACAATGCTGTGCAATAACAACAGAAATTGATATTCAATAACTACATGTAAATTTTTTAAATTATTCAAATATCCAAATTGTAGATTTTATAATAATTTTAAGTTGTCTGAATTTAAATATTTCATCTTATTTTCATTATTATTGTAACTGTCAAAATTTTTATATTTATTCTTTCAGTGTTAAGCAAACAGCAAGAACTGGAAATAATATGCCTATGGCAAGATTTGAATTCTAGTAAGGTGCTAACATTTTCAAAGAGAAGAGACCAGAGGCTTGCTTATTAACAATCCATGCAGCTTACTTAAGTCATAGAATAAATATAAAAATATGCTAAATGTTGAAATAAAAAGAAAGATGACTGAAAGAATAATCAAAAATGAATAATAGTATCATATTATAGTTCTGCTTGTTAATTACTTAGTACTTGTATTATGCCTGCCTTTACATTATAGACAATTCAGTTTTGATTGCAAGAAAAGAAGGAAAAGACACTTGTTTGGTTTTAGCGAGAAAAAGATAGAAAGGATAGAAGTTCTGATAATGCTCTCATGTGTTTAAAGTCTGCTTTAGCAAAATGGAAAAAACTTGTCAATTTCAATTTTTTTTCATTTGTACCTTCTTCCTCCTTTAAATAATGACCTGCATTCATACTTATAATTGTTATTGCATTATTTGGATAAAGTTGTTAAACTCAAATACTAAACAATGTAATGCGTAATTTTCACAAGTATTTTGTAGTTGTGGAACTAGCAATAAGCTTATTTATTCATTAAATATTATGATACATTATAAAATTCAAATAAAAAAAACAGTTTTTCATGTGTGCTATTAGTACTTCTTTTTAAAAATGAAATAAAATTATATTACAAAATTGTGTCTGTATATTTACTAAACTTAGTTTTGTCAACAAAGCCTCACTAGATGCCACAACTGATCATCAAGACCAGTTTGTTAACCATTACTCCCCAGCAGGTACCTAGTGCATCAACATTTGTTTACATGTGTGACAGATTGCTAACAAGTAATCATGAGGTCAAGTCAAACCTTTAAAAAAAATCTAAGGGATTTTTTTAGAGCACATTTCAAAAGGTTTCTGAATATTTCCAGTTGCACATAGCATATAGAGAGTAGAAAAGCTAAAAAAATGCTCATTAAATTATAAGGTCCTTTAAAGTATACATTTTTTTTTTCCATTTTACTATGTATACAAGTCAAGATCAATTCACTTAATGTTCTATAGATATTTTTTGTTGGTTGTAAATGTTTTCCAACATAGGTTTTTTTTGCTGTTATTAGCATTTTCAAAATTTAATGGTTACCAAAAATCTGAAGAAAAAAAACTGGGATTCCAATTGATTATTGTTTTACAATCTGTCAACTACTATTGGATTATTTAATGTTAAACTTTGTATGGAGCACGCAGTGAGGATCAAACTCACTTTTCAGTAGTAATGGCTGACCAGTCTAGCTTCTACCAACAGAAAAGAATTTTTCATTTCCATGATTTCAACAGGCCATGTCTACTTTCAATATAACAGATCTAGGCTTTAACCTAATTGGATAAGGTGTGTAGATATGATGAGGTCATTTCTAATTAACATAAGATGAACAGAGGGAAATGACTGTATGCTGTTATTTACATTCAATTTCAAATTAAGCCAAAACAGAAGAAAAATAAGAACAACAGAGGCTTACCTGAAAAGTAATCAAAGGAAGGATCAAGAGAAAAGAGGCAACAGCTCTTAGGTAGTCAAATGTAGTGAGATATAAGAATATGTATATTATTAGAGATGTGATACAGACAGTTAATTATAACCTACCTAACCCCCACACTTATAAGGGACAAGGTAGATAAAACAACTAAGTGAGGAGAAAAGGCAAATGATGATAACAACAACAGTGAAAAAGAACCAGCTATTATAAATTAAGTTGATATTGCCATTGAATTTTTTTTTTGTTTATTGAGAAGAAGAAACTGAAAAAGCATCAGCCAGAATACTCTAAGCCTGGTGAATCATCCAAAGAAAATTCTTTAGATTAAAAGGAGTGAAAAAAAAAACGGTGAAGATGGAAAAGGATTGGAGGGTAAGCTGTACTGGTATTCAGAACTGGGCAGGCAGCCCTTTCATCAGAATTTTGCCCCCAGAAAAGAACAAAATTCAATGTTTAGTGTACTGTTTCTAAAAACAAGCCCTGACACATGACATGTACAGGAGGAGTCATAGTAGTAGTGGTGGTAGTGATAGTAGTAGTAAGGGATTGGTAAATGAAATACTGATGATGGGGACATTAGTCAAAGGGTTGGAGAAGGGTGTGGCAGAAAGAAGTGGGAGAGGCAAATAGCAAAATCAATAAATAATGAGTCAGCTAATAAGGTTGTGGGTGGTAAGGGAACATCCTGACTTGCTGCCAGTTGAAACATCTGACATTGCACCCAACCAATCAACCAGCCTGCTAACGTATAATATTCACTTTCAAGGAAATCAATAACCTAAACGCCATAGTTCAGAACAGAGTCAAAGTAGTAAGTGTCACTCTTAGTCCAAGTCACTTCTTCACCACCCGAACAGTGTATGTTTATAAACAATTGTATGCTTATTTGTGTCTACAAATGTCTCTTCCTAAATGTATTTCTGCATCAGAATGCAAGTGTATATTTATGTATGTCAGTGATCAAATTTTTTTTAACTTGAACCACTTTTTCAACATCTGCTTTGAGGCAACAAAAAGAAAAAATATACTGGCCAATTCTGATGAAGGTCCTGCTTTCAGTGAAAACAAATTTGATTTTTGAAATGTTGCATTAGCAAGCAAACAATATCAGGTATAAATAAACAAAAGTATTTTTGTAAACAGGGTCAATAGAAACTTGATATTGCTTGTTTATAACTAGTTTGTGTTGAAAACAACCATAACTTTCATTAAATGCAGGAAAAATGTTTGTAAAATATGTAATATCTGGTAGATTGCAGAACAATAGAATAATTACATATTTTAATATCAAACATTGTTTGTGTGTGTGTTTTTTTTTTTGTTAGATTGAATATGCTTCCTCTCTTTACTCAATTTCTTAATTTGAGGTGATATCATCTGCTGATAAAGCAAAATTGTTTTACATGTAAATTTTCTTCCAATTCTACTCTTGCTTCATCTGGAGTATCTTTGCCTGATTTTTGGCTTAGAACTGAGTCCCTATGGTGTGATAAGTCCATAGTTCTGTTAACATCTCTAAACTGGTCCCTACAAAACAAGCAGCCATGATGGTATACCAACAATAATTCTTAAGAAATCTGCTGCCGAGCTGGCTCCTATTCTCTCTAAACTCTACAAATACCTTGTTTCTTCTCAGTTTCCTGTTTGTTGAAAATCCTCATCTGTAGATTCACTCTTTAAAAACTTTGGTGAACAGTCTGATTCTTCTGCATTCTGCCTCTTTTTTAGCTAAGTACAAAAAGCTCTAAGCAACTCTGAATTAGGCATCTCAACTCACTGAGTCTCATTTCAGATAAGCAATTTGGCTTTCACTTCTTTTTTAGCTGCTGATGTGTTAATGACTTTTACTGAGAGAGTCCATCAAATTTTAAATAAGAATGGTGAAATTCAAGTTGTTGCTTTAGATATCTCAAAGACATTTGACAGGGTTTTACATGCCGAGCTTCACAAGCTGAAAGATTACGGTATTCTGGGGTTAATTTTTGTTCTGATTCAATCATTATCAAATTTTAAAATCAATTGCTTGAATGGCCACTCTTCTAGACCAAATTATATTAATGCAGGTATCCCCCCCCCACCAGGGAGTCATCCTTGAACCTATCTGGTTCCTAATTTTCATCAATGATCTTTCTGATTGTCAGTTACCAACTCATTATCTATGCTTTGGTTCTATAAGGTCAAATTGGCAGCTTATTATATATATATATATATATATATATATATATATATATATAAAAAGACTTACATTTTTTTTAACAGGAGCAAGAAATGCTTTATTAATGTTAACACTTCCAAAATTAAACTGCTCCCTTTTAATCATCATGTAAAATCTTTTTTGCTTTTGCATCAGTACAGCTGATGTAAATCTCTAAGAGAATGATTTGTTAGAGATCTTCTCAGGATTAAGCATGAAGTGGAAACATTCAGTTAATTCTTAGATCTTCTAAAAATGTTGGTTCACAGTGTTGCACTAGATATTTTTTTATACCATAATCTATATTGCACATTTGTAAGTCTACCATTCAACCATGTATTGAATATTGTTATGACATCTGGTCTGCTGCTTCTGTTATATATTTAGAGATTTTGATAAAATATGAAGAAGAATCTGCAATGTTATGGAGAACTGGCATCTTGGCTTCAGTCACTTTCCCACCTCCTGTAACACACTTTTCCTGTGCCTGTTCTATAAATATTTTCATAATTGTCCTGATGAGCTTTCCAAAGAGGAAATCTTAACTACATGAATTTAAGCACAAATGTACGTTGTGGTGCAGTGGATATCGGCTCGGAATGAAAAATCGGGGAACCGAGTTCAAATCCCAGCTGAATTCATTGCATTCACTTACGCGCAAATACTCTTGGGAAAGGTATTAATCTGTCTCTTCCTTCCAGTTTTGGGTTAAATAACAGGACAGATTGGGTTCTATAGCCTTGGGTGGCAACTAGTCTACCGCAGAAAGCAATGGCAAACTAGAGCGGGATAATCTTCTGTCCAGTCAGTCATGTTTCTTTCGAGACATGATTGCCCAAGTGTGTTTCACGTATGGCACTTAACTGACTAAATTTGCAGGTTGGTTTCATGACTTTACAAATTGTTAGATGTAACCACAAGGGATATGATAAGATTTTATTCTCTCATAGTTTCTTTCAGTCAACTTTGCAATATCAATTCTTATCTTCTGTCTTCTTGATTCCTCTTCTTTTATTGTTCTCTCTCCTTAATAATGTTTTCCTTTTTCTTATATTCTGAAAACTGAAAGCAACATAAGCTTTTGTTGTTTTAAGTAATTTTCTTGCTCCTTTCAAAGCTTCAAATAGTCTTCAACTATGCTAAAGATTTTAGAAGTACTAAAAATCAGTATGATATACTTGTATCTATAAAGTATGAATGTCAATTTCAATGGATATTGTCCATAAAACAGTGGCTCAATTTAACAATGCAAATGTTTATCTCTTAATAGGGATTCAAAATTTTAATGACTTTGTACCAGAGCTATTATTAAAAATCAATATTAACAATTGAGAAGAATGATGATATCTCAATTTGTTCAAATTTATTGACAAATATGCTTATGCTTCTGATTAGAGCACCTCAAACTACCTGTTGAGAAAGAAATTTTAAAATTACTTAATTCATGTCAATTTTGTATCCCTATGAAAATGGTAAATTATGAGGCACATTTTAAACTCTTGATGCTTTTTTTTATTACCATAAGAGCAAAAATGCCTAGCAAGCAAAACAAAAGATGTGTGTTGTGAACTATGAGGGAGCTTTAGCTGACAGAACTGTACTGAAGTGGTTCGTTAAGTTTAGAATTGGTGATTGTAGCCTTATTGATGAAGAACACTCAGACAGACAGCCACTACAGATGACAACTAAATTAAGACAATGATTGAAAATAACCCACAATACACAACACAGGAATTGTCAGAAAAACCAAATTTATTAGAACCTACTATCCATGAACATGTAGTGAAGTTTGAATACTCAAATTACTTGGGTACCACATGATCCGAGTGAAATTTTTATCTGATTTGTTATACAAACGCAATGAAAATGCACCCTTTTTTAAGCAAATTGTGATTGGTGATGACAAATGAATCATTTACAACAATGTTTAGCAAAAAAGATCCTAGACATGAGTCAACTTTAGCCACTCCAAAATCACAACATACTAAGAAAGTCATACTCTGCATCTGGTGAGATTGGAAAAGAATTTTGTACTATCAGCTTCTGCCAAATAACTAGTCAATTGATTTTGGAAAGTACTGCTTGCAATTAGATAAATTAAAAGGCAGCAATTCAAGAAAAATGCCTAGAATTGGCAAACAGGAATGGTGACGTTTCCTATCAGGATAATACCAGACCTCATGTTTCTTTGGCGACCTGTGTTATGGGGAAACACCTATTCTATAGTGAATAGACTCTCCTACCTAATTTATGTATAGTAGTAAGAATGAGTGTCAGTCGATGTTGGACGATAGTAGTTGACAGTCGAATACGAAAGTAGTCAGCAACCTGGCAAGATTACACTGCATAAGACATATCAAGTTCCTAACATTTTGTACGTCGAACCTATTAGGGGCGATGTTAGCACAAATAACTCCACAACAATTTTGGCGACGAAGATATTAAACTCACATGGAAGAGATAAAAAGAATTTTTTCCACTCACCAAAACACATTTTTAGGCAATGAAATTCGCACTCATATTGAGGAAGAAAAAATTTGCTCACCACAATAATTTTGGCGACAAAGTCTTGGATTCACGTTAAAAAAAAAAAAAAAAAAAAAAAAAAACTTGGCAAAGTTTCTTGCAAGCCAAGATGTCAATTTAGTGATGAAAAAATCTGTTGTATTCTTAACTGAGAAAAGAAATATTTTTCTCAATAATACAGTTTGCTCAAACAGGTCACAAATTGCAAATTCCTAGTCACTCCCACCTTACAGTATTAGGCATCGTGTTAACTCTTTGCAAAAATGGAGGAATGTAAAAGTCTATTCCTTTAAGTTCCAGTTAAAATAACAGACGAAAATATTAGAGCAACAAAAAACATTCCAGATGCCGATACAGAAGGAAACTTTCAATAGACAAATGTAATTCCATCAAAAAATGGAACAGATGCATAGGGAGTTTCAAAACAAAATTCTGGAAATAACTGAGAAGAGGAAAGAGAAATCTACAAAATGATTCTTTCCCGGAGAATACAATAGAGAATTCGATTGAAATATTCATGTACAGTCCAGATGAAGAAATAACTTCATCTGGACTGTATTATAAAAAATATAAGAACGTGTATAACAAGGACTGCCACTCATGGTTTGAAGGAAAGAAGGTTAGGCTTTTTTTAAGCAAATTAGGAACTGCTGAGCATAACAAATTGGTAAACTACATTTTACTGAAAAAAAAAAAAATAGCGAGTTGGCTTTTACTGAGGCAGTAAATATATTAAGTGAATTATTTAGTAAAAAAGACATCTGTTCCACAAAAGGTGGAAATGTTTAAATCTGACAAAAGATGACAAACAAGACTATATAACGTATGCAGCTAAAGTGAATAAGCATTGTGAAGTATTCAAGCTGGCAGAATTAAGCGCCGACAATTTTAAGTGCTTGGTGTTTGCTCAGGGGCTGGTATCGAAAAGAGATGCAGAGTTGAGAAAATTAGTACTGGAAAAATTAAAAAGCTATCCAAGTATTACGGTACAAAAATTGACAGAAAACTGCACAAGATGTGTTAGCGTAAAGAAAGATTTAAAAAAAAGATAGAACAGTCTGGCGTTTCGTATATAAGGAAAATGCTCTACAAAAGAAAAAGTCAGTCTACCTAAAAGAATTCTAAATTTGCGGATTATCAAGCAAAAAGTGAAATACCAGAGAAAAATAAACAAAGATTCCTGAAGCTTGCGGTAAACTACACTGGTACAGATATTGCAATCTTAGGAATAAAAATGTTTCAACTGTAAAAGAATGGGACATAAAAGCACACATTGCAGGTCAAGAAATAAAGACAATAAAAAAAAGAAAATTAAAGTTCAACGAGGTAAAAGATGGAATAACCAGAAAATTTGTGACCGCCAAAGTAAGTAATAAAAATATAAAAATGCAACTTGACACAGGTTCGGATTTATCTATCATAAATTTGCATATGTGGAAGAAGTTAGGGAAACCAACTTTAATGAAGACAAAGAAAATCGCGAGGTCAGTGACAGGAGAAAAAATACAATTTATTGGAGAATTTGTTACAAACATCACATTAAATAAAAAAAACACAAAATGCTTAACTATTTGTCATAGAAAATACCATGAACTTACTTGGTACAAATTAGATAACAGAATTCCAATTATGCAATCTACCGATAAATTCTTTTTGTTACAAGGTAGAAAGTTTAAACACTGAAGCCCAAAAATTAATAAAGAAACTTAAGGAAACATTTCCTACTGTTTTTTTCACCAGGTTTGGGAATGTGTACCAAGATGGAGACAAAATTCCAGCTAAAAGGAAACTCAGGCAGTATTCAAAAAGATAAGGAATGTGCTGTTTGCCTCAATTGAACAGATAGATAAAAAATTAGACAGATTAGAGAAAATCAGTGTACTTAAAAAAAGTTGAGTATAATGAATGAGCGACACTGACAGTATATGTGAAAAAAGTCTAAAGAAAATTTGTGTTTGTGCTGATTTTTCAATGGGTTTGAACACGGCACTCAAAAATTATAATTATCCCCTACCAACAGCAGAAGAAATATTTGCGAAGCTAAACGGAGGCACAATATTTTCGAAGATAGACCTAAGCGTTGCATATTTGCAAATACTGGTAGAAAAGGAAACGTCAAAACTTCTGTGTATAAACACACGTTGGGGTCTGTATAAATTTAACACACTACCTTTGGGGATCAAGGTTGTGCCTGCCATTTTCTAGCAAGTAATGGATTCAATGTTGGGTGGTCTAGATTTTACCATAGCATATCTGAACGGCATCCTCATGAGAAGTACAAGTATAGCAGAACTTGTGGAATGTGTAAATGCAGTAGTTTCAAGAATGCAGGAATTTGGATTTAGACTCAAGGAAAGCAAATGTGAGTTTTTTATGGAGAAAGTAAAATATCTGGGGCAGATCATTGATAAGAATGGTAGAAGGCCAGACCCAGAGAGAGCAGCGGCTATAAAAGACATGCTGGTTCCAAATGATATTACCACATTATAAAGTTTTTTTGGGATTAGCAAATTATTACCAAATATACATCCCTAAAATGTATGATCTGCAGGCACCATTAAATGATTTATTGAAGAAAGGAAAACCCTGGAAATGAACTAATGAATGCCAGGAAAAGATAAAGGAAGTGTTAACCTCGGAATTATTTTTAACCCACAACAACCCGAATTTCAAGATCATAGTAGCTTGCGACACAAGTGCGTATGAAGTAGAAGCATCTTATACAAAATACCAGATGGTCAAGTAAAACCAATTGCTCATGCTTCCAGAGCACCACTTCTGGCTGAGAAGAATTACTTTCAGATAGAGAAAAAGGTGCTAGGAATAATATTTGTGGTAGCTAAATTTCATTGTTTTGTCCACGGTCAACATTTTAAGCTACAAACTGAATATAAGCCTCTAATTTCGATTTTTGGGTCGAAAAAGGATTTGCTGAAGCATACAGCCAACCGATTACAGAGATGGGGTATAATACTGCTAAATTATAACTTTAGCATGGAGTACATACCATCGAATAAATTTGGCTACACTGATGAGCTGTCCAGGTTAATTCCTAAAATGAGTGAACCATTAGAAGACATAGTAATTGCCTCACTGAAGTCAGAAGAAGAGCTGAAATTTATTGTGTGCAATGCAGTTTGGGAACTTCCGTTAACTCTAGAAAAAATAAAAGAAGTAGCCACTCGGCACAAGTATATCTTGAAAATAAAAGAAAAAATAGCCAAGAGGGACCAGTACACGAATGTTTTTTTGCTTTGCAATACAGTATTGTCATACAGAGAACGTGTGGTGATTCCATACACACTGTAAAAGCAAATACTACAGGATTTTCATACTGGTCATCCGGGCAGCACTAGGATGAAGAGCCTAATGCGAAGTTTTGTATATTGGCTGAATATGGACAGGGACATTGAGAACGCAGTTGCAAAATGTAGAGGCTGTGCCTTAGCTGCAAATGCACACCTGATAAAATTTAATCCCTGGCCAAAAACAGACCTACCATGGTCTATGTTACATGTGGATTTCGCAGATCCACTGAATGGATACCATTACATGATAGTAGTGGATAGCTTTTCGGAATGGCCTGAGGTACAAAGCATAAAAAAACTGACAACACAAAGTACTAAAAACTTCCTGTTGGAATTGTTGGCAAGGTTTGGTATGGCAGACACAATTATGACGGACAACAGAAGTTAATTTACGTTGAAACAATTTAAAGATTTCTGCAAGGAATACAATGCCAAACATGTTACCAATGCTCCTTATCACTCAAAATTAAATGGGTTAGTCGAAAAATTTGTGGACACCCTAAAAAGAGCTTTAAAGAAAGCTAGGGAAATACCTGCAGAGGAAGCCCTACAGGTATACAGAATTACCCCAAATAACGGAACACCAGCCTCACAATCACCAGCTGAAGTGATATTCGGACGTCATGTAAGATCTGTCTTCGACAAATTACTACCAAAAAAGACAAAGCCAGGTAGAGAAAAATTTACTCTAGTAAAAAAAAAAATACAATCCTGGTAAAAAAGTATACTTTAATGTCTACAAACAGAATAAATCGTTCTGGGAGATTGGAAAAATAGAAAAGTGGATTGGCAATATGACGTACTTGGTGAAAGGCAAAAAATTCAAGTGCAGACGGCACATTAACAAAATCAGACAACACTCTTCAGACGTGATTGACAGTGGTCCCGCCAAAGAAACGCCTATGAAGGTGATTTTCGCATTGCTTGATCTACCAACACCCGCAACAATTTTACCTGAGGTACACCGATCCTGGAGGAAAAGAAAGGCAACTAATCATTTAAAAGTGGATCCAAAATGTAGGAGATATGTTACAATGTTGCTAAAAAATGAAGTTTTTTTTTCTTTTCTTCATATTTTCTGTAAAAAAAAACAAAAAACAAAAAAAAACACACCTATTCTATAGTGAATAGACTCTCCCACCTAATTTAAGTAGGAGTAGTAAGAGGAACAAGGGTCAGTTGATGTTGGACAATAGTCGTCAGCGACCTAGCAAGATTACACTGTGTAATACATATTATATCAAGTTCCTAACGTTTTGTTCATCGAGCCTATTAGGACCGATTTTAGCACAAATACTTGCCTCCACAGTGAAAATAACTCTGCAACAACCTGGCAAAAATTGCTACAGCTTGGCTGAAATTGTTACCACACCAGCCATATTCATCAGATGTTGCTTCTTTGGATCATCACTTTTCAGGTACTTGCAAAACCTCACTAGTAAAAAGTTTAATATTTTGGATGATATTAAAAAAAAAAAAAAAAAAAAAAAAAAAAAAACATCTTAATGAATTCTTTGCCAAGAAATCACCAAAATTCTGTGATGATGAAATCTTAAGTTGAAGGAAAAATAGAAAAAGACTGTGCAACAAAATGGTTCATATTTAGTTGAATAAACATTTAGTGGCTTAATTTTGTTTTGTTTTAATTTCCCAGACAATCCAATATTTTATAAGCACAGATTTTAGAAGTATTTTAACTAATCTGTGATCTGCCAACACACAACAAAAACAACAACAGTTTTTGACCACTTAAGTATGGTATGTACAAAAACTGAATTACAATTTGATTAAATGCAGTAAAAAATTGAGTTCAAGGTTAAAAAATATCCTTCAGCAATAGACTACAAAATACTATAGAAAATGTATCCTGGACAATACAAATATAAAATAAAATATCCTTCAGCAATAGACTACAAAATACTATAGAAAATGTATCCTGGACAATACAAATATAAAATAAAATATCCTTCAGCAATAGACTACAAAATACTATAGAAAATGTATCCTGGACAATACAAATATAAAATAAAATATCCTTCAGCAATAGACTACAAAATACTATAGAAAATGTATCCTGGACAATACAAATATAAAATAAAATATCCTTCAGCAATAGACTACAAAATACTATAGAAAATGTATCCTGGACAATACAAATATAAAATAAAATATCCTTCAGCAATAGACTACAAAATACTATAGAAAATGTATCCTGGACAATACAAATATAAAATAAAATATCCTTCAGCAATAGACTACAAAATACTATAGAAAATGTATCCTGGACAATACAAATATAAAATAAAATATCCTTCAGCAATAGACTACAAAATACTATAGAAAATGTATCCTGGACAATACAAATATAAAATAAAATATCCTTCAGCAATAGACTACAAAATACTATAGAAAATGTATCCTGGACAATACAAATATAAAATAAAATATCCTTCAGCAATAGACTACAAAATACTATAGAAAATGTATCCTGGACAATACAAATATAAAATAAAATATCCTTCAGCAATAGACTACAAAATACTATAGAAAATGTATCCTGGACAATACAAATATAAAATAAAATATCCTTCAGCAATAGACTACAAAATACTATAGAAAATGTATCCTGGACAATACAAATATAAAATAAAATATCCTTCAGCAATAGACTACAAAATACTATAGAAAATGTATCCTGGACAATACAAATATAAAATAAAATATCCTTCAGCAATAGACTACAAAATACTATAGAAAATGTATCCTGGACAATACAAATATAAAATTAAAAATGAATACCAAATTGCATATTGTTGGGACCCATATCCTGGGAAGCAGTCACACTGTTAAGAAGTGCTTCATTAACTGTAGAAACAATAGTTATCAAGTAAATATTGAATTAAATAGCCATTTATTTTAGAATAGTATAAGACAGACATTTATATTCATCCACAAGATCTATCTATCGCCCGGTTCACATTCCACCCACATCTATTGAACAGGTTAAGAGGCTCGTCCCTTGTTCCCTGTTTAGGATGTGGTTTCTGGCTTTCTCTTTTCCAATCTTTTCACTATTATGTAGCCCCCTGCACATCAGTGGCGTTACAGCCTTGCTCGGGGTGATACGATTAAAAAAAAAAAAAAAAAAAAAAAAAAAAGGATGGTCATGGAGTGTGACACCTCCAACCCTGGCCTCATAAAAACCTACTTGTTTTGTAAATAACTCATTGATTCTATTAAAAATATTTAAATGTTTATTTTTAGTGTAAAATTCAACTAAATGGTAAACATTAGATTTGCTTGGAAGGGCTTCATGTCTTGTGTTGAGAACTTTTCAACATTGCTTCATTGATGAAGAATTTATGTTTTGCTACATTACAAAAATCCTTTTATTGGGTCAGAGCTTTGTTGCTTCTGTTACATTCCAGCTGCTCTGAAAACAGGTGAAGAGATAGAGTTCCTGCTGCCATACAAATATAACCTATCTTTGATTTAATTCTTACAATGCACACCTACCACCTCCATCACTTCTACTCTTTCCATTTCTTCCCATTCTTTTTTTTCTTTTTATATATTGTGTCAAATTAATGGTCACATTTGTTTGGCTTGGATCAAGTGGACCTTTGGTCACAAATCAAAATTCAACAAAGGTTCCTTGGGAAGGGAGGGAAAAAAAAAAAAACAAACACAAGATAGGTCACATGATGAAAAGAAAAAAAACAACTGAAAAGAATGAAAACATTCTGAGTATTTTTTAAGGTCACTTGAATCATTTATCAATAAGAACATTTTTTTTCTTTTTTGCTCATTTTAATCACAAGCTAGACTGATCCATTCTTCAACCATTATTATGAACAGAGTGCGCATCAGAATGAGACTGGAAATAGGATAAGAATTGTGCAGACACGTTATTAGAAAGAGCAATACAAATGTAGAAGGACACGCACTTATTCTTTATAGATTATGCTATTTAATTAGAGAAAGATCTGTTGGAACTGCTCAGCAACCTTGATATATTTGGGAAAGATATGAAAATAATCAAGAACTTATACTGGCAGCAAACTGCCTGCATAAGGATAGAAAATTAGTTCAGCAGTTATACAAAAATTGAAAGGGAATGTAAGACAAGGATATATTGCCTCACCAGACTTATTCAACTAATAAAGTGAGGAAATTGTGAGAGAACTAGAAGTCTGACCAGGAGTCATTATTAATGGCTACAATCTTAACATAAGGTATGCAAATGACACAGTGTTGATAACTACAACAACTCCTGAAGAAAGTAGAGAAGGAAAGCAAAAAGAAAGGATTAATCACCAACTGCAAGAAGATAGAATGCATAGTTGATATTAAAATCAAACAAGTTCAGAAATTTAAATATCTGGGAAGTATTTTAACAGAAGACAGAAAGTGTGACACTGAAATCCAAAGGTATATTGGGATAGCCAAGGAAGCATTCTAAAAGGTAAGCAGAGTACTAAGAATTAAAATAATTCAATTAGAAATAAAGAAAAAAGTACCAAACTGTTATGTGATATCTGCCCTCTTGTATGGCAGTTAAGTGCTGAACAGTCTCCTTAAAGATGAAGGAGAGACATACAGTAACATAAATGTGACTCTCCAGAAAAATGTTGTGAACCAAACGACAAATTTTTGGAGAAACTAGAAACTGATAATAAAACAGTTGAAATTTCTGGAACATATGAGAAAGGAGGGTTTGGAAAATTTGATACTCACAAGGCAGATTGAATGCAAGTGGGACAGAGGAAAACAAGACATAACATACTTAGTGAGCTTGAGTAAATGGATGCCAGAACAGGGCTTAAGGAAATCACAGAAAGAAAGTTTATGATGAGCTACAAGTGACAGGAAGTTGTGAAGAGCCCTGAATGCCTATATATATATATATATATATAAACCAAAAAGTGAACTCTCCAGAAATATCACATCTGTAGAGGCCATCTTACTTTTCAGCTGTTTAATTTAAAAAAATTTTTTTTAAATTGTGAAATGAAAATAAACAGTTGACTTCCAATTGTGGGTTATCTTAATGAATGAAACATTAATTTGGCTACAGAAGTTCTCATTCTGCTATTCACTCTACTGATTGTTCAGTACATTTTATTTTTAATAATTTATAGTAGTTTTATTTTAAGATTTTCAGATGATAACAATATTATTTAAAAAAGAATGTAAACATTTCTTTTGTCAATCTCAAAAAAAAGAATAAATAAAAAATTTTTAAAAAATTAAAAAATTAAAAATTAAAAAAAGATGGCCCTGAAAACTTATGATTGAATTGTTTTCAGTATCATTTTTGCAAACTGAATAAGCAATGAAAATTTGACTCCGATTCACAAACACAAGTGTGTGTACTTTTTTTTTTTTTTTTTAAGGTACTTAATTTTATTTATTAATCTGACAGATTTTTATCACTTTAAACAGTACCTTTACTGGATACTTGAATTTGAGTAACACTATTTATTAAACAGTACATTTTATTTTTGTCTACTGGCCTGAATATTTGAGAAAGAAAAAATAGGTGCTCTCCAACAGGAATCGAACCCACATTTCTCTGGATAGATAGAAAGTGTTAAATTTGACATGCTTTAATGGCCACACAGCCTTTATATATACATTTTCTTAATTTGCAAATGAGTTACTAGGTTTCTACCACGTGGTGTCTTCAGGCGATTTGCAATAACTAATTTTACCATTTTTTTTTGTTTTGTTTAAGAACGCTTACATATATATTTATGGGTATGGTACTGTGTTGCTTTCACGAGTCAGGAAATTGGTTCTTTGTTTCAAACAACAAAATACTAATTGATTCTATAGCATGAATTGTATATAAATCTGAATGTGCTTAGATCACTGGTGCCCCCTAAATACGAATTTGCACGAGATACTAGATTAGCAACTAGATCCCACCCTTTTACAGTGAAACCGATAAAATGCAGCCGTAACTTCTACTCCAACAGTTTCTTTCCTCGCACTTCCCGACTGTGGAATTCTCTTCCAAACGATTGCTTCCCCGACGGCTACAATCTCCAGGAGTTTAAATGTAAGGTCAATACACACCTCCTAACACACTAACCTGCTCCCATTCTATCAAGCACTCTTCCCATCTGGCCGACCTTCATCCTCGCTATCCTTACTCATCTGTCACCTTTCTCTTGACATTCCCTATGTCTATCCACTCCTTCTCTTTACCTTCCCCTATGTAGCCCCATGCGCAATAGTGGCAGTGGAATGCCTTGCTTGGGGTGAGATGATTAAAAAAAAAAAAAAAATTAATTATATTGGTTAAAATGTCATCATTTCTACAAACATACAATGGAGCATTGGGATGCTGATAAGATGTCCACAATTTCCCAAACAAATTATTATTGTAAACAAAGTTCTTGTTTTTCCATCATCAACAAAGCAGACATACTAAACAAATTATCTATTGAAGAAGGATTTTGGATTGCTAAAAAACAAACTTTATTTAACCAAGTTAAATCATAAATGATAAAATAGTTTTGTAGAATTATAACAACCATTTGCTTTGCAGTTCTCTTAATATTTACATCTTGAAAAGATGGGCTTGGATATTGAAGGGTCAAAAAATAATCAACAACATCAAGACTGTGTATTTAGGTTGAAGAAAGCAGAGAATTGTCATTACTTGCTCATAGAGAAAAGTGTCATGTGCCCTCAATGAGAATGAAAGATCATTTAACCAACCTTACAATTTAATTTAAATTGAAGATTATATAAAGTTAAGTCATGTATTTATACGCAACTAATTGCTATCATCAGCTACCAGTAAAAACATTTCTTTCAACTTTGTAGGACTAGGGGTTATATTGCTAGAGAGGTTTTTTTTTTTTAACTGGTCATACTCAATACTCAAGTAATTACAGGGAGGGTGGGGTTGTATGCGCATAGAGTGGTGATACCAAGGGTGTTGAGAAAGAGAATTTTATAGGTCATCCAGGCATGTCATGTATGAAGTCCTTGATGAGGAGTTATGTATACTGTCTTGGAATGGACAAAGATATTGAAGACTCAGTGAAACAATGCAAAGGCTGTCAGCTAAATCTCTGCCTGTAAGAACACAGCCGTGGCCTAAAACTGATGTACCGTGGTCGAGAATTCATATAGATTATGCAGGACCGATAAAAGGTGAATACTATCTAATTATGGTAGATAGTTTTTCAAGATGGCCTGAGGTATTTAAATTTAAGCAACCAACAGCAGTAAACACAATTAAGGCTCTCAATGAAGTTTTTAGCCGGCTGAGAGTACTGAATACTATTGTAAGCGATGACGGCACAATGTTCTCTGAGGTTGAATTTAAGAATTATTGCGAAGCGTTAGAACATGTTATGATACCTGCATATAATCCAAGGTCAAACAGGCAGGTGGAGAGATTTGTCGATACATTTAAAAGAGCAATGAGGAAAGCAGATGGTACTTACACAGATGAAAAAAAAGTTACAAACCTTTTTGATGGTGTATAGAATCACACCTAATAATAATATCAGTGGTAATATGTCTCCTGCAGAAGTAATGTTTGCAAGGAAAATTAGGTCAATATTTGATAGATTGTTACCAAAGGAAAAGAATAAGACCTCAAGAAAACAAAACTCAGAGACAAAATTTTACAAAGGCGGCGAAAAAGTCTTCTTCAAAAATTATCGCACAGGAAAATGTTTGTGAGAAGATGGTACAATAACTCGAAGGATTGGGAAGGTGGTCTATTTGGTGAAAGGACAAAAATTTGTAAGAGACATTTGAACCAACTAAGACCCAGATTTGTAGAAACCACAAATAAGGATTTTGAGATTCCTATGAAGGTTCTCGACGATATATTTGAGATTAAACCTCCCGCGAACATAAATGTACTGATGGAGGTAAGCAAGGATTTGCTGGAAATCGAGGACTCTAGGAGAAGAAGCAAAATAAAAAGAAAAAAGACTAAACACCTATGCCCTGACCCCAAAAGAAAAGGTATTGAGCAAAATTCAATGAAGAATTTAGCTCAAGGGGGAGGTGTTATAGTGAAATATCCTGTCCCACCCAGGAATGGGTATGGCCCAGGTTATAAAAGACCAGGATTAGAAAGAACTACAGAGTGATCGAGAGTGATCAAGAGTGTTCATGATTATACGAGAGTCATCGACTTTAGTCGAGAGCCATCAGCCTTAGACGAGAGTTAGACGTCACTAGATGGAAGACTTCTTCTCAAGACAGACGCATACGTCCTATACAGAGACATTGCCTTCTTGATTGTTATACTTGTTAACTGTTCGTTGGTGTACGTGTATTTGGTTTATTGTACTGAGGTATAATAAATCTCTCTTTACATATCCTCAGTGTTAGGTATTATTTCTTGCACTATTCTTTCTCTGTTTATCTCCTCCCGGGATATAACATATTCATTTAAAAGTGCCCGCACACAAAAGCAATTTCACAGAAAAAGTGAAAGTGAGGCCATACGCTAATTTTGGCAATCCCTACAAATAAAAAATAAAAGTAAAAGACATTCTCCAGGTAAAAAGAAATAAATTTTTGAATTTTGAACAGCATTTTAATTTTATACAAAGTTTTAGCTTCATACCCACTATCACTACTCCTAATACTTTGCTGCACTTTTTGCACTAAGCATGATGATTAAGAACTGCATTTTAAAATTTTTGTAGAAAATATTTAATAAATCATACAATCAAAAATTAAAGTACATATTCCAATTGAACAAGACCATCAATCTTGATGGCATCTAAATGGTAAAGAAGGATGGTAGTGCAGATAACAAATGTACAAGGTTTTATTTGTAAATGTTTGCACCTAGCTTTTTCAAACATCTTTTATGTCTAAGTGCATGCATATATTTTAAATAGTATATTTAAGCAACAATCCTTCATTTAAACATATTCTATTCAATAGAATGTACATTGCCAAATGAGCTGTTCGATTCAGCTTCCATCAAAATTTTTATTCAACAAGAGAAACTCACTAAAAGGCTTCACAGACATTTCCTGTCACCTCTACAGTGTTTATATATATATATATATATATATATATATATATACACACACACATATATATATACACACACACACACACACATATATATATATATATATATACATATACATATACATATACACACACATATATAATGGCTACAAGATGTTATGATTAATGAATACAAAAACAAATGTATGACACAAGAGAGAATTTCTCATACATGGAAACAACAAAATTAACTTACTGATAAACTTATCTTTATGTCATTTTTTATTTTATTTACTATTTTAAAAAATACAAAAAAGAAAAAAATCTCTTTAGTTCCTTGTCATAAGAAAAAGACAATGGAATTATTCATATCCTCTCATCATCATCATCTCAAAAGTACAACTGTCAAATCCTCTAACATTGCATGTTGGTATAACTTTGAATGATAGGTAATCAGGTTTGTCTGTGGGTAACTGAGAAAAATAACTTCAGTGAACAGTCTGACAGATCTCCACAAAATTTGTGTCAGACAAGATAAATATCCCAAAATGAAATTTTAGTATGTAAAGCCATTTTTTTGTTCTCTTTGACAAGTGGGATTTTAAGTCATTTTGTTTCTACAAAGAAATATATAATATGAAACAGGAGTTTTGCTTTAAAAGACTTCAATGAAAGCTACAGATGAAAATGTTTTTTCAAAAGAAAGACCAAGGAAAAAATTGAGGGAAGTGGTGGTGGTGGTGGGGAGGTCGAACTTTTTAAAAAAATAAAAAATTCTTAGAATAAAGTTTCAAGAATAACTAAATAGAGTTAGATTAAAAGTTATGATGACCTGCACTTACAACTATTGTGCAGTGATTAAGTATATGCATACTAAGGATGTCATATTGGTAACGAGACTTGATGATAATAAACAAGTGGTTGCTTCACATGCCCACCAAAAATTCCTGGCTTTATCTCTACATAACAATATCCTGTAATGATCTTATCAGTTTTTATATTTATACACTTAAAGTACCAGTAGGAACTAGTCATACTTTACATAGTAACATGTCAAAAAACTTACAGAAGGTTAATTTTATTCTTTGTTATAAAATGAACGATTAAAGAAAAGCCTGACACAAAAATTATTTTGTTCAATGTATAGAACTAGAGAATTTTATTTATGAAAAGGTGTTCCTCATTTTCAATTTTCTCTTCTTTATACTGTATTATAATTTTTCATTGATATTATAATCAATTGAAATATTACATACATATTCCATTCCCTTCCCCCCAAAAAAATTTATGCACTTTTGAGAATTAAAAATATAGAAAGATGATATACATCAATAGAGATTTTCTCTTATGTCCATTAGGGAAACATTTTAAATCTGCTGAATGACTTAATCTCATAGGGGAACTATATTGTTCCAGAAAATGTGTTTGGCAAAAAAAAGTTGCACTTTTGAGGAATTAAAAATATAGAAAGATGATATGTCCACATCAATATTAGAGATTTTCTCTTATCATCCATTAAAAACTGTTTAAATCTACTGAATGACTTAATCTCATAGGGGAACTATGTTGGTCCAAAAATCATGTTTGACAAAAAAAAATTTATGCACTTTTGAGAATAAAAATATAGAAAAATTAAATGTGTCCATGTCAATGAAGATTTTTCTCTTATCTCATCCATTAGGGGAAACTGTTTAAATCTACTGGTGACTTAATCTCATAGGGGAACTATATTGGTCCAGAAAATCATGTTTGGCAAAAAAAATTTATGCACTTTTGAGAATTAAAAATATAGAAAGATGATGTCCACACATCAATAGAGATTTTCTCTTATCATCCATTAGAAACTGTTTAAATCTACTGAATGACTTAATCTCATGAGGGAACTATATTGGTCCAATCATGTTTGGCAAAAAAAAATTTGTACTTACTTTTGAGAATTAAAAATATAGAAAGATGATATGTCATCAATAGAGATTTTCTCTTCTCATCCGTGGGGAAACTGTTTAAATCCTGAATGACTTAATCTCATGGAGACTATATTGGTCCAGAAAATCATGTTTGGCAAAAAAAAATTTATGCACTTTTGAGAATTAAAAATATAGAAAAGATGATATGTCCACATCAATAGAGATTTTCTCTTATCATCCATTAGAAACTGTTTAAATCCCACTGAATGACTTAATCTCATAGGGGAACTATATTGGTCCAGAAAATCATATTTGGCAAAAAAAAAAATTTGTACACTTTTGAGGAATTAAAAATATAGAAAGATGATATGTCACATCCAATAGAGATTTTCTCTTATCATCCATTAGAAACTGTTTTCGGTCTGCTGATGACTTAATCTCATAGGGGATATATTGGTCCAAGAAAATCATGTTTGGCAAAAAAAAATTACATTGCACTTTTGAAATTAAAAAATATAGAAAGATGATATGTCCACATCCAATAGAGATTTTCTCTTATCATCCATTAGAAACTGTTTAAATCTACTGAATGACTTAATCTCATAGAGACTATATTTGAATCCAGAAAATCATGTTTGGCAAAAACCCCAACACAGAGACATTTCAAACCTCATCAAGAGTGTGACAAAGAGAAAATGAGGACCCTAATCTATTTAATGTTTTTTCCTAGACTATACTCTGTGCATATACAAGTACAGATGTGAAGAGATGGGCACTAACCATTTCAGCATTCCGTACATAAAAAACAAAAATCAAAACTTTTTATTTCAACAATGCTAATATAAGATTACGGACTGTCAGAATAAACTGCTGGTAAGGTTCTTTGAACAAATATTGAATCTGGAATGAACTTGTTTGTTCGTAGGAGGTTAAGTTTCAAGCAAGACCAAACAGGAATTTTGGGGTGCCATTTAGCATTGTATTTTTAGCTAGTTTCATGTTTTTTGTAAAAGATACATATATATATATCAGTCAGTTAAGTAGCATACCTGATACATGCTTGGGTGATCATGTCTCAAATGAGACCTGACTGACTTGGCAGAAGAATTTTTTACAGCAGGCTGCTATTAGTTTCTGTGGTAGACTGGTTACCAAGCAAGGCCTTAGAACCAAATCTGTCTTGCTGTTTAACCCATAGCTAGAGGGAGTAGTGATGGATTAATACCTTTCTGAAGGGTATTTACCTGTAAGTGAAGGCACTGAATTCAACTGGAATTCAATCTTATCTTTCTGATTCCTCGTTCTGAGCCAATATCCACTGCACCACAATGGATGATAAAAATATAGTTTTAAGATATGCTATAATTAAGTATAAAAGTGCTCAGTATCAGGGATAGAGTGTATGCAAGTATAAAAATATAATAGACAATATAAAATAGACACTGAGGTCAACACTGAGTGGTGGCAGTCTTTTATGCTTTTAAATTGTTTTCAAGCATGAAACAGACAATCATCACTCAGTGTTGACCTCAGTGTCTGCATTATGTAAATATATATAATATCTCCATCTACCAGTCAATGGAGACACCTTTTTTTAGAAAGGACATTTGTTTTGTCTACCGAATGTCAATTTTTCTACTCATTTATGGGTCTTTTACTTTGTGAATAAAGTGTCAGCAATGAATCGAGTTCTTTTGGTGACTGGTGTATGTATACACCACTTATATTTAACGCGCTAAAATTTCCCTTCTCTGATTCCATGCACCTATGGTTTAGGGGTTAGCAACTCAGACATCAAAATGGTTGAGTTTTGATCCTGGCCAGAAGCAAGTGGATGTCTAGCCACACTGATGAGCAAAACAGGCTTGTATGTTGATGACGAATATATTATTTTTTTTCTGTTTTAGAGCATTTCTGGTTTCCAGTAAGTTTAAATATAAACTGTCTGATGTCTGAGTGCTTTGCACTTTCGAAAGCCATTATCAAAGTGTTCTTTTTTGGAGCGAAGGTGGTGCTGGTCTTTTGGGTTGTATTGGTTTAATCATTTTTCACATATTATCTTCACATGTCTGTTCATGTTGCCATATCATATTCTTTTTTAAGTTGCAATATTTTAGAAAATAAACAAAAAATTCCCTAAAGGACTTTTGTTGGTCTTGTTGATAAATGGAGTCTCCCAAACAATTCCTTAGAGTGGGTCAAAACAGTAGCATACATGAAAAAAGAAAAAAATGAGAAAGTAAAATAATGACTATAATTCATAAATTGTGAAAATTCTCAGCTCCTTTCCAAGAATCATGTGAAAATCTTTCAAGTAAATACACAACAAAATAAGTAGGAAAGCATTCATGTTGTAAGTACACTTTTCCATCAACAATAGTTGGATCCTATATTGAGTGCTTTGCCGACATATTAAACAATAAAAGAAATGGAAGTAGAAATGGATGTTGTGCTTTTCCTAATGCATCATTTCTCTGGTGCAAAATAAAGATTCAGACTAGATTTGGACTGCTTCCGGGATTTGTTACTTTGTCAGACTACTTTTGGGTGGGGAGGAACCCAGATGAGGCTCTGCCAAAGAGTAGAGTCTCATCTGGGGTAAATAGACAAGAGCCTCACCCAACCTTGAGCAGGATCTATGGGATGTTTTTGGCTGATCGCACAGGCTTTCACTTCAATTGATGTTGTGTGTTTTTTTTTTTTTATCGTATCACCCCGAGCAAGGCGGTAACACCACTGATGTGCAGGGGGCTATGTAATAGTGAAAAAATTGGAAAAGAGAAAGCCAGAAACCACATCCTAAACTGGGAACAAGGGATGAGCCTCTTAACCTGTTCAATACTAGAAAGAGTGATAAGATCAAACTTGAGAAACCTATTTTCCTGAAAAATTGTTTTATTAGAAAGATTTTACAAATGATATTCCAATGACTAGCTGATGTTACCATTCCCTTCATATTAAAGATCTTTTGGAAGAATCAAAAAGCATTTCCCAATTTGAAGAACAAATTTTAGAAGCACATCAAAATCATTGTCCAATATTAAGAGTAAATTTGAAAAGCACAAAAAAATATCCAATATGATAAAATAACTTTAGTAAAAGTAAAATCCAATTTCTGATTCAGCACAATTGATACACAAATAATCAAACCTAGAATAAGAAGAAAGTAAATTTTGCTCTATACTTTCAGATCCAAACTCAGTTTCATCAAACAATGTCATTATAATAAGACAGTCAACAGGTCAAGGAAAGACATTCTCAAATTTAATACTATATAATTTCTTGTTTTAAGTTCATGACTTAATGATTCAACTTAATAAATTATATAACTAAGCTGTTTATATAATTTACTGGCAGGTGTCTTCTGAGCCTCACTGCTTTACAAAGATAATTAAATCATTAGAATCCTTAATTAGTTGCAAAAGAAGAAGGGAAAATGATATAAGTAGATTGAT
The DNA here is from genome assembly GCA_037127315.1 of Ascarosepion bandense. Taxonomy (NCBI): domain Eukaryota; kingdom Metazoa; phylum Mollusca; class Cephalopoda; order Sepiida; family Sepiidae; genus Ascarosepion; species Ascarosepion bandense. The sequence goes on from JBBBDQ010001544.1 coordinate 503,774, forward strand.
GTTTAATCATTTTCTTCTTCAGAGCATCATTCTCGAAATTCAAAATCATTTCTCCTTTCCGCATAGAGTTCTTACATAAAAGTAACAGGTACATTACATTTAACAGCATCAGTAGTTATATCAGTTACCATAACTGCAATAAGAAAGAGTCAATATCTTTTGCATAAATGATACCAAAAGTGAACAATGAAGCAAGAAATCTTTTCCTGGACTAATCTTGACTCATACCCATCTGTAGGAGTTTAAATACAGCTGAAGCAGCTTCATTCAACATATGGTAGTTGAAAATATCTAGAATTCAATCAAAAGTGCTTGTCTTTCTACTTCCTTTACTAAGGACAGCTATTGTGAATTAAGAGAATTATCACTAACCCTGACCCTGACCCCGACCCCGACCCCTAACCCCGACCCCGACCCCTAACCCTAACCCACAAACCAAGCAAATAACTTATCCTTGAGGTCATTTATGAGTCAAATCAAACTGTCACCTTTGCATGTCCATCTTGATTTACATGATTCATGTGACAGCACAGAAAATTGACAAAACATTGACACTTGACTAGCTCAGCCAAAAGGAGCAACAGCTGTGAGAGAATATAGATTACCATGCTAGTTTCTACATGTATTTACAATCTCATTAAATGATCAATTTTCAGCACAAAATACAGGTTCAACTTCAACTACAGACAGGCAAGCGGGATAAAAGTTGATGCCCCAGAAACCACAAAGATCACATCCAAATTACACACTTTAAAGTACACTTCATATTGTTATGTCACATTTTCAACTGCTGACATTACAAAACGAAGGACACTTTGTAAAGTTAAAAGAAAGTTTCAAATATTGTGCAAACTTAAAAATACATGTGCTCAATCTCATTGGTGTTTACAGTACTAAACCAATACAAATTGTAAAGATTATAGAAAGTTGTCAATTGTCTCAAAACTTTTATCAGGAAGAAATAAATCAAGTCTTTCAAAGAAAAAAGAAAAAATATCCATATAGTTTAGATTTTTTAAATCAGTCACACCTACTAGATAGAGCTCTACCTCTGCCACTTATTAAAAACAAAAAGAAAGTTGGTAATTTAGAAAGTTCACACCAAATGTCAATATGTTTTCAATTCTCAAAATTCTTCATCTACAAGTTAAGGATACCACAAATAAAATACGTTATCACAAACTGTTCTATAACCACATTCAGTAACTAATCCAATATGGCTGCCTTCTTTATGGCCACCTTGTGGATCTACTCTCAAGCCAATCAAATTACACATTAACAAAAACTATCAATGGCTTGCAAAACCAGAATACACAAACAAATAGTATTTAGAATTCTGATATTAATTAATGTTCCACTCTACAAGTATTATGAATTTAAAATTTTCCTTGTCTTTGATTTTCCTCAGCTATGTAATTTATCCCAAACCAATCTCAAGTCAGATTGAAAAAGGAGAAGGGTTGAAAGTAGGGCTAGTAATTTCATCTTGTAAAAACTCAACATGTTACCAAATCAATAATGAGAAGAATCTATTTCAGTTTATAAGCTAGATACAAAATAAAAGATAATGCCAATGACAGGTAAAGAGTGAACAGCAAAAGGATGCTCAGCACACAAAGAAAAAGAAAATCTTCAGCACAACATACACATCAGGATCAACATTAGAGAACACCGATGCATTGAATATCGACAGTAGAATGATTGACCTGGTGTTGATGTGAAGACGCAAGCTTGATGTCCTTGACATCTGTGAAATTCTTCCTGATGCACTCAACAGAAGATGATCAAATTATTAATAAATTAAATATGTCGACAAGAGTAACACACAATTCAGTTAGAAATTGGTCATATATGTTTAATAAAAACACTACAGAGGAGGGTGTTGAGATCTATTATATATATATATATATATATATATATATATATAATAGATTAAGAAAATTGTAGTGATAGAAATAGATGTAATAAAAATATTAACCAGAATAGCTCATTTGATAAGTGCAATAAATGCATAATAAGTAGATATTTTATGTAATTTTAGTTGAATATAAAACATTCTGAATTACAGATGCAAAGATTTTTTAACAACAGGGTTTTTCGTTAAATAGCTGACGTAGGTGTAACTAACCTTGCCATTGTCAAACTTTCGTAGTCTGATGCTTTGCCGAGGTCGGCCCACATTTCCACTTGTATTTTTCCTTACTCTGGACCTGCCTGGTTTAAGTAAATCATCCAAATGGTCAATGTCTGAAGACTCATCATTCACACTGTGCTGTAAGGTTTTGGGTAAAAGTAGCCTGTTCCCTCGTTCTGGTTGAACAGGTGAAGACTTTGCTTGAGGTGGAGTGCAGCTGACCTTAGCAGAAGGGCCAGATTGGGCTGGCTGGACACTTCGAGTCGCATAGCGTTTATCTCTTCTCATTGCAAGACACACCTGAAAGCAAAGTAAACAACTCATTACTTAATGTATTGAATGTAAAAGAAAACCATCAAGATTAGTGAATTTATCACAAATAACCTTGATGGGGTATTAGCATTCCATGCATTATTCAGACAATTCCTTTTGCATTGTCGATGCTGCAACACTTAAGGAAGGCTGGAGAAATGACCAAATGAAAAGTTATGGTAACATCAACCATCACTAAAAGAAATTTAGTTGTCGAAAAAGATTGGAATGGTTATTGTTAGGACATATTGGTCAGGTTCTTTATTTGATAACTGAATTTGGGCTGGAGACAGTAACATTCAAATGTAAAAAAAAAATAATACTTGATTTTTTAATGCAAGAAACAGAAGATATTCAGCAAATTTGTTTAAAGACAACAAACATCAATATGAATAACAAAACCTCAAAAACTAACATTCTTACAAACTTCTCATTAAAATGATGTTTTTGTATATAGACAACTATCAATGCAAGTGTAATTATTTATAAAAACAAAGAGTGCTAACCAACTTCAAGAGTAAATAAATTTCATTAAAACAAACATTTTGGGTTGTTAGTTAAAGTTTCATGTACTCATCATAAGCATTGTGTAACTGATTTTGCAAACATTTGAAGTCATCTTCTGCACAATGTTTAGATCTGTAGAACAGAAGACTTGCAGACTAACCACTAATACTTGACAGTAAGCTTTCAAGTCTAGCATCAGATTCAGATAAAAGCAGAAATGTTGATAACTTCAATTAAAAGCATACAAAGGATGCTGAAAAAGTCTAAGATGAGAGTAAAACAAAAAATACTTCATTATGATATAAAGTCATTTGATCAGATTTACAGAAGTGGGCTGGGTCCAAGAACTTTTCGGCATACCCCATTACATTTAAAATGGAAAGGAGTGATTTTTCTTACCAGTAATTTTTATTTTTATTAAAAGCATCACATTCAATTATTAATCATTAAGCAACATCCATTTAACAAATATCAGATGTACAAAGCCCATTCTTAAAATGGCAGTATGAAATATAAAAATTCCAATTTTAAGTAACATTACTTATATACTTACTTATTTTTTTTTAATGATAGATAATACCATAATTTACGCTACTCAGAAGACACCGTGTTGATGTCAGATTTAAAAGAAAAACTTGAACTATTAGAACAAGGCAGTCAAGAAAAGCCAGAAGAAAAAGACTTACGATGAATTCTAAGATGATATAATGGTGAGCAAAACAATCAGCCAAAGATATGAGTAATGCATCAAGGGACAACAAAATTAAACAAGTGAATTAAATAAGATACCTGGACAGTAGAATGAAAGAAAATTGAAAGTGGAACAGAAATTTAAAGGCACATAGATACCTTTTAGAAACCGAGTAAGATAAAAACTAAAAGAACATTAGAAACTATATGTCAATGAAAGTAGGACAATTTTGTGATAATTGAAAGAGAAAACAAAACACAAGATATGGTTCTACAAATACTTCTAAAAGAACAACAGGAACAATGAACAGCATTGCTAATTTATTTGGTACAAGTAATAAGGAAAGAATGTTTGGAGAATTAACATTTATACAATACACTGAAAGCAAGAGAAGCAGAGAAAAAAAAGCAAATAACAGCTAATAAATTGGAGCAAATGGTTGGAAGAGCAAGTACAAAGGAAAAGGGGAAAACTATTGTTAAGAGCAACAAAACAGCAAGCTGTGATAAACAACATCTGAAAAGAGAGACAGTATCAGAGAGATAAACTAAGTAAAATTTGCTGTCTATACTTCTGACACGAGATAGTATTTATATTATTGTCCTCATCTTTATTGCTATATTCATATTCACAGCGTTTCAACCATTGTATGCACTGGCCTTCTTCAGGTGATTGAAATAAAGGGTCTGGTTGAAAATTCCAATCACTGGGGTATATTGTTTTCATTCCATGAGAACATTCTACTTCCAGATGTCTTCATCTCCTTTTAACTCAACGATCAAAGTTATTTGTTCACCACTGCTGTAGCCAAGTATTTAACTTTCTGTGTCAAGTTAATGGATCTAATGCTTTTATTCACTGAGCCACATGTCCTTGAGAAAGTGGGATGGCCCATGAAACGAGAACAATATACACAAGGATCAAAAAGGGTTTGGTTCAAAATACTCATCACCTGAAAAAAGCTGGAGTATACGATGGTTGAAACGTCACGACTACAAATATGGCAATAAAGATGAGGACAACAGTCCAAACAATGTAAAATTTACTGATTGCAATAAATAAAGAAAAACCATGTTGAACTTGATTCACAAGAATCATTGATGCTATCTTCTTCAGACTTACTAGTATTTTTCATATTAGTTTACATTTATGCAAAATGAGGCCAAACTGTTTGGTTCTTCATGTTAATGACACATTTCAGGTAACTGGTATATCTGAGAGAGAAAGCCAAATGTTAATTTGCAAAAGACTTGGAATAGACCCAGGGTTGTGTTAAACTGAGTATTTACATGGAAAATAAGCATGAAAATAGTTATGTCCCATTCCTTCACCACACGTGACCCTTCTTAAGTGGCAGTATTATCAAGAGTACATGAAGAAAAAATAGATTTCATCAAATTTTAAGAATCTATGCTAAATGCAATTTTAAATATAATTATCATTAATATTTTGAAAAAAAAAAACAAAAAACAAAACAAAACAAAAAAAACTAAAAACAAAAATCACTGTTCATAAAAAAAATTAATATTTAAGAAATCCAGTATCATTTATTTTTCTATGCAAACTGTACTTGATGCTTTCAATGCCTAAATCTACAAAATTCCATTTGTTTTTATGATATAATCATGCAAAATGATTTTTTTAAGGCAAGTATTGTTTATCATTCACTTCAACACTTTTTTGGAAAGTAAGAGAAAAAAAGGATTCTTTATTTCTTTTTTGCTTTTTGAACAATAGAATTGTCATTATAGTGAAAAGTATTCGTTCTTCCATGACCAGACAAAACAAAAAACAAACACCTTATAATCAGTCTGTCAGTGTTCACTTGCATCAAATTCACAACCAAAAATAATCAGACAAAACTATTTTATAAAATTATCACATTAACCTTAATTGGTATGCAGACAAAAAAGAAAGATGGAAAAAACAAAACAAAAAAAAACGCATATAATTTTCAAAAATATTTTTTTAAAATATAAATCATGAATCAAACGTATTAGAGTGTCTTTTCCAGCATTTGTTGATTTCAGTTGCTTGTCATAATGCAGATGAAATATGAAATGAACTCATCATTAAGCTTCATCAGAGTGGAAGGGTGACAATTTTTTTTGGTTTTTCTTATCTAAGACTAATACAGGAAGCACTCAGTCATTAGAAGCATATAAAACACTTAGAAAACATATTTTCAATGGACATGATATCTAAATTATAAAATGTATTAAATATTTCCCATGACTAATCTACCAGAAGTAAGAGTGGTGCATACAATAACAACCTAATTCACTGCAATACAAACTTGTTAAATATCGTTTTACAAAAAGAAGCTTAGTCTATTCTGGCTGCAAGTACTCCTTGAAATTAATCTACTCAACATTTATGATTGCATGTCCCAAATTTTTAAAGCAAACTGGCTTTCTTCCTTGGAAGCTTGGTACTCCTTGTTTCCACAAAGATGTAGCTTTGTATAGCCTTATGCTAAGCAAGTAAAACATATCAGACAAGAGGTGCACGTTTACAAATAACGGACTTCTTAAAAGAAAACATTTTGCTCTTATTAAAAGTTTGTGGTGGTCAATTTCTAATACTAAAATATTACCATGCCAAGTGAAATATTTTTCTAACTACACAATTTGTATATACAGTCATCTAACTTTTAACTGTTGTTTTATCATTTATTTTCAATGAACACAAATGACAATTTGACAAATATATTTCACAAACCAAACAAAATGAGAGTAAAAATGAAAAAATCCAAGATACAAGTGTTTTTTTTTTAATTAATCATTTCATCCCAAGCAAAGCAGAAAACCACTAAAAATAAAGAGGTTAACTGAATGTGAAAGAATGAAAAAAAGAAAAATGTTAGGAAAGAAATCAATAAAAAAGAGAAATTAGGAAGACAAAAGAAAACACTAGACAATGCATTTAAATTTTTGAAAATCAGAACTAACTAGACAACAAGGGACCTGGGAGACAGTTCCATAAATAAGTGTGACAAAGAAACTGTTAGCATAGAATCTATGGTTACATCTATTTCACCTGTGAAATGATGAGACCTAGCTGCCAATCTAGTATTGGCACTTAAATTCATAAGGTTGAGATAACAAGATAAAGCTCATCTGAACAATTACCATGAAAATATTTATAGAAAGAGCAGAGGGAAGCTATGTTCTGGCAGTTGGATAGTGACTAAGGCCAAGATGCTAGGTCAGAACCAATAATATTGCCGAACCACCAGACTAAATGTGGCAACAATATTCAATGCATGGATGAATGACACACTTATAAATGTGCAAGATAGACAATTCTTCTTGCCAGAATCTAGCACAACACAGTGAATCACATTTTCTAGCAACAAGCTTAGCAGTAAACTCAATATAATCTTTCCCTTTCATGTCAACAGAAAAATATTAAATTGAGTGATTGCTTAGTTTTACAGCATGTCAACTTTTTTTTCTTGGTTATGTTATGCTGAAAAAAAAGTGATAAAGGGTCGAAAGGTCAATTTTCGTAAATTGTCAGTTATTAGGTTAAAATTATATTTTCTTTTACAGATTAAAAAAAAAAAATCCAGACTAAAATTGTATTTGCATTTAATTTTTCAAATAAGTCTTTCAGATTATTGACATTATAAAAGGATTGATTGGCATGTAAGATCACCACAATCAAGTAGAAAGCGTTTTACAGAATAAGGTTCCTTGCATACTATACATTCAGGATTTTCATTTTTCAGAAGAAAAGTGTGTCTTATATGTGTATGTCCTATACAGATAGGAGATAGAACAACCACTTCTTTGCATAATTTTCTAATACCTGGTAGCCATTCTTTAAGAATGGATTTAATTTTATAAAGCTTGTTGTTCTGGCAAGAGAACATGACACCTGCCATTTCCTCATAATAAAATCATTAATAAGTGGTTTATAATCCATATAGAGAACTTTTATATTACTTATGTCAAGTTTTAGAGAATTCTTTGCAATCACATCAGCCTTTTCGTTTCTGCAAAATCCAGTGTGATTGGGAATCCAGCAGAAAATAATGGTTTTGTATTTGTAGATAGAATCAATCTTTTGTAGTAGATTAATGAGCAGTGGATTGTTTAAATTTTTGTTCTTTAATGATTTAAACACTGATAACGAATCTGAAAATGATTTTATTAAAGTAAAGATCAGAGATAAGTTCTAAAGTTAAGTCTATGTAGCTTCAGCACTAAAAATTGAGGAATTGTTTGGTAGTCGTTGCTGTAGAAATGTGTTGTTAAATACTGCAGCATATCCAACTGTTTTTATCTTTAGAACTATCAGTATATATGTGGGTCCAATTTGGGTATCGTTCCAGAATGTTATTTAAGTTTTGTGTAGTTTATGAAGTTTGTGTCAGATTTAGGGTAGGCTGTTAGTTTTAGTATGACATTTGGTTGTTTAAATAGCCAGGAACTCAATAGTTGAGGATATTTTGATTTGTAGATACTAGTTTTGCTTATCAATCTGTGAAAGAGTTTACCATTTGTAGTCCAAAGGGTTTTATGGCCTTTTCTTTTCTCTCAAAAAGGATTTCATTTTAGGGGGAAAAAATTTGAAGGTTGGATTGTTAGGATACAAAAAAGGTTTAATGTGATATTGGAGAGCTAATTTCTTTTGTCTTAGGTAAGGTAGGCATTCATGATCTTCTGCATAAAGACTGTCTACTGGAGTAATTTTAAAGGATTCTAATGTAAGTCTTTGTCCTTGATTATGAATTGGTTCTAGTTCTCTCAGATAAGATTTTCTGGTGGATCCATAAATAAGGCAGCCGTAATCAAGTTTCAAGCAAATCAGTGATCTATAAAGTGTTAATAAAACTTGTCAAATTGGTGTTAGCAGTCACTCTCAGGAGTTGGATTGACTTGTTACATTTAGTTCAGAGATATTTTATATGTGGAATATAAGAATCTCTTGTTGAAAATGACACTTAAAGATTTGTATTCATCAACTACTACCAAAAAAGACTTTAAAAGGGCAGTTAGATAAGAAATTCTTAATAAAAATTGTTTGTCTACCTTTGAGTCCCAGGTTTTCTAAGTCACACACAATACCATATTTCTATGTTGTATCAAACTTTTTCAAGGTAAAAAAAAAATGCTGTTAGGTGTTCTTTTTTAATAAGGGCATTTCTAATAAGTGATTCAAAATGTATCAAGTGGTCTGTAGTACTTAGTCTTTTTTTGAAGCCAGATTGAAAGCTGGATATCAAGTTATTAGTTTCAAGAAACCAAGTTAATCTAATGTTAATCATTCTTTCCAGGGTTTTACAGAGGCAGCTGGTTAAAGATACTGGTCTATAATTAGAGGGTTTGGATGAATCGCTTGCTGTTTTAGGTATTGGAATGACTATGGCTTGTTTCCAAACATTAAGAACATTGCCATTAGTTCAAATATGATTGAAGATATCAAGTAGGTATAACAAGGAAATATCAGGCAACTGTTTGAGAAATTCGTAATGTATATCATTAAGACCTACTGTGGTATTATGAGACTGGCTTAGAGATTTAGATAGAGAGAAAGGTTGGTTATAATTTTCAGCATTATTGGATTGGAAGTTAAGTATTTTTTCATCATTTCTTTTAATTATTTTCAAATTGTCTGCGATAATAGAAGAGTTCTGTGAGAAGTTTTTTAGCAAATGTATTTGCTATTTCTTTGGGATCAGTAATTTTTGTATTATTGCTAGAAAGCTGATTAAGAGGATTATTTTTATTTTTACCAGAAATCTTTCTGATCATGTTCCATACGGCCTTTATTTTTGTATTGAAATTGATTTTAAATACAAAATCTGTCCATGGGGGACATTTTAATTCCTTTATTACTCATCGTGCTATTGCTCTATATTTTTTTAAAAGGAGTTCAAGTTTTCTGCTGTTGTAAACTGAATTCACGAAGGGCAGCGTGGTGTTATCTGATCGCTTTTATTGAACCAGGATTTATTATATTTAGTAAATCTAGAAGATTTAGGTACATATTTTTTGCAATGACAATAATTGTTTTTAAAAAGTAGGTAAGATGATCTTCATTCTCAGTACCTGAGTTTAAGATAAGTTTTCAAAAAACACACCAGTTTGTATTTTTTCCCAAATTGCTTCTTTTTTTTTTAAAAAAATTCCAATTAGGAATTTTAGCATTTAGGTTTAGGCCTAAATTTTCTAGAATTATAGGAAAATGATTGCTTCCACAAGTATCATCATGAACTGTCCAAGTAAAACCTATATAGACAGAGGAGCCACACAAGGATAAACATATTGCAGAGTAGTTGCCTGATTATGGGCATATATGAGCCAGAGACTTCTTGTTGTAAATACATAGGATGTTGTTGTTGCCAATGAACAATTTCATGTCAAAGGGAACAGGAAATTATCTTATAATTTCCAGAAATTTGGTTTCTTTTATTTCTTTATCTGGTGGAAATGTTTTCTTTGTACAGAATAATCTAACACTATTTGGCACTAAAGGGTTAAAAAATAAAATAAAAAATATATATATATATAGAAGGAAAGACATACAAGAAGATTTTTTTCTGTTTTGTTAAAAAAAGGTGAAATCTCAAAAACCTTTGGAGAGACCAAGTGCAAAAGAGGTCATGTGGCAAATATAGATAATTGATTAATGGCTGTGTCTTTTGGTACAAGTTATCAAAACATAGGGTCAGATAAAGATATTTTATACAAGCGAAAAATTGAAATAAAAACTTAGTGACCAGCTGAAACTGACAGCGAAGGAGACTGACTGACTGCCTAAGAAGAACTCCGACTCAAACCTTATGCCAAACTTAGCAGAATCAGCCAAAGTGTTACATTTCAACTTTAGACATGGGTTGGGAAGATAGCTACCTGCATGAAGTAGATAGAATTCGACTGATGGAATGAATAAACCTGTACCAAGAATCAAAGATATAAAGTTTTTGTTTTTTTTTTATTCTTGTGACTTCTCCAGCCCAAATGAATTTATTTGCAGAAGTTCCTGGAAGATATTCGGGTTCACCTGTCTAAAGATTAAATCAAAACGGTATCGATCCAGCCCCAGGAATTGGGCAGTTTGAAGACTGAAGAAGGTTGGGCAGGCCACAGTAACTTTGACAGCTATTGCCTGTAGATTAGTTTTTAGGCCTATGTGACTTTGTGGTACATCATTTCTTACTTGGATGGATGTACCACCTGATGCTTGAAGGCCAGTGTCTTATGTAGCTGAATTGTTGCTATCCTTTTATATTTGTTTCATTATCATTCTTGAGGAAGGTTTCCTGAAGACAGGGTTCAAGTCTGTTATCAGTAGAAGCAGCATGTTGATGTTTGCTTTTATTCTTCAACAATTCCATTGCAATATTTTATGTGAATTTGTATTCATTATGTTTTTGGTTTACTTGTTTTTAATTTAAAGTTTTAGCCATCTGGGTTTTAGCTTCCTGTTTTTATTTCATCTGAATAGGCAAAGGCTGATGTTTTATTTAAGGTTTTTGGGTTATTTAGTATGTGATACCAGCTGGATCTTGATTGTGTTAGAAATATGGTATTATCTGGGGTTTTTTTTCTCCAGAGGTGGCCTTTTCTTGTCCTTTGATCTATTTTTGGGTGTCTTATTTCTTCTTTTGGAATTTGTGTTAGAAGATCTGTTTCAGTGTATTAGGATGTTTTGATTTTTGATTGTCTTATTAGTTTTGTCTGCCTCTGGTTTTAATGCAGTGATTAATTCAATGAGCAGAGTCTTTAGGTTATTTATTAAGTTTATAATCTTTTCATGTTTATAGATTGTTTTGTTTTTCCATTTGTGTTTTACTTTTTCGGTATTCAAGCCGTTTGGTTTTAGATGTCAATATTGAGGCATATGTTGTTGTCAGTGCTTGGGGTTCAAAGATTTTTCTTACTTTTAGTCAGGAAATATTTTGAGTGTATTTAATTTAGTTAATCTCTTTTCAGCCATTTGTTACCCCTCCCCGCTATGGTCTGTTCTTTGACTCAAAATTCACCTAGCAGCTTAACTTGATGTTGATTTTTGGGAAAAGCAAGAATTGAAGAGTGAAACTTTCTTAATTCAAATTTCCTGTGTTAAGCTGTAGATTCTCATCCAATTCCACATTCGACTCGTCCGGAGTGCACCCACCCGACTTCCCGATTAGAACTGAGGCCAAACTGCACGACGTATATATTACCCCGACAGTAATATCCAGAGTAATTTCAAAACTCGACCCCCATAAGGCATGTGGAGACGATGGAATCCCGGTGATAGTCCATAAGAGGTGTGCTCCTGAACTTTCCCCTGTCCTCTCTAAACTATTTAACTATTGCCTTTCTGCTTCCTGCTTTCCTACATTCCTTTCCAAATTCTCTTCAGTCGTTCCTGTCTTTAAGAATTGTGGTGAACCCTCGGACCCATCCAACTATCGCCCTATCAGTCATCTACCAATATTTGGGAAAGTATTCAAGGCTATAATCAATGCTGAAATAGTTCATCATCTCACCGCCCACAAACTGTTCTCCGACAGGCAATACGGATTCCGCTTTGACAGGTCCACGGCCGACCTGCTAACAACCGTAACAGAGTACATGCTACAGGCCCTTGATGAGTCTGACGAGGCTTACGCGGTTGCTCTGGACATCTCCCAGGCTTTCAACAGGGTTTGGCACTCTGGCCTCCTATGCAAACTACGCGGTTATGGTATTACCGGTCGCCTGCCTGATCTAATCCAATATTTCTTAAATAACCGCAAAATGAAGGTCGTTCTGAATGGGCGTGCCTCTTCGTCCTACAGCACGAATGCTGGTGTCCCACAGGGCTCTATCCTGGGCCCGACACTCTTCCTTATTTTCATCAACGACCTCCCAGATGAGATCAAGTCCCAAGTAGGCATCTACGCAGATGACACTACAAAATACTCCCGCTCCAGTAAGAAACCTGTCGTGGCGGACAGACATAATCTCACTGCTGACCTTGAGCGGGATCTACACTCTGTGGTGAACTGGGGCAAGAAGTGGCTTGTCAACTTCAATTCATCTAAGACCAAGCTGTTGTCTGTCAACCATTACAGGCAACCTCTTCTGCCTCCCATAAGCATGGACCAGATGATTCTCCCAGAGAGTAATACACTACGCCTCCTCGGACTTACCCTGTCCTCAGACCTCAAATGGAACCACTATATTGAATCCATAGCAAAATCTACTGCTAAGAAGATTGGGTCACTATGTCGATCCAGGATGTTTTTTCCACCTGAATCCATCCTGCATATATACAAGTCAACCATCCGTCCGTGCATGGAGTACTGCTGCCATTTATGGTCAGGTGCCCCTGTCGTTCTCCTCAGTGTTCTTGACAAGCTCCAAAGGAGAGTCTGTAATGTGATAGGTACTGATCTGGCGACTCGACTGCAGCCACTTCCCCATCGTCGAAATGTGGCCTCCCTTTGTTTCTTCTATAAATACTTTCATGGCTTCTGCTCGGATGAGCTTAAGTCACTGATGCCTCCTCAACAGGTGTTTACTCGTGCAACCAGACTGGCAACTGGGTCCCACCCATTCACAGTCAGGTTAGCCAAATGCAGACGACAATTCTACTCCTGCAGCTTCCTCTCTCGCACTTCCCGCCTGTGGAACTCGCTCCCGTATTCTTGCTTTCCTGATGGCTACAACCTCCAGAAATTTAAATGCAAAGTCAATACTCATCTACTAACCACTGGCCTCTAGCTCTCTCCCCTCCCCTGTATAACCTTCCCTTTCTCTCCACCTATGTATCTGTCATCACACCTGCTTTCTCAGCTTTCTATTGTTCCTTTCTAACTAGTTTGTACTCCTCACTCTTTTCTAATTAATCTTTTTACATTTATGTAACCCCCTGCAGTGGCGTTTCCGCCTTGCTCGGGGTGAAATGATTTACAAAAAAAAAAATTCTTGTACATCTTTCTCCATGGTGTCCATATTTTTTGGCATTTGTAGCATCTGAGTGGCTCTGGTATATAGGTTTCTAGTTTAGCTATCATATATCTGATTTTTATGTCTTTATGTGATATGGAAGTGTTGAAAGTTAGAACATGTGTTAGTTTCCATGTATAGTCCCTTTTTTTTTTTTTTTTTTAAATTGATATTCTTCTAACATCTCTTACATGTTGATTCTTTAAGTTGGACTTAATTTCTTCCAGGGTGCATAATGAGAGATCAGGGCTTCTCCTTACTCCTCTTGATGAGTTTAAGTTTTCATGAAGGTGTGTTTTATTTTGATTTTGTCAAAAAAGTTGTCCAATTTAGTAAAAAAAAAAAAAATTTTTTTTTTTGCACATGGGTGACTTCAGATACTTCAATGGTTCCTTTTTTTTTCTTTTTTTTTTTTTAAACGGATTCAGGCTTTTAATATTATTTTCTCTATTTTGAAAGAGATTTTGTAACGGGAAGGTCCCCAATTGATTTTACAACTATGAATTGATATGTTAAATTTATGTTCTTTTTCACTATTAGAGCTGAAATGTGGGGACTTTTTCTTTTTTTTTTGTTTCCATAGTATTTTTGTTTTCATCTTCCTTGATCTCCACCCTCCTCAGAGCCTAGCAATGGGAGATTTTTTTTGGGGGGGGGGGGGGGGCATTTGCCCTATTATCCCAGAAATAGAAAGAAGGTATAATCATACTAATAGAGTGACTAATAGAGTGACTGCTAGCATTTCAGGTTTCCCTGTTTTGCCACCCCAATTTTGATGAAAATCAGATATAGTCTTTTCATCCCTTGCTATCACCTAATACTAATTTGCGATTTATCTCTTATTATTGGAAATTAGGAGTCAGACAGAATTTGTATGGCATTTGATTGGTTATATTTTTGAGATAGGTGGATTTTGTGGGGATAAGTGTTAGGGCTGGACATGACTAGCCGATTGATCAGATCAGGCCTCTCCGACCACCTATCTAGCCCAGGTAAGGGCCAAAGTGGCGTGTTGCAGGACCATGACCTCTTTGTACCTGAATTATGGTTTGCTCAACCACCAGGATCCTGTCCCAAGGGTCACTACCTATGGCCAACAGGTGGCTCTATTGGAGGACTTCAACTGGGAAGGGGGGGATTCTGATGCCTTGCTGACAAGGCAGAGAAAATGTTAGAAGGTACAAGGAATCATCTCCTGAAGGTTAGCATCAGCAATGCTGATGAAAGACAGAAAAGTTCTAAGACAATTAAAAGAGAGTAGCTTCATTTTGGAGGCAATTAACACACCATATCTACAAGGAAGTGACTCAGAGGGTGGAACACCAAAACTTGGCTGCTAACAATTGGCCTGAGCAGAATACTGTCTTTGTTAATCTTAGGTAAACCATACATGTGTTTCATGTAATTTGTTTTGATATTAAAATTTCATAGGTATAGCTTAATGTTGCTTTGGCAGTTTTTGCATATGATGGTGTATTGGAAGAATTTTTTTCTGGTGTGTTTTATTTTTAAAATATCCCTCCCCCGGTTTTACAGTCACTGAAATTTTCCCGACAATTTTTTTTTTTTTTTAACAATTAAGGCATTTGATCTCTGATTAGGACCATTCTTCCCACATATTCTATATACAGACTTTCTTGTATATTTATTTTAACTGTGCCTATATCTTTGGCAGTTGAAGCATCTTAATGGGTTTGGAATATATCTTTTTACTTTGGAAATTGCTTACCAAATTCTTATTTCCTGTATTGGTTATATCTGGGATCGTCTATCCAAGTATGAGCTTCCTGCAGATATTGAAACAGTCATGTCAAATTTCTTTGTTCCCAGTTTAGTGTATGATATGGTAAGTATGAGTGCATTTTGTTTGTTTTGTTAATCTGACCTAGGACTTGACCTGACCAGCCAGTTGACTGTATCAGGCCTCTCCAACCACCCATCTAACTCAAGAGCCAAAGTAGTGTGTTGTAGTTTAGGAGTATATGTATAGCCCAATGCTTAAAACCCTCATTCACCAGGATCCTGTCTTCAAGCATCACAGGTTGCCATCCATGGCAAAGAGGTGGTCCCCTTGGGGAACTTTTACCTCCTGCAGAAAAGCAGCATATTCTGAAACTCTGCCAATAGGGTGGGAACACAGCTAGAAAAATGATTCCTGTGGGTTGTAGCAGCTGAATAGGCTTGTGTAAATTAAAGAAAATATTGTGGTCTCATCAGGTATTTACAAGAAGGCACAAAAGCACCGATGCCAGCTTTTACTGAAGATGAAACCTTAATGGCACAATTCTCAATAGGAAGGTTAAAAATTTCACACCAAGAAGTGTTGAAGGAAATCATAAAATGAATCCCAATCAGAATGCTGGAAACAGAAATAAGTCTTGTGAATAAGAGGTTCATGTCTAATAGAGGAATCAAATGAAATAACAGATACTATAGACTGATTTGAATTGTCAAGAGGACAGAGTTTTGATGTTCAACAAAATCTTGGTCAAATATATATATATTTTTTTTTAAAGTATCAAATTGTCTATGACTGTCAAAAAATCCATTTCTAATATTGACAATTTCTACAAGAAGCATTATATATCTGAAGTTGGTCACTTAGTTACATATTTTCCAGTCACTAGTAGTTTATGTTTGAGGTCAATAAACTAGGATTCAAATATTATTCTTTTTGAAGCTGGTAGACTTATTTAGAAGATTGAAATTATATACTTTTTATTATTCTCTCAATTCAGATTACATTTGACCTTGTGCCAGATCATGACACTTAACTTTAGCTTGTAGCTTTAAAAAAAGTTTTTTTTGTCAAACATTCAACAAACACTACTTTCATAAACCAAAATGCTATAAACAAGTCATTTTATTCAAAAGAAGGTATTTGTGCTCTTGAAAGAGAAAGGAAGATCAAATATAAAAAAAATAAATTTTAAATATAAAACAATGACAGCTTCTATATTACTGCATCACTGACAGCAGTTTAGCACATGTTTTGAAGGTGAAAAGATAAACTGAGTTGTTTGCAGGCAAATCTTTCTAAATCAAAATGAACAGTTTTCTTTTTTAATAATTTATAAACCATAAGAACCATTAGTAAATAGTTTATGATATATCAATCGTCTAAGTGACAAATTTTATATATTAATCCTATATAAATTTTTTAAAAAACTATAATGAACACAAGTTCATGTCTATTAAAAATTCATATCTGTAGCACTTGATTGGTCTGTAATTATTGTGTAATCACTGGTCAAGGCTAAGCTCTCCACAACAATTTTGGTACAGAAACAAATAACTACATGTTGCAAAGATCATTTCATTCAAAGGTCAATGTCAATAAGTTTGAAAAGGTACACTAAATATGATTTAAGTATAAACTATGTATTATGAATGAGAAAAACTAAATGTTACATACTAAGTTCAAAATATGAAAAAAAGTAAAGAACTTAAGTTTTTAGAAAATGAAAAGCGACTCATTATGAAATAATAACTGAAACATTTACAAGGCGTCCAAATACAAGTTACAAAATTTCCAATTGCCCATCATATTGACATCATTCTCTTTTTGGGGATTTCTGATGACAGCACAATTGTAATAGAAACTACTATTAACTAAAATACTTAATCCAATTTAAGATTTTAAATAAAAATCTCCAAGTTCTGACATTTTACATTTCCTTAATCATATCCATATTTGTTTTTACTTGAAATTTTTCATGCAAGTTTAACATTTCCAGTAGCTTGAATTAAATGAATTTGTGAGTAAATACTTCAACATAAATATTTTGAAACAAATTGGTTAGGTTTTTGAAAATTGCACTTTCCTAAGCAAAATTATAACTAAAGTAGATATTGTGCATTTTTTTTCTTCTTTTCATAGAGAGATGTCTAGCATTTAGTTTTATAAACAGTGAATTAAGGCAAACTTAAAGCAAATTGCTAAGCAGGGAGTTTTGTTTTTGCACTAAAATCTGAAAACAATATTCTTCAATAACATTGCATGTCACACCCTGAAAAGATTTAAAAGAACAAAAAAAAAAAATTCTCAGCAGTTTCATATCAGTAACCCAACAGTAAGAAAAAATTTGTAGTTCCAAGCACAGTTAAGAATAATGAGTTAATTGATATTAGTTTTTTCTTGAATTACCAGTAAGTATTCATTAAAAAAAGAAAAAAGAAAAAAAACACTATTGCTGTTTTGTCAATTGCTTATCAGCCCCAATATAGTTTACTTCCTGTTTAGAGTTAATAACAAGTAAACATTCACCAACTTTCAGTTTCTATCGTTTTGTTTTGAAAATAAACATTAAAAACCTCCTTTCCTGAAAGAGCAATTAAGAGATTACAAAAAAATTTTGAAATTTTCACACATGAAAGAAGCCAAATTATGTTTAAGATTTCTTGTCTTAAAAGCTAGTGAGGATGAATCAAAGCTTTTTAAAACCTTTTGCATGAGACACTTAAGATTTTAAAGAAAACCATTTTAAATATCCTTTAATAAAATATTAATTATGAGTCCATTTTTCACAATTACTTTTATAATTTTATAAAAATTTTGTTTTGAATATTGCAATATACTTCATCTTGACAAAGTGACACTAAAAATATTCATTATCATGAACAATAACGGTAAAATATTTAGTCTTAGATTTTTTAGAACATTAGATTTGATTACATTAAACCAATAACATAAGAATTGTTAACATGAGAGATCACATAATAGTTATTAGAAGGCAAGATTAAGTAAAATTTGAATTTGAGCTAAGGTTCTTGCAAAAGAATGACAGTCTCCCTGTTCTTAGACAATTTGATAAAATGTCTAGTCACTGGTATGTAACAATGCTTAACAGATGAGAATAAGTAAGCCAGATCCCTTCCATAATGACCTTACCTGTCTAGGTAGTAGCAGCAAAACATGTTTACTCTTATCAGTCTTGACAAGGGACCAATATAATTTCATTTTATCTGAGAGGAATGGGAGATGAAGAACAAGTAAACCATTTGATTGTTCTTGATGCATCTCTTTAGAATCAGGTTACTTTTTGACAATTTTCAGACAGCATCAAAATAATGTTTGTTAGCCACTTGCCCACCACCACCACCACCACACACTCCAATGTGTTTTTCAGGGTGGGAAGCAAGGTGACCCAAATGCATTGCTGACAGACAGTATTGAATTTCTTCACTTCAAAATAAAGACAAGAACAGCAGCAGAACAAAAATTCTGTTTAAATCAATCCACAAAACTCCTACTTTTGTGCTGAATGCACGAGAGAGAGAGAGAAAGAGATCAATAAACCCTGATTGTAAAACTATTGATTGCATTCCTGAAATTGAGACTAATTGCTTGGTTCTATTTTTGAAAATATATGGATCAGGATATGAAACTTGCATGACCCAAAGAATAGGGTGCAACATGTGGTCAAAAAATCTCACCTATTTAAAAAAGGCCAAAAATTAGATAGCAAAACTAAACTAGAACCTAATAGTAAAACACTAATATAAGCTCCAGAAGAATTGATTAACAAAATAACAATGATTGAAAAAAAAGAGAAAAATACATATTCAAAAGCAAGAGAGAGAAAAGAAAAGAAAATCAAATTGTTAAAGCTTAAAGCATTATTGAAATGTTTAAAAGATTTTCTGTCAACACAATGTTCAACATAGCATGAAAATGTGGTCACCTTATTCAGCAGGATGATTTTTCAACAGCTAAGTGAATACATTTTCAAATAGTTATAAGCCAAGTAGTAAACAAACTGGGTTATAGTAACTTGAAAAAAAAACAATAGATGTCATCTGCACTCTAACTGTACTTTTTTGCTCTTTCATAAAAATATGTATATAATCATAATAAAGAGACAATAAAAAAATTATATTAAAATATACCCAATGAGATTAGAAACAAATTTAGATTGTTAAGAATAAACTAAAAATCAATTTTTAATTTCATAAACAAGTTTTCCAAAAGGTGTTTAAGCATTACCAATATTAATAAAACAAGTCAAATCTGGATTCAAGTAATGAAGTGTTCAGCTATTATTTTTACTGTGACCGTCTAATTCTGCTTAAACACCAGTTCTTGTGTAGCTACATTGCAAGACATTGAATTCCTATCAAAACTATCTCTGTCTGGTTTTCTCAGTTATAAGCAATGAATGAAAAAAAAAAAAAAGATGATTCAGAAAAGCTAGAAACAATTCGACTTTGTCCGTGCCATTGAAGAGGTTACAAACCTTACTTTCTAGTTATTTTCTAATTAACTGTGCAGTGAACTCATATTAAAAGATGTGTAATTTTAAATTGCCAAAGATCATAGCCTATAAAAATTAGAACAAGAAGCAACCTTTTATGAAACATAAATAAAACCATAAAATAAAAGTAAAGACTTCAAATGAAACAATTTATTTAAAGCTAACTCGTAATATGAACTAGTTGAAAATAAATTTTTAAGATAGCAGAAGCAGCCACTTTTGTGCCTGCACCAATGTTTTGAAACTATCTGCTTGCAAAGCAAATATTTTGAATTAAAAGAAAATAGAACACTATGTATCTTGTAAAAAAAAAAAAAAAAAAAAAATCTAATTTTTAAATTCTTTGTAAAAAGGAAAATAAATACATCTATGAAAAGGTGATTTAATTTAGTGTTGTGGGGTATTACCTACATAAGATAATGGACTTGTCATAGGACTCTATGTAGCCGAGGGTTATTAACACTTGGTGTGTTACTGAGACTGTCGAGACTAGTAGCTTTCACAGTACAGCATTCTCTTTTGGCTTTTCTATGTGTATATCTTGTATCGTTTTGTCTAATATATGTCTAAACCTACATTGGTATTTGTCTTATTATTGATGGTCCTAATTTAGGTCCACATCAACTAGCGACAAAGTATTCGAACTCACACAAAAGAAAAATTTCTACACAGGAAAACTTTCTTACGTCTATCGCCACATCAACTGGCTATTCGAACTTCACAAATTGTTCTCACGCCACATCAACTAATGACAAAGTATTCAAACTCGTACGGGAAAGAAATTTTTTTTTTTTTGTTGTTATCGCCACATTAATTGGCGTCAAGATATTCAAATTCATGCAGGAAAAAAAGAAAACTTTCACACCACTATCACCATAGTAAATGGCGACAGACTCCTAAGAATTCGACAGAAAAAAAACTTCTATTTACCAGAACATTCAAAGTGACCCTACCCACACATACAGTCCTTCATATACTTGAGTATCTGGAAAAATATACCCCAGCAGAACTTGTTACAGGAAAAATCTGTAAGTAAAGCCATTCTATTTTTTACATCCGTCTTTCTTCACGGGAAAAACAAAAAATGGAAGAGTTATCTAAAGTATTGCTTCAATTAATGCAAAAAACCGACAAACGTTTATTATTACAACAGCAAAAAACTGACGAACAGTTACTGTCACTTCAGCAAAGAATGGACGAACAACAGCAACAAACAAGAGTTACTTATCAAAGTATTAAAAGGCAAACATTCTGAGAACGACACTGCATGTTCCCAAAGTACCATATGGAGTACCATGGAAATATTCGAATACATGCCCGATAATGAAAAAACTTTCAACGCTTATTATAAGCGGTATGAAGATTTATTCAACGTTGACTGCAGTAACTGGTCGAATGCGAAAAAAGTTCATTTATTGTTACAAAAATTGGGTACAGCAGAACACAGCAGGTTTGTTGATTTTATCCTCCCCAGAAAAACCACAGAATTCTCGGAGACTGTTAAATTACTATCAGAACTATTCGGGCCAAATACCTCACTGTTTCACAAAAGGTGGAAACGCCTGAATCTAGTTAAGGAAAAACAGCAGGATTACCTAACCTTTGCTGCCACAGTGAATAAACACTGTAATGACTTTAAGTTGGCAGAATTATCTGCCGATAACTTCAAAGGTTTTTTTTTTTTTTTTTTTGCTCAAAATCTGATTTCTGCTGGAGATTCAGAAATAAGACGTTGGATATTGACCAAATTGAATAACAAACCAGAGTTAACACTACAAAAACTGGCAGAGGACTGTCAGAGAGTCATATCTGTAAAGAGCGACTCAAAAAGAATAGAAGAGTCAGGTGTTAGCCATATCAAAAAAATTAAAACTAGACAAAAACGCTACTCCCCAGAAAGAGAGAAGAAAAAAAAACTGACAAATATGAAAAGAAAGGAACAATATGACGTTTTGGGAGGTGGGATTTGTGAAGCAGAGAATCAGAAATCTTGTGTATATAATTCAAGGGCCAAAAAACATCAAAACCAGATGAGGAAATGTGTAAACACAGAGGAGTCACCACCTGTCATCAAAGAACCAACTGACATTATTTCTGAGAACTTTGATCTTGAAGCCCCCCCAGGTTTCGCCTGGAGAAAAAAAAGAAAAAAAAAAGGAGGTCCAACAGGAAAAGTAAGTTTACCAATCCCCTGTGTATTGACCCCAACGAGAAAGAAGAATGGAACAGCTTTCCCGGGGGGAAAACTCTTGGAAAGGGAGTGCTGTGGGTGTATTACACACATAAGATAATGGACTCGTCATAGGACTATATGTAGCCGAGGGTTCTTAACGCTCGGTGTGTTGCAGAGACTCTGTGGAGACTCTAGTAGCGTTCACTGACTGACTTACAGTACAGTATTCTCTTTTGGCTTTTCAATATGTATATCTTGTATCGTTGTATTGTTTTTGTCTAATATATGTCTAAACCTACATTGGCGTTTGTCTTATTATTGATGGTCCTAATTTAGGTCAACATCATTTAGAAATATAAGCAAGAATACATTATGAATTACTAAAATGTCATTATAGTAAGTTTTTGAGAAATGTGAATCATTATGTAGCATTTGTTTATTTCAGTTTTATTTTTATTTACTTATATATCAATAAAAAAAATTGATACTAACTTGACCTAAATTTGTTCAAAATATATGAAGCTTCCTTTAATTATCTCACCTTCCAGCAATACACCTATTATTTGAGTCATTGCCTTCAGTGAAATAACCCTTTTTCAATTCAAATGGAAAAGGTTTCACATGAGTAATTGCATTCCTCTTTTAGACATTACCATTCTTATATTCTTTAAAAATAACTTTCAGGGGATATATTTCCACCTTTGTATGCACTTTCTCATGATGGGCCAACTTCAATGAAGAGATTGTAAAGAGTGGTTGTGATATTGAAAAACCACTAACGCTATAACATCTACAAATCTATTGGATCTAGTCAGCCAGTCCTCTTACATAGGTTAGAGTTACTTTAACTCCAGTTAGTGTCCCCAATATTTGTCTTTTTATTCTGTCGCAGTTGCTTCTTTTAGAAGATACAACTTGTTTCAACTCCTTTAAATTCCAAAAGATCACTGACGATGACATTTAACCAATGATGAAAACAAAAAAAAACCAGTAAAACAAGTACAATGACAATATTCTCAATGAGTTCACCTGATCAAACAGAACTTGTACATGGTTCTAGTGAAGTTAGAATATAATGGCATCCGCATAATGAAACCAGATCAATTAATCACATGGATGTCAAAAAATCACAATGTTAAAAAGGTTGATAACTCCTAAAGCTAAGTTTTCTTTCTTTGAATATATATATATGGACTCCTAACTAGAAATACCTAATTGGCACATAAAATTGTTAGCTTTTCAGATATACTAATTTAAAACATTTAATGCAATTAACCATGGAACACTTAGATCATTTATCTTAGTTTGATACTTTTACTTATAATTATGAATAAATTACTTTAATCTATTGTCAAAAATGACTGTTTTCTTTAATCTTTCCAATTATGGATTCTAAAGACCTAATAAGCCACTGAACATTAACAGTGCAAGAGAAAACAAAACTATCGCACAGTACACACCTGCAGAGATTAGTGACAGAAGAATTACAAATAAACTTTGTATATAGACAAACTAAATTAACAAAGAAAATACAATCAGCTCCATATATTTTTCACACATTGATACAAAACATTTCTAGTCATTGCTAGTCATCTTATTTACTTGTATTTCTCTCATCTTATTTTATGACCCTGAGGACTGCTGGAGATTGATCAAACTAAAAAGGAAGGAAGAAAAAAAGAGGAAAGACTACTCACTGGATGATCATTATTGAAAAGTTAAGAGAATTAACAAAATGCGTTAAAAAAATCATGTTTGAAGATAATTCCAAAGAGATTGAGAATTAACTAGATGGAATTCAGTAAGATCAAGCAAAACCAAAGCTATTGCCCCTCTCTACTTCCGGTCAATAGAAAAAGCACCATTAAATGTATACTAAAAGATGTCAAGTAGAAGGAAGTATATGTTGTCGATAAAGAAAACCCAGTGGTTGCCAGAATAACATTTAATTTCTCTGGACAAAAGGGCCAAAGGAAAAGATATGTTTTGAATCAGCCATCCTGAAGAGAAGTAACTCTTACTGAGAGAGAAGCCAGACTATAGCATTCATTCCTTATAATTTATTCCAAGAAAATTTTTTATATCCAAACATTAATTCAGATTTCAATGCAAGTGACAAGGAAAATTTATTATTTGAAGTGACCAAAGATAAATAGACTATGTGGTCTACTGATAGAAAAAAAAAAAAGGCATAGGCAGAAAAAAGAAAAAACTTGTTTGCAGAGAAGTGGATATAATTTTCTTTCTCTTTCTATTGAGTAGTCTGGTCAAGAGAGAGACCATAGCAGGAGACAAACCTGATGACTGAAAATCCCTTTTCACTATGCCATTTTCAAAGTTTCAATAATCACATGAAGCAGGTTGAGATTAACTGCTGAGGTGGGAGAAGGAAGAGAGATTAGCACCACTCATATGGAGCAGTAGCATAAGATGAAATGTAAAGGTGATCAGATTGAAAAAAGCAGCTTGACTCCTCCAACTACTCCCAAAAGGGGGGTAGGACAACCCCAAATTTAGAAAACCACTTGAGTAAAGGTATTTTGAAAATATGGAATTTTAGAAAAAAGGTATAATTCAACTAAACCGAAACCCTGGCCAATATCTACCCCCTACCAGATGCAGGACTCCATATAAGCTGGAGATTCTAGAACAGAGAAAACAGGTAAGACAGGTAGACACATGGTGTGTTCCATAACAACTGCTACCAGAGTCCACATCATTTGTCGAGACCTCCTGACCAAGACCTTGTGCCAGCCCAGAAGATAGAAAAAAAAAAATTAGAAGAGATCAAAAGGGGCAGACCAGAAGATCACAGAGTAGAACTTAAAAATTTAAGTTACTGCCAACACAAGCTGCAGATTCCAAAGACAATCCCAGTGTCAAGTGGAAAGGGTTAAAACCATTGTATACAGCAAAACATATCAACCAAATTGTTGAGTTAATTCTTTATTCCAAAGAATTTTGTTGTTTTAGTCCCAGCTGTCAGACCAGTCCTCACTTCAAGTTTGCATCATCAGCAATTGCCTTACCCAAAGATCAAAAACACAACATGGCATGTGTGGATGGTCATGAACAGAAATGCTAGCTAAATTGAGCAGAACCATGCCACCAAATCACTACCAGCAGCAAAACAAGCAACACATAAATGAGTGAGAAGTTAGATAGACGATAATGGTGGTGGCCTTAAGGAAACTGAAGGCCAACATAGGTCATAGGGTTCCATTATTGGTTACTGTTGACTAGGACAAGTATAGGGGTGATATATTTAGTCACTGCTGACTGGGTTTGAAGCACTTGAGGGTTATAATTTCTGTTGTTCTGTTCTATGACAATGGACGGGCATGAATCAGAAAAAAAAAAAAAGAAAAAAGAAAAAAAAAGCTCACATTAAGATTGAAACTTTTTTACCATAAAGGCCTTGCAAAAAAAAAAAAAAAAGAAAAAAAAGGGGAAAAAAAGAAAACAGAGAAAAGAGAGAGAAAAAAAAGAAAAGGAAGAAAAAAGAAATCATTGCTTTACACAAAGCTGGTCTTAGTTGTCGTCAGATTGCCAAACAGGAGCAGGTTCATGCATCAATAGTCACAAGAATAGTCCAGAAGTAGAAGATAACTGGAAAAAAAAAAAAGAAAAAAAAAAGCGAAGTTGGAATTCAGAGTAGTCGTTTAAAAGTGTCTACAGAGTGAGATGACCAACGACTGGTGTGACTTAGTTTGTCTGATTGACAGGCGAGTAGTCAGCAGTTATTGAAGAAATGGTCCAGCGGTTGGCTGGAAGCTTCAGATCGCACAGTACAGCAGCAATTGTTGATGAAAGGATTGGTGTCAAAAAGGCCTGCAAGAAAGTCACTTTTGACACAAAAAAATATAAAACTGACTAGATTTCAGTAAAATTCATAAAAAGTTGGACTGTAGAAGACTGAAAAAGGGTGATTTTCTCTGATGAATCACCTTTTAGCTGCTTTGCTAACAATGGATCAGTTTGTATCAGAAGAGGAGTCAGTGAAAGATTGTGTGGTATCCACAGTCAAGCATCCAGACCTTGTTTATATTTGGGGGTGCTTCTCCTTTCATGGTGTCGAAGAATTACTGATTGTACCCAAAGGTGTGTCAATAAACAAGGAATGGTATATGGACACTATTAAAAATAAGCTACCACAAATTTTGATAGAACACCACCCTGATTGAGATGCGGTGTTTCAACATGATGGTGCACCTTGCCATAAAGCAAAAGCTGTGACGAAGAGGTTCGAGGAAAGTAACTTCAGAGTTCTGCAAAACTGGCCAGGTAATTCACCTGATCTCAATCCCATCAAAAATTTGTGGTCCATCCTGGAACCAAAGATGCATGAAGTTGCTCCACCAACAAGAATTGAACTTGAAGCTATCCTACAAAGATGTTGAACTTCTATTAGATCTGTTTCAAATCACTAATTGAGTCTATGCCAAAGTGAATAAAACTTGTTCTTAAAAATAGAGGAAGGCACATAAAGTATTGAATTTAACATCAAAATTTAACATACATTATAAATATTTTTTTTTTACTTTGAAATAGTTTAAATTATTATTTTAAAATGCTAAAGCAAAAATAGTTGTGTTTTGTTATCAATAACACATGTTTTTTATGGTGTTGCAAAACTTTTGGCCAGAGCTGTACATCCTTTTTTAAGCAAACTGTGATGGATGTGCATTGTGGTGCATTGGATATCGGCTTGGAACGAGAAATCGGGGAGCCATGTTCGAATTCCAGCCAAATTCATTGCATTCACTTGCGTGCAAATACCCTTGGGAAAGGTATTAGTCCATCACTTCCTTCCAGTTATGGGTTAAATAACAGGACAGATTGGGTTCTATAGCCTTGGTCGGCAACCAGTCTACCGCAGAAAGCAATGGCAACCTACTGCAGGATAATCTTCTGCCCAGTCAGTCATGTCTCTTTCAAGACATGACCACCCAAGCCTGTATCATGTATGGCACTTAACTGACTGACTGACTGACTGTGATGGGTGATGAGAAATGGACTATTTACAACAATGTATAACAAAAAACATTCTGGGATAAGCAACATGAGCCACCTTTAGCCACACCAAAAGTCTTCATCCTAAGAAAGTAATGCTCTGCATCTGGTGGGTTTCAAAAGGATTACTGTACTATGAGCTTTTGCCAAGTAACCAGTCAATTGATTCTGAAAACAATTCTGCTCACAATTGGATGAATTAAAAGCAGCAATTCAAGAGAAAAACGTCTAGAATTAGTGAACAGGAAAGGTGTTTTTCATTAGGATAATGCTAAACCTCACATTTCTTAGGTAATGCAGTAAAAATTGTTACAGCTTGGCTGTGATGTGTTACATTGCTCCTTTGGAGTTTCACTTATTGAGGTCCTTGCAAAATAATCTCAAATGTAAAAATATTAATTCATTAGATGACAAAACACCACCTTAACGAGTTCTTTGCTAAGAAACCATCAAAATTCTGGAAAGACGGAATCTTTAAGCTGAAGGAAAAATAGGGAAAAAATTATGTAAGAAAATGGTTCATATTTAGTTCAATAAATACTTAATAGAATAATTTTGTTTTGTGTTTTAATTTTCCATAAAAATTGGCATGAAGTTTCTGGACAACCCAATACATTAAGCATAAGAAAAATGGTATTACTAGAATGGATGAGGGAAATCAAATCTTTTGCAGACAGCACATCAGAAACATTGTTTGTAAGAGGCGTGCATATCTAATCTAATATAATCTATGATTATAACAGTAAAAAAATTGTGTTTAATGTCTTTACCTTACTGTCACTACAAGAATTCAAAGACTTTAAAAAATGCTAATTGCTCGTAAAATTAATATGTTTGAAAACACTACAGAGAATAAAGTAGCAAATGATTTAACCACACGACAGCAGTCACATTCAATATATATGTTAGATGGAGTACATACATAATAAAAAGGTAAGACTATGATGACTCAAGTTGTAAACAGATGTATACTGACAGAGTTAAGAGCAAATATAACAGCTTAGATGAAGTCAAAAATTCAAAATAGAATACATTACTGGAGTAGGGAAGAGTCTAAGATCATCTCAGGACAAGAAAGAAACAGATGAAATTCTCAAGATGATGAAAAAGACACAGCAAATAATGTGAAAGAATGGTACAGAATATTAAACACAAACATCAGGAATAAATGCAGGTAGTCAAAAGAGAAACTGCTTGCTGCAGAGAGCATCACAGATATGGCAAACAGAAAAGGAGGGGGGCAAGGATGCATGAAATCTTACAAGTAAATACTCATAATAGAGAAAAAAAACTCTTTAAAAGATGGAATGAATACATCTATGAACCATGCCAAAATGAAAGAAGGAAACCTACTATAAACAAAGACAGCAAGAAGTGTGAGAGAAGAAACCATTAGCATAGAATTTATGGTTACATCTATCCTATTCAATTATAAATTGATGAAACTGTTGCTAATCTGGGACTACACTTTAATTCACAAAGTTTAGGTACCATAAAGAAAAATTAATCCGAACAATTTCCATTAAAACATTTATAGAAAAAGCACAGGGAAGCTACATCACAGCAGTATGAAAGTGACTGAAGCAAAGATACCATGTCAGGACCAATAATATTGCAAATTCTTCTTTGGATTTTATCAAGAATTTCTAAATACATAGCAGAAGGGTCATACCAGATGTAGCAGCACTATTAATGCACAAATGGTTGGCTTATTGTGAAAAATAGATTCTAGAGAGAAAAATTAACTAGCACAACACGATGAACCAACTTTCCTAAGAGCAGACTTAGTAAGTGATTCAATATTATCTTTCCACTTGTCAGCCAGACAAGGTGTAATGAATCACTCCCTGGATGTTACTATCAGCCATGCTGATGGAGGGCAGAAAAGGTTCCTTAAGATCACTAAAAGAGAGCAGTTTGGTTTTTGTCTTGGAGGCATTAAAGTTAACAAATTATTGAAATAATAAATATACAAGTGGTGACATACTAGAGAGACCTTACTAGAAGATCTATTTTTATAATGTTGCTGAAGAATTTGAACAAACACAAACTATCCGAAACCAGTTTAAGGATCCATATAACTAAGCTTACCATCCTGATAGAGCTCATAATAAAATTGGAAAGAAATAGAGAAAGAACAAGATGGCTCAGTTAAAAACACTGGAGTAAGAAATGTGATCTTTATTTCTAAAGATCAAGTTTTTTTTGTTCCTACCCAATTTTGTCATCAGAATCAGAATTTTGTTACAAAGGAAAGAGTGTCTAACTGCTGTACAATATCAATCCTCCTATACATTAATGAATGCTGGACAATTTTCTCATAGATTAAGAGGAGTCTTGAAACAACAGATTTGGTTCTACAGCACACGGACAGAGAATGTGAGTAATAAGGAAGTTTTCATGAAAATGGGAATAAAAATAACTCAGAATTGGAAATATAATTCAATAAAGAAATAGAAAATGCCAATTGACATTGCATTTAAAAATTTGAATGCAACGTCAATTGTCACCTTTTATCTTCTTGAATCCCATTCATCTTTTATCCATTCTTAAATACCTCCTGTACCCAGTCTTTTTTGTGGCACACTAGTGGCAGTCTTGACTTGCTTGAGGTGAAATGGTTATATATTACAATAATATAAATTTCTGGGATGCATAAGGAAAGAGGGTTTAAAGAAATTGTGGGGTAGAGGGAAAACATTGAGAAACCTACATAACAATCTTATATAAATGGATAGCAGAACAGGAACAGACAGGGAGAGTCAGGGAACAAATACTGCTTAGAGCTACAAATCAGAAATTCTGGATAGCTATAACCTACAACATGCTAATTAAAGAATGCCAGGAATTAAGGTAAGAAAAAAAATGAAAATAAACATTCATCTTAGCCACCTAGATGAACTCACAAGTGTACATACACACATGAATACAAAGAAAAACTAGCCTAACAAAAAAAAAAAAAAAAAGTAACCACATGTGGAAATTGAAAGAAAAGCAAAGACCCTGATATAACATGAAGCATATTAAAAAGAGCCAGGCTTTACAATGTTGGTTATGTCTGCAGATTGTGCTAAGAAAAGAAGTTAGCCATGTTGCCATGTTATTTCCAGAACAAGAAAGTTCACTAAATGAAAGATCCTAAGTAATGTCTGGATGTAAGCACATCAGAAAATATATTTTAGAATCATATAAACCTGGATGAAAGTGTTTACAATTATTGAAAAACTACATTATTCTAAACTTCCAGCCACATGTCCAGAAAATCCCTGTTGCATGCATGTTTAAAAAAAAAAAAAAGAAAAAAGAAAAAAAGGAGAATCAGTTGATGTGAGTTGATCACCATAGAACACCCAAACTTTACAGCACTAAAACTCACAAAACAGTTTATCTAATGCACCCCATCTCAGGAATAGACAGCAACCCCTCCCTCTCCTCTTCAGTGAACTAATGGCATGTTTCTTCTTAGTGTTTCTTGAATCTAGTCCTTTCCAAAATATTTTACACAAACAAACAAATATATTGATGATGCTCTATCAATACTGATTTAACCAACCTAGTAGATGAACTAAAAGTCGGACATACAATTTACATACGAAATGGAAGAATACAAAATCCTTATCATTCCTAGATATCATCCTACACTGCAGAAACAAGTTTAAAATTTGACGTCTACTGGAAATCAACCAGCAGAATGACAAATTTCTACTCTGATCATAACAAAATGTGGTATAATCATTGGATTCTGCTTAAGAGGATTTGAAATTTAACCTTCACTATTTACATGAAGAGAGGAAATACTCTGAAAACACTTTCAAGCTTTTTCAGTACCCCAATTATGTTCAATGAGAAACAAAAGGCTCATAAAATATTCCAAAATAGAAAAATTGTCCCTCCTGACAAACCCAATAATCAAACATCTAAATTATTCTACCAACTGTCACATCTACAAATGAAAGAAATTTATCTTAACTCAAAATAAAATTTATTGCTACCACATCTGAAACAGTAAAAGGACTTAGTCAATACTAAAAATGATAAGCTAACACTTAAAGGAATTTACTCGATCACCTGTAATAATTGTCACAAAAATTACATAGTAGAAGCTTCAAGGAATCTAAATAAAAGACTATATGAACAGAAAAGGGACATTTTTTAAAACACATTGGTTGCTGGCCACAATTCTGATGTTAAAAAAAAAAAAAAAAAACTGATCAAGAGAGAAAATTCATTATGACAAAAGTAAGTACTTTGATCGCAAGGTTATCCACAGCAAATTTGCACCCTGGCACTTACATTTTATGATTCCTGGCAAAACTTCTATTATCACAGTGTGTGAGATCTAATAACATAAGTGATGGAAACAACAAAAAAAAAAAAATCAGAAAGAAGGCTGAATGAAATTGGCTAAATAAAGTAATTTTTGTTTTTTTTTTTAAATTAAAAAGTCTGATGATCTCTTCGTGTGCACGTGTAGTCACACCAACATAACAAATTTAGTTCAATTAAGTCCTAAAGAACGAAATACATTGCACAAAAACCTTCTACATTTCTCATGCATCTTTCCACAATATTGTTCTTTATATATATATATATATATATATATATATATATATATATATAAAAAGAAAAATGTATTGTCATCCTACATATATGAATCAAAAGTGACAAGAGGAAAAACTATTCTTAGCTGTTTTTTTTCGTCTCTTTATTCCTCATGTCACCTCTACAGATACACTGAGGAAATATATAAAAAAAAATCAAACGTTATTTTTAGTAAATACTTGTATTTGAGTAAACACTTCATCTATTTATTAAACAGTATATTTAATTGTGTTTAGCAAACTGAATATTCAAAAATCTTGGTTAAGACAAATATGCACTCTCTTGCAGAGTTCAAACAATAAAAAATATATGCTTTCCAGCAGGATCTATGTGATTTAAAAAAAATCTATTAGTAACAGTCTACTGTAAAAATCTATTACTTAAATAAAAAAAAATCAAAAAAAAATCACTTATACAAAACTGAGCCAGTATGAAAATTTCACTTGAAGGCATTATTTAGCCTTGCCTGATTGGATGAATTCTATGTAGCTCAGTTTGTCTTGAGCAGGGATTCTCAACTAGTAAGGAATTTCACGGTTTCAGCTAGGGAGAAGTTGGGGCTACATATTGGGAGTTTCTTACAATTATTAGTGCATCATCTCTGTATAAGTCTGTATCTATTTTTGTTGATAATTTTTGTTAGTTTGTTAATGATGTATATGTCTATAATTTTGCATAAATCTTCGTCATCATAGCTTCCCATTGTTATGTCAAAGTTGCAGTCATTGCTGATATTGCTGTTGCTATTGTTTTTTTTTTTAACCATATTTTGTTATGGTATATGAACTTTTTGCAGTGTTTGATAATGATTAGGTCTTCTTCTGGAATGTTTATATATTGTTTCATCAAGTTTAATGAATTTATTTACTGTGTTGATATTTATGGGGTTGTTGTGTATAAAAGTATTAATAATATAAATATAAAACAATCACGACAAAGAACAGAAAATGATATAACCACCACCAAACAGAAAAGAAAAAAAATTACACTGAAATTAAATCTTTCCCATTAAAGGGCCCTCCACCCTTAGAGCATTTATGGCAACTTTAACACCTTAGCCAAATTTGGTTGTTGCTCTATCAGATTGCACGATGCCAACAACTGTGTTTTTACCAACTTACACTCGTCCAGGTTATAAATATTCCAGTGTAGTTTAGCCTGGTATTCTGGCGGCCTGATGAATGCACTTACGGGCATGAAACTGGAGTCACGGTTGGTTTCAGGAACAACCAAAATATAAATATATATATATATATATATATATATATATACGCGCGCGCGCACGCACGCACACACACACACACACACACACACACACACACACAGAGACGTGAGTCATTCCATACCAAACTGACTAATAGTTCTACCTATAAGAACCCTTAAAATTTCAGGTTCCTTAGAATCTTTGTTCAGGAGATATGGTCTCTTGAAATTTGGTATCAAATTTTATTTATTTTAAAATAGTCTGATTTACCAACTTTGGAACTTTATAACTTTCCATTTTTAAAAGATACCAATTTGGTACTTGCTGTTCCTGTATTCTAATATATGAAGAAAGAGGTTACTGCTGTTTTTTTGTTTTTTTTTTTGGGGGGGGGGTCTTGTTTTCCTAGTCTATGTAGTTTGTTAGTTTTCAATTTGAAAAATGTGTAAGATACAAAAAGTAAAAACAAATTAGAAATATGCACACACACACTTTATATATATATATATATATATATATATATATATTGATAAATTATAACATGGATATGTTATAATATCACTACAAAAGTAGCTATTTTGTTTCGACACTAGTGTCTTGTCAAGTGATGTAGTTTATGTTAAATTGAATGATTTTAAAAGGTTAAAAACAAGCAAAACCCCTTTAATCAGGGAGGCATTGTTGTATGTACAATGTGAATCAATCAGAGTAAAGCAACTTCTCATTTGATGAATATGTGAGCAGACTTAAAAATAATTTTGGGGGTATTAGTATTAATATTTGATTAAATTGAGATCATCATTATTAATTAACTATTAGATCTACTTTATTATTGTTGCGAAATTTTAAAAGAATTTCTAAGTTTAACAATTTATTAGATTTAGAACGTTATTCATATATTAAACAAGGAAGAAAAAGAACGCATACATAAATAAACCTACAAACATCCACACATGGAAAAATAGATGAGTATATTCACAAACACTGGCAAACAGATACATATACAGATTAATATACCCATGCAAATATACATACACTAATTACAAAATTTAGCTTTATCGACTTGTCAATTTGTTAAGTTTTAAAGCTCTATTTATACACAGACTAAATTGCTACATATTGGATACAGTCAAGGCAAATTCATAAAATGACCAGCCTTGAATGAATGAGGTCGGGACAGACACAATCATATTTCAATACGTGAACATATAAACAGAATTAGATATATACTTACGCAAATACACAAGCTAAGAACATGTACACGACTAAAAACTCCAGATAGTAAAAAAATATATAACCACATAGCTGGAAATACACGAAACATCTGGCATCAAACTAGGTAGATACACAATACATAAATTAAATGTGTATGCATGTGCAAAACATCACACATATACATATATATGCTAAGCCCCCATATCGTTCATATGAAGTTATGCCTGTGTGAGCCCCAGTTGTCTAGCTCGCATGTACGTCTCTGCGTACGTCAACGACTGTAGTGTACAAGTGATAATCTATGTCTGTGTTTGTATAAAAGGCGTCATGGCAACAAATATTCCTCCCAATGTTCATCCCACCTTCACAAAAGTTCATCAATATACACATCTCTACATATATCCAGTATTTTAAATAAAAAATTAAAAGTTTAATGATCAAAAAAGCATGAAACCCAGGACAACAAAATTATCTAACTAAATATCTATCTATACATACACATACATATATACAAATACATACATATTATATATATATATATATATATATATATACACTAATATTTACACATTAATTTGCCTATATTTGATGGGTACCTTCATCCAACTTGGACGCTTCAACAAATTCTTCCCCAGGTACACAATCCAGCACATATCAACACAATAACACTTGGCAAGCACCCAACCCAACACCAACCTAAACAGCCATGAGACATCTAATTCGACATCGATTATCGCACTAATACACGACAGAGCTCAAACCAGTACAAACCATCCGGCCAAAGCCCAACACGTTTCCTCATAGCACCGACTGTCAAACCAACAACTAATAACCATGATACTCAAGGCCCACGTCCCACACAGTTTTTTAACTATTTATAAATCCCTGACCCCGCAAAAACCGATGTCAGGTAAAACACCACATAACCATACAACCCACCGACAAATATCGGGTCGAGTAGCTGGCAAAAAACAGTATAACATGGCAAATGATGTACCCAGTAAAGATCAACCAGAACATCCAACCCAAACAAAAACATCCATCAAAACGGCAGTTAAAGATATTTTCCTTAATTTTTCAATATTACAACCTGGATTTTAATGTAAATGCTGAACTATGCTTACAATGAACTGAGTTCATTCCTCTAGTTTAACCTTGTCCCTAAATTTGATAATTTCTAATTTTTTGTTGAGACAGAGGTAGCAAGGTGCACAGAGGGAGTTACAAGTTCGGGCCTTTGTAAGGATTTTCCATTTAACAGTGGGTGTTTTGTCTTTTTCCTTTAAAGACCAATAGTATTTGGATAATGAAGTGCTGTATTTATAAGAACTATTATTGAAAGACAATGTGTGTTGATATAAGAGAGTTTTGAATGGGTTTTTAGTAGAACCGATATAAACCTTTATTGTATTCGGATTTTCAATTGTGAAGATGGTACAAAGATAAACTATAGAGCTAACTAGACAGTTATTATGTAAAGGGCAATTTTTAAGATTTCTACAATTACATTTGCTAGTATTAGTTACTTTGCCCCTGGTGTGATCTATTTGAGCATTGTAATTTACAGTGTTTTTTGTATCATAATACTTGTTGAGGACTTTGTTATGTTTTTTTTTAATATTTTTTTTTCTAAATTATTCATGCAACTATAGCTTAACTTGAGTGTATTATTATTATTGAATATCTTGCTAAGAGGATTAGTTTTTGGAAAGTGTTTGCTGATTAAGTTTAAGAATTTATGTCCCAATTTAGTTTTAACCATCATATTGTAGGGAGGGGTAAACCAGATGATTTTTCTAAATCTTTTCTTGCTATTATTATTGTCAGTAGGGTTTCTGAATTTGCTATCAGCAGCCTTATAACCGCTGTTTCTAAGTGCAGAGTTATAACATTTGCTATGCTGATCAAAAATTACTTCACCATACGAGTTGTTGCTGAGTCTGGATTCAATAAAAGATGGTATATGTTTAATGACTGATGAGGAATGGTTAGAATTAGGATTTATATACATTGGGTTGTAGTTAACCTTAATGTAAAGTTGGAAAGAATTATTGTTAAGGTCCAGAGTAACATCTAAAAAGTCTACTTGTTTAATGTTGGTGGTAATTTCTACCTTAAGACCTAAACTCTTTAATTCCCTGTGTATTATCTTCCTAATACGATCTACTCTAATTTTAGTGGAATCTCTAACAATTAGTAAACCATCATCTCTATATAGATCTATACTATCTGTATTTATATCCCCGTAAGCAGTTAAATTGTAAAGAATAAACAATCCCACAAGATCAGGGGCCTCAGCCGAATCTAGGGAACCCATTGCAATGTCAAAATATCCATCAAAGGTCTTTTCAGTCCATTGTTCATTATTATAAATCAGAACAGACCTTCTACATTCTAGCATAATATCCATTTCGCTAATAGAAATATCAGAATACTCCTTTGCGAATTCCAAAGCCAAGGTAAAGAGGTCCTTAGAAATGGATGGATAAAAGTCCATAGGTACAATTTCCTTTATTCTGGATGGTCTTAAACCAGTTTATGACATCTGTGGTGTGAATCCATTGCATGAGTCCGATGGTGCATTTAATAGATCGGTTGATCCTTTCTAAAATGGCTTTGCTGACTTTGCCAACTTCCGTTCTAGTAGGATTAATTAGACGCAGAGATGATTTTGCTCTAAAGTCTGGTCTATGGTCCTTTAATAAAACATATGCGTCTTTTGTTTGTAACTTACTAACACGGTCACTAATGTATAATTTGTCCGTAATTGATTTGCCAACTATTAACCAGACTGAAATTGGTAGTATCTATTTTCCTATAGCTTTTGGCTAAGGTGTTTTTAACTAGGATGTCGTAAACCTTGGGGCATACTTTATAAAAGTTTATCCGATTTAACATGGATATCATAAGGTATATTAAGGCAGCAAATATTCATCCAAACAAATTAAATAGAACCAACAAACATAAACCTACTGTTTATACACAATTTCAATCCTAATACACAACACCTTACTGGAAAACTATGATAGAAAAGTGTGAATATGTGAGATTTTAATTTCTCTTCCTCTTTTCATACCTTACACACTTTTTAAATTGAAATAATCAAAAATCATCCTTATAACAAATATTTGAAACAACATATATATTGTTTTAATAACAATTCAACTTATTTCCTTCAGCCTTCTTCAAATATATTGTATAAAAAAAAGCACTTATTTCATCCACACAAGTTGTGTCTTATTCTTATCTGTGTATCTATCAAATTTCATATCTCCACAAGGGAACCTCAGAATTTTTTAACTGCTAATTCTTTATTAACTCCAGACCACTAACTATAGGTATGTAGTATCCAGTGCAAATGATGCCATTTTAATTACAATTTAATTAAATTTTTAGTACCTGATTTTCTTACCTAAATGTTTTTCAGTTCCTCTTAATGTTAACTCAAAGTACAAATTTTGAAGTGCCTGCATGTAAAATATTTAAAATGAAGATTTATATTTAATTTTTTTTTTTTTTGATATTTTCAAAATTGGGTATGAAATACCCATGGTTAGTAGTGGTTTAATTGATGGTTAGTGTTCCATGGTTAAGATGTCCAACATAAGAAATATTCTATTTCAGGCTTAAAAATTACTACCAGAGAGTTTTCCAGAATCCCATGAGAAAAAATGCTGGTAACAGCCATTTGATTCCTGAGAAGGAGGTAGGCCCCAGAAGAATGAATTATCTTTTGGAATAAGTAGTAAATAGAAAATAGTATTTTTAGCTGTAACTCAAATATTTGCATTTAGATATTTCCAAATTCCTAAAAAAAAGTGTAGGAATGATGGGAATATCGATAAAACAAAAATAAGGAAAATGGTGTCAATCAATATACCTTTATATCAGAAAATCATTTTTTTTGTGACTATAGACACTGAATTTTAGCATTTTCATGCATAGTAGTACCAAAAAGACATGAATGCTTCTGCACACCAGATTATTCTTCACACATATATATATATATATATATATATATATATATATGAAAAGGTAAAACAAGTGTCCTGATAGTTAATAATACTACATAAAAGAATAAATCATGATTTTAATTATTTTTTTTTTTTTTTTACTCAGTATTAATAATTTATGATAACAGAAATGGTTTAAAATTTCCATAAATCCAAAACCTACTCATCCTAAGTATGACACTATCTCCCGCGGGGATACTTTCCTTTGGTTGGTTTAAAACAACAGAGAGAGAAATTGGTATTGGTGATATTATTAATGTTTTATTGCGTCACGCGATGTGAGCTTAGGAAAAAAAAAATTTTAGTACCATCAAGTGCTTCTAAAAACACAGGAACATAGAGTTTGATTATTTTGGGAAAATAATCATTTCTCGTCTTTCATGATTGTATGAATTTCGAATCTTTTCATGTTCATATAGATTCCTTTAGATTTGAAATGTTGATTCCGCTAATTTGAAAACGCATAGACAAAACAATTGTCAGAGTGATTTGATAAGGTCACCCGTGGGCCAAGGCCGCTGTTTAGCCCAACAGTCTGAAGTGACCAGAGCTGGATTCGGTTCGATGTGAGTTGGCATGATCTCATTGGTCAAGCTAAGACATCCGCAAATCGCAGGGGTGGAGACTGATTTTCATTGGCTGAAGACTGTGAGCCGGCCGGATCACCAGAGAGGATCGAAATTGGTTATAAAAATAGATGCTCGACACGAAAAGTTCAATTGGGAAGCAGTTTGTTCAGATTTCGGGCAGAGAGCTACACCGCCACATTTTCTGCCAAGCGGCCACTCCCGATTCGGCAGAGTCCGTCAAGAACCCAAAAGAACTTTGCTGTTTTAGAAGTTACATAGGAAAATTGACAATCCTGATTATAGAGAATTAATGAAAAGACTTTTAATGAAATACAAGAGACTTTGGCGAATATTTGAAGAGATCTGTTTATTTCAACGTTAACGAAACTTAGACAAAACATTTCGTTTAACAATTAGAAGCTATGATGCTTTTGGCGAACTTTCTCTCTCCATTGTAAATATCATTTTCGACAATTGTATTCTTGGGAAAAGAAAGACATTGTTTGTTCTTTATATAAAGACATTCTACGTAGCTCTCCAGGTGTGTTCGGCTTGTTCATTTATTTTATAAATTTTTTTTTGGTGCCGTGTTTATTTTTTCAACCCACAAGTGTACACCAGTGTCCGGACTGGTTAAAAGGGACGACTATTAAGATTGCAAGACGAGACCTCTGGGATCTGATCACAAAGTGGGACAGTGGTCCGTTGTTGCAAAAAACATCCTGTAACCCAGCTTTTGTGGTGACATCATCGGACGGGATCGTCCCGACCAGCGACTGCAACCAAACCAACTGTACGACCGGGTGGCAGTGTCACAACTGGGATCGCCATGACCATCATCGAGAACGAGTGTCACATTAGACAGACGGCCAGCCATGCTGAGGCGTCACATCTGGTGCCGTTTCGACCAGGATCTGGCTTGAGAGCAGCCGTCCGCACTGCGGTTATATCACTGAATAAATACCATAATATTTTTTTTAACATCTTTCTTAAAAAAAAGCAACAAAATAGAATATACTCTTATTTGCATTTCCAGAAATTAATTATAGTGTAAATTATATACAATAAGTTTTGAAAAGATCTTAACCAAACAATTCCCTAAATCTAATGAAACAATCTATTTAAATTAATGGCTCCTTGATCAGGCTGACAACTTTTAAATATTCTCATAAGAAGGATGAATTGTCTAAATTACACAAAAATGAAAATAACACTGACATCCCATTTAACAGATATATTTACCACAATTACACAAAATATCTTTAAATACTAAAGAGTAAATTTATTCAATAATATCCCCATTGGGTTCAACCTGGTCTCCAGAAAATTTTGGAATCTCCAGCAACTCTTTTAGATGGTATCCTTTTAAGTTGGTGAATGCTGCCATAATTCTGCTATAATCTTTGGTGCTACAAAGAGTTTTGTTGTTCTCTCACTCAACTGTGCTTCATACATCATATCAAGAGGGTTGCAGTCCGAGGAGTTAGGTGACCAGATGTAAAGGCTGATGTGGTTGCAGAAATTGTCTGACAGCCATGACTGGGTTCTCCTGCTCGTGTGGAATGATGCAGAGTCCTGTTTACCAATAGCCACTCTATTGACCCAAGAAAGCATCAATTTCTCAAAGCACTCTTTAAGTAGACCTCCATGTTAATTCTCAGGCCCTGTGGGAAGATGAATGGAAGCATAACATCACCATCACTCCAAACACCTTTGTCATCACTATTAGACTTATCCAAATCTTTCCTCAGATTGACACCCAATCAGATATTTATATTTGAGCTTCCTGCATAAATGCTAAGCAGTACAGCATGCTGTTTCCAAATTACATGGTACAGTAGGGTCCAAGAGCATCATGACACAATTCATTCCACCAGTAGTCAAAAAAAAACAAAAACAACAAAAGCTAACAACATGTGCAAAATTAAAAATCTGAAAGGGGGACAATTTACCCATCGCACCCTCTCTCTCTCTCTCTCTCTATATATATATATATATATATATATATATATATATATAAAACAGTTATTGGTTGGAGTCAAGTAAAACCAGTAAACAGTTGTATTAAAAAGTGCTTGAAGATCAGCCAATTACACTTCCATTTCAACCTTTTGGAATCATCAGGTATTATAGATTATACAATTATGTGTGTGTATATTTATGTATTAGAGAGATATATTGTACTTGCCTAAGTGAAGCTATCTGTTAGATAGAAAGCTGTATCAGCATTATCACCCACCATGTCTGAGTTGACATCTGAAGAGAAAGAAACAAACTTAAATCAAACTGTTCAGGTTATTGA
This sequence comes from Ascarosepion bandense, assembly GCA_037127315.1. NCBI lineage: Eukaryota > Metazoa > Mollusca > Cephalopoda > Sepiida > Sepiidae > Ascarosepion > Ascarosepion bandense. The sequence continues at coordinate 544,695 of JBBBDQ010001544.1, forward strand.
ACAAAATAAAAGATTTTGCTCACATCAAAACTTTAGAAACAAAAGAAATTCCTCTCCAAACATTATTTATTAGTAAAGGTTCCTAAAAGAAAGAAAGAAAGAAAGAAAGAAAGAGGGAGAGAGGGAAAAAACAAAACAAAATCAAAGCTATTAAATTGTGATGTGACACTAACTTACAGACTGCTGTCATAATCTAGTAATACATCTATATTTTTAAAATAGAAAAAACCAGTGATCCCTAATTTCAATTGTATAGCTATGATAAACATCTTTCAAAATTTCTAAGTGAATGCTCTATGTACCTTTAAATATCTTTTCATTTGGGAGAATAAAATATTTGTTTTGTCTTTTCAATGTTCGAGATTTTTTATTATTATTATTGTGTTTATATAAAACTCAGACTTGACAATGTCAGCGACCTCTTACATTTTTAAATAATGTGATTAAATTATGAAGAGGAATACAATGTTTTGACAACAAATGCTGGTTGTATAATTGTTATTATTTTTTTTTAATGCCAAGATCAATAAATATTATATTTTATTAGTCTAAAATAATGACTATAATATCTGATCAACAAATTTGGCCATTTTTGTTTATTAATACATTCATTCTCAGCTACAAAATAAAACTGCAATTATTTTATTTTCATGATTGTGATCTTTTCTGTAGTTGCAACTATGTTTTGAAAAATGGAAGTAATCATTGTAGTGAACAAAAGAAGATAGGAGGCTTTTATCAATCATTCACCTAGACTGACTTGCAGTGTTACTTAAGACCTCTTCAACTGTTTAACCTGTAGGAAAAAGTTTTAACTTGGCTAGGTTAATTGCAAAATGATTTTTAAAGCCATCAATTTAACCAGAGCAAATTATAAATAAGACTATAATATATGCATAATCCTGAAAATTAAGTAACTATAGCCAGGCAACTTTAAAGCATAAAAAGCAATCAGGGGAAAAAAGAAAAAAAAAAAAAAGTCAAAAAATTTGCTTGTCACAATTATTGATTAATCATATACTAAGTATGTACAAATACTTTTGGAGATGCGTTTTTTTAAGTCACTGATCTCGGAACAATATTCTGTCATTTAATCCCTATAGTCATATCATGTACCCCAATTTTAGATGGAACAGTTTCATTTTTTTTGTTTTTGTTTTTTTTAGTCCCCCACCTCCCCACCTAATGAAGACTATGCCAAGAGTCACATAAAATCATTGTGCACAGACAGTGGGGATGAAAAGAATGACAACAACAATGATGATTATGAGGATAAATTGAGAGAACAACTGGATATGTCTTTGGTAGTGTTGGTAATGCTGAAACACAAATGTCCAAAGATCAAGTATCAGCAGGGGTTAGATCTCAGGGTTCACTATTTTAACTCAAATATGCTTTAAATAGGTCATCTACACCAGTAAGTAATGCTAAAATTGGCTAGTTAATCTGAATAAGTTTCCAGATTATCATCATCACATATTAAGCATTTCAGATTAATTTTTCACATTTAATACAAATAATGAATATGACAATTTCTATTATTAAATATTGATAAAAGTATTTCCTTAGAAAATTACCAAACTGCAAAAAAGTAACTAGTTAATTAGAGCACATATTCAAATTCTATTGAAAACAAAAAAGCAGAGACAAGAAGCTACATTGGTCAATTTTAAAAAGTGTAGAAAAAACAAATTAAAATCTTTAGACAGTATCAATTTAGTCGAACTGGTAGAAGTTATTATAAACTTCTAGTTATAAATTAAAACTCCACCAATAAATCCCACTTTATCAGGTAGCTCACAGTCAAATAAACATGACTGCTATATAATAACCCAAAATCAAGACCGGTTTCAATACCTTAAATTAGCAAGGATAGAATTTTATTATCTCCATTGCTATGGTGATAATTTACATGCTAAACTGCTTCAATGAACAAAGCTTTTTTTTAGTATTGAAACTATTATTTAAATGTTAGGTAAATTAAATTTTTTGATTGTTTTGGCTTTGTAAAAAAATAAAATAAAGAAAGAAAAGTAAACAACCAACTAAAATGTAGAAGTTTTTTTAATAAAACAAAAAAAAAAAAAAGACAAAGCAATTTTTAGGGATTGTTTGCATCAAAGGGAGATTTTGTTTTTGTTTTTTTCAAGTAATTTTACTAAATTATAGAAAGTTATATATAAAGGGCAATTATCTTGTTATCCATCCTCATATTTGAAGAAGTGCCAAGTTAAAAATTAATGTAGCTTACAGGTTGGCTTTTTTGTAGAAAGAGAACCAAGTTACAAAAGAAGCATTCAAAAACAAATTCATTCGTGCAAGAGAAAGAAGGGCAATTACATGCAATCAGATTGAGTGAATGAGGGTTAAAAAAAAAAAGCTGATGATAAACTACAAGAAAAGAAACAGGAATTTGTGTTCACATATTTTACACATGCTAAACACTTTTAAAGTTTTTTTTTTTGGGGGGGGGGGGGTTATTTAGGTCAATAACTACATTAAAAAAAAAATTTCAACAGCAAAAGTGACTTCAAATTTTAAGGTTATAATTAGCACAAATCCTACAGTAGTTCTGCAACAAGCTGCTATTGTGACAGCAAAAAAAAATGTTTTAAAATATAGTATAAGGCATTTTACAGTATTTTCTCCAAATTAAAGTTTGCTATCAGCTCTACAGTTTTTAAAGAAATTCAGGATTTTCTTTTGAAACAAGCAGAAAAAAAAGAAAAGAAAACAGATTAAGAGAGAAATTAGTATCTTGGTATATAGTGGCTTGCAAGTTAGTCTTGCACAATATTGATATTAAATGAATTTCACTGGGTGCTTTCACATTTGTAGCCTTGTGCCAAATGAAACTAATGTACATACATGTTGTTTCATCTTATTTCACTCATCAGCTACCAAAGTTCACAGGCTTCCTTTACTCCAACAGATAACAGTCTAGTTAATAAATAATCTGGACATTGTTCATGTTGATTATTACTCTCGGCAACAGTAATACCTTCCTGACCACATCTCTTAAAAGCAATGTTTAGTGAACTTCAATATAAAACACTTCTATTTTATATTTCTAAATAAATAATTGCCCAAATCTAACAGTAACCCATCTCTGCTATGAATATACTGAGAGAATCAATACATAAGACAAAACTATGAAACATCAAAAACATAAAAGATATTGAGATGAAAACTCAAATTGCTTCTCAAAATGTACAATTTCATGAAAACAGTTTTATTTTATTATTTTAAACCATGTTCACATATTGTTTTATCATAATTATACAAGATATTAGACTTAATGAACAAGGGTTTATTACAAAAATGAAGAATGGGGTCATTTCTGAGAGAAGAGACATGAAATTTAACAAGTCTCTGATGGTTTTGTGAATAAATAAAATTTGAATAGATGTTGAAATGCAAAATATAGTCATGGATCAGAAAGCACTTGTTTTATTATTTAATAGTCCATATTATCATGACAATGAAAATAACATTCAATACTTCAATAAAGAAAATGCCTAATAATAACAAACCTAAAATACAAGAGAATGCTTGAAAGTCCTACCCACTTTCCAAGCAAAATCTGAGCAAATATCAATCATTTTTTGACAATCCTTTCCTATCAGGTTGAAAACTTTTTAGTGTCCCTTGTAAAATTAATTTTGTAGACACTTAAAACGTTTCAGGACCCCTCGTGTACTTAATTTTGAGCAAACTCAATCATGGTTACTTAAAAATAAAAATATTTAGTTAATGAAAAAACTATTTCAAAGAAAAACTTTTTGTTTCTTTCTTTTGGAGGTATCTCCATTTGCACTATAACAAAATATTGCTTCATGAACAGAGAGTACTTGTGGCTGCAGCAAAGAGACAATACTTGTGGCTGCAGCAAAGAGACAATACTTGTGGCTGCAGCAAAGAGACAATACTTGTGGCTGCAGCAAAGAGACAATACTTGTGGCTGCAGCAAAGAGACAATACTTGTGGCTGCAGCAAAGAGACAATACTTGTGGCTGCAGCAAAGAGACAATACTTGTGGCTGCAGCAAAGCAGACAATACATGGCTGCAGCAAAGAGACAATACTTGTGGCTGCAGCAAAGAGACAATACTTGTGGCTGCAGCAAAGAGACAATACTTGTGGCTGCAGCAAAGAGACAATACTTGTGGCTGCAGCAAAGAGACAATACTTGTGGCTGCAGCAAAGAGACAATACTTGTGGCTGCAGCAAAGAGACAATACTTGTGGCTGCAGCAAAGAGACAATACTTGTGGCTGCAGCAAAGAGACAATACTTGTGGCTGCAGCAAAGAGACAATACTTGTGGCTGCAGCAAAGAGACAATACTTGTGGCTGCAGCAAAATAAAATTTAGCTGGAATGACACATGAATCAAATGAAGCAACTGGTTTTAGCAGAAGTATTGGCTGAGTTTCTTTCTCAGGTTAGGTAGTGAAAATAGCCATCAAGCAATCTATTTGTAGTGAATGTACAAACACAGGTAAAAAAGAAGAGTCTCAAATAGATTTTTAAAGGCAGTAAATGCTTTTCACTTTAGAGAGTACTGTAACAATCTTACTACTGCAATTTCAACCTCAATTTCCCCTAAGTTAATTTTGGTAAAATTTAAAAACAAATAGTAAACTGTAAACTAACTGTAGAATACTAAAATTTATATTGACAAATACAATTGAGTGATCATTAGTGAAGAATAGTTAATTTACCATGATTTTATTTGATAAAATTATTTCATCCAATAGTTTTTAAATATGGCAGCTTAATATAAAAACTAATTTTAGGCTCATCCCTTGTTTCCTGTTTAGGATACGGTTTCCGGTTTTCTCTTTTCCAATCTTTTCACTCTTTTCTCTTTATTTATTTATTTATTTTTTTTTCAATTGGAGTAGATAGACTAAACTATCACCGGTTCACACTCCACCCACGTCTATTGAACAGGTGAAGAGGTTCATCCCTTGTTCCCTGTTTAGGATGTGGAGTTATATGATTAAAAAGAAAAAGTTCAGAAAAAATATTTTTTGCTTACTTAAAAAAAAAAAAAAACTAAGGAAGTTTCTCATTGCAATTTTTGATATGCTGAAAAAGAAAAAAAATCTGCCTGAAAATTTCAATAACTGCAATATTCTCTCATCATGACACACAAAATCATAAAATAAAAAGTTACAGTAAATAAGGAGAATTAAAGATAAATTTTCAGTCTCCTTTTAACCTAATTAAATAAAACCAGTAGTGACAATTTCTAGTTCTGAAAATATTGATCATATGTAAAATAATTTCATTATTACCATGACTGTTCTAGGCTGGTGGTTTAAGCAATGTTAGCACAGTAATAAAGGCTAGTGTTATAATATAATAACAGACTGAAATTTAAAGTTATCAGTATTTTCCCACCCCACCAATGTATCAGAGTAAATCTTTACACTACTGGCATAATCAGGTTTGCACATCTGAACTTTGATTTTTTTTTTTTTGTTTGTTAACATTCAACATATCTAAATTTTATAACTTTTCAATACGTGAAAAATGAAATATTGCTACAAAACTTTTTTCTGAAAAGTGTTCCTCAGATTGAATCAGAGTTGAATTGTAGACTTCACCAAAAAATTAATTAAATGACCAACTTTCATTTCAACATTAAAATAAACAGCTTTTGAGAAATCAGAACTTCATAGTATCACAAAATGTAATCATTTACATTAAAAAATATTGGGACTCAAATGTTTCATGCAAATATGTAGTATCAATGTTTTATCTTGTAACTAAAAGGCTGTGAAATATTGATAAACACAGGTATCAAAAACTGTATCAATTCAAACAGTTCATTTATTACTTGCAATAACCCAGCAGATAAAGTGAAAGTTAAATGGTTGGCTGCTTATTTCTCAATGTGTTCATCCATTAAAGTTACTAGCTAATCTCAGTTGCAGACACCTGCTCAGGAATACTTGTGGTTCTTCAACACACACAGAACCAACCTGTATACTGTAACTAAGCTGACCAAACCTTTAGTTTCTGGGAGAGAACACATAACTGGTTCCAATTGGGCCATTACAATTAAAACCTCAGTCATGATGACTTGTGACTATGCTAGCACAATCATCAATGGGTTCCAAACAATCCCATCAGTGTTGCATACTTGGATCATTTAATCCAGGCTGGTATTATCAAAATGTTCACTGGGTTTCATGATCAGAACACTAGCATTCTAATTACTCAACTATATACCTAGCAGGTACTATAATAAATAAATCTTGCATACCATGTCAACATTATCTACACACACACATAAAACTTTTTTCTTCAAAAAGAACTTTTGCCAAAATAAACATTTTGTGAAACACCAAATCACAAGTTAAAAGCAGTGACTGAATTGATAGATAAGTTAATAAATGAAAATATGTTTTGATCTTTCAAGGAGAAAAGAACATAAATCATAATACTAACCCAATAATATTTTTGGTAATATTACTTACAACAAATAACAATTACAAAGATACAAATCCTTACTAATCTGCTACCATCTACATTAAAGAATAATTTTTAATTACTACAAAATAATTTCATACTCAAAATCAATTTAAAATTATTGTCTATTTATAAAAATGATTTATAATAATTATTCTATGTCAAACTGAGGATTATATGATTAATTATGGTTGCTTTATACATCATATTTAATTACATGTAAATGATTATGATAATTTTTTTTAAAGACTGAAAGAACATAACTTTCATAAAACCCAAAATAAATAAAGTTACAAAAAAAAAAAATCAAGGGTATGAGGGGCTTACTATGTGCTACAAATAAAATTTATTCTTAGTTATCTCTAAATATGTGACAAAAAAAATTCTTGAAATACTGATTCAAATATTAATGATTAAATTAGTAAAATCAAGTTAAGCATATATGAGGATACCATTTTATAATACCTACTCCTATAACATATCCTTAGACTCAAACTCCTCTTTCTCAACAAGTTGATTATGGACTTTGAAAAACATAATTGCAGTATATATATTCGTCATTCACAAACAAGCCTGTTTCACTGTATCACAGCTCTTTTTTGTGGCTAAACATCCACTCGCTTCTGACAGGATCGAAACTGATTTGGTGTCAGTCGAAGTCACTAACCCTTAAGCCATAGGTGTATGGAATCAGAGAAAGGAAATTTTAGCATGTTATAGATATGCAGGGTATACACATGCCAGTCACCAAAAGAACTCAATTCATTGCTGAAGTAGTAGCTATTTTTCTTTTCTTTTTTAGTTTTCCTCTCTAGAGAGCACAATATAATGGGCGGGAGGTCTTGCTCCAAGCAAGAAGGGTGTAAAAAAATAAATATATAAACATGTTTCTGCTTGAGGCAACTAGTATTAAGTGTTGTGATTTTTTTAATGTCTATTACTTGCATGTTCTTTTTCTGAACTAGTTTCACTAGTCTACAGAACACTAACAATTACTTCAAGAATGTTATAACTGCAAATCACTAACTTGTCATAAATAGTAAACATTCAGGGTTCCTTGAAATATGAAAATCATTTCAAAGCTTTTTTTTTTCCAAGAAAAAAACAACACTATAACAAAGTCAAAGGCTACAATAGTCACATTGTAGATTATATAAGAAAATTACCACATTGAAAAAAAAAATAATACAGCCAAATCAAACAGCCAAGCCCAAAAATAAAAATAAAAAAATAAAAATTACACAGTATGGCCTGTAATTACAAAGAATTTTTGGAGGAGGAAAACATATCAACATAGCCTGTAATTACAGAGATAATTTTTAGAGGAGGAAATAGCACAGGATGTACAAATCACCAGGTATCAAAGAATGTGATAAGATTTTTATTTCTTTGCATGCAAAATTTTTATCCATTTGCTTTTTAGTCAAACTTTTTGCTCCTATTTAGTCTTAATGTTCTTAATAATCAATTTAAAGCCAGATCATTTTTATAGAGAGTATTGTTCAGAGTGTAATTATAACAAATAAATCTTAAGCCCCAACACTATCAAATTTATATTCATATTTTTAACTAACAAATACTAATAAATCAAGATCTTCACTTCCTTACAAAAAGTCTTTTTTTTTTTTTTAAATATCTTTAAATTTCTTGTACTACGCATTAAACATTTCTTGCATTCTAATTTCATTTTTGTTTTTATCAAAACTCTTTGACATCCACCACTTTATAGCTACGAGTAAACAATTCTGATTGGAAATAAAAAGTGTGTGTGTGTGTGTGTAGTTTTTTTTTTTTCGTTTAAAAAACACACACACACACACACACACACAAACTTCTTAATCACCTGCTATTTACAATTTGGATGTGTGATGTGGTGGTATCGGCTAGGAACAAGAAATAAGAGAGCTGAGTTCCAATTCCAGTTGAATTTGCTGCATTCACTTCTACACAAGCATCCTTGAGAAAGGTATTAATGTCTTCTCCTTTCAGCTATGTGTTAAATAATATGGCCCATTCTTCATTGACTCAATTAAAAATAGACAAAATAAATGTAAAAACTCATCCAATTATATAAAGAAATAAGAATACAATACTTCTTTTTAAAATCTATAGTTTTTTGGGGGTTTTTTTTTTCTTGACAATGGGCACATATTAAAACTTATTGGCATATCAACAATTTGAATTTTTTTTAATTACATACCTTAAGTTATTTAAAATTGGTAGAAAAATATAGAATCAATTTTCAGGTTGCAACAGAACTAAAATATCTCTTCACATGAATTTTCAATACACTATTAATACCAATTCAAAGATTTAGGAGAGAAAATATATTGATTAGTGAACAGATATTCAACTGGTTTGTTTTTAGAATTGTTTAATATCATTTGGCAGAGATTTCAACTTTTAAAATTAATAACTACTTCATAACTTTCAGAATTAATAGACAATTGAAATTCCAGGGATGCTAGAATATTTTGGGGACAGACCAAAAAAGTCTTTAAAAACACTGATGCTTATCTTTTGATTGGATTTTTGGATATATTCGTCATCCACATACAAGCCTGTTCTGCTGTATCACAGCTCTTTTTTGTGGTTAAACATCCACTCACTTCTGACAGGATCAAAACTCGACCGATTTGGTGTCAGTCGAAATCACTAACCCCTAAGCCATAGGTGTATGGAATCAGAGAAGTGAAATTTTAGCATGTTGTATAAATGCACGGTATACACACGCCAGTCACCAAAAGAACAATTCATTGCTGAAGAGTAATGCATAAATTCCAGAAGTAGTAACTTTTTTTTTTATTTTTAAATTTTCCTCTCTAGAGAACACAATCATAATGTGAGCATAATATAATGGGCGAGAGGTCTTGCTCCAAGCAAGAAGGGTGTAAAAAAAACATATGTAGGTTGCACGGTGTAACAGCATCACTGTTACCGCTCTGGCCATAATATTTATTAAGAATTTGATGATTAGAGAGTGAACAATATAGAATCAATAGCTTACATAATTATTGGTTAAAGCAAACCTGTATAAGATGGTATTGAAAATGTCTCAAGCTGAGCATCTTCCCTAAAAATCAGTATCGTTAAAAATACTAATTTTGCAAAGTAGGTCAGCTACTCGCTTACAAACTTTTTACCAATAATGCTACACTCAATTAGAAATTTAGTCAAATAAGTAAAAGGCAATTTAATTCTCCTCTCTACATCCAATTTGTATCAACTTTACTTGATCTCCATGGTGATTATGAGCATCCCAACAATCATTTTCATTTTTCTTATCTTTTCAACTTGAGTGTACAAATGGTGATTAAGAGTAGGTGTTTCAAGTTGTCCTGCTCCTTAAGAATAGCAAAGATTGGTTAACTAACTTGATCCAGTTACAAGAATGGAAACAAGCTGACATAGAAAATGGAAGGCGATGCACATAAATTATTGTCATTGGAGAACCCAATAACTTTATGGTTACAAGATATAATTTGGTGTGCAAAATAGAACATTATTATTTTAGCAAAACTGAATAGTTTTCCAAAACTAGTTTTAAATATGACCAGGCATCATTTGAATTTAAGGCATGTAGTTTAATCATTTTAAGGAAAATTTCAAATCTAAATCACATGCACAAAAGAAGCAAACAGGACTTAAATACATTGGATAATAATATTAAAAAAAAAAAAAAAAAAAAGCTGTCCGTGTAAATTTTCTTAACCAAATGCTTCTCTATTAATTGCACTCCAGTCTACAGTGAAAATTTTATTTTACATCAAAACTTTATTCTGAAAAAAAAATTAAAAAAGTGATACAAAATTTGAACCAGTTAAAAAATAGCAAATAATTTCACTATATTGCAAATGTCTATCCGTCATTCTAGGAAAATTCACCCAAAATTTTCTATTGTTACGATAACCCGATGAACATTCACCACCTTAAAATTACCCAGATCAATTTTTCATATGGATCTTTATTAACAAACTTACAAATAATAATTTGAAATTAGTTAATTTTCCAAAAAGAGGGTAAACTGATAACTACTGCAGAAATTCCTATTTTCTGCAAATGAACCATCAAACTGCAATAACAGAAATTCTCTCTTTTTGGAATTAATGGAAACATTTTAATTATTATCACCAGAAGAACATAAGTTACACCTTCTGCTTCAATAAAATTTCCAGACATTCTGAAAACACACACACATGCATGCATCTTAACCAAAAATATGGTCAAAATGAACTGGAATCAATTTAAACATAACTGATGTTACAACATTTGAAGTTTTCTCTGTTCATTGTGGTTAAGCAACATTACAAGATATAACAAAAATGCTGGTGAAGCAATTATCTACATTTCACATTAATATCTAAATCATCAAAGTGTGTGTGTGTGTGTGAATTTTATATATATCTCCAAATGAATAAGAACAAAAAACAATTGCAACATTCAAAAACATTCATTTAAAACAGTGCTCAATATAAAAATAGAGCAATTAATATTATTAATTATTACGTTAGAACATGTGCAAACTACTACAAAATTGTACATTTTGTTTTGACATTGAAGAACAATGTTTTATTATTAATTACCTGATGAGACATTATGCTTTCAATGTCAAAACAAAATGTACAATTTATTGTAGTTTGCACATGTTCTAATGTAATAATAATATATATCATATAACAGAAAGTTTCAGATATTAAGTGACATATTTAATTTATTTGAACATTATTTTTTTAGTTAAACAGTGTTTCATTAAAAACAGAATATCTACTCAAATACAAGTATAAATTAAAAATAATGTTCAAACACACACACACACACACTATATATACACACACTTTTTTTTTCATTTAAAAGCAGTGAGCACAAAAACTACTTTTGATTCTGCAGTTAAATTTCCAAACCTGAATTAAAGGAAAACACTAAATAAATGTGATAAATATATGCAGCAGTTTAAGATTAGCAATTACCTTAGAAATCCCATTTTAAAATGTGACATTTGCAATATGAATGAACTAAAATTTGCCATATTTCTTTTTTCACTTCATACCATTGAAATCATCACTAGATTTGTGGATTGTAAATGGATATCTGACAGCAGAGTCTGTTTGAGGAAAACAAAAGAATATTGTAACTAATGCTAGGCACATTATTGGGAAGACAGGTACAAATAAAAGTATTAATACAGACATTAGACTTACCCCTATAAAACCCCAATTTGAAATGAGTCAATTACCAAGTCAGCATGGCTGATGTGAACCTCCAGGTGAGTGACTTACTGTCCTTTCTTGGGCTAAGATTCTCAGTTGACCTTAAGTAGAAAGACTATTGAATCCATTGCTAGGTCAGCTGCTAAGAAATTTAGTTTACTGTGTCATGCTATATGATGTTTCTCTCCAGAATCTATCTTAGATATCTATAAGTCTTCTGATTTGTCCTTGCATTTAACATTGCTGCCACATATGATCTGATGTTTTTGGTATATAGAGGTTCTTGATAAAATCCAAAGAAGAATCACCAATAACGTTAGTCCTGACTTGGTGTCTCAGCTCCATTCACTTTCCCCACTGCTGTAAGTTGTTTTCCTGTTCCTTTTCTATAAATACTTCCAAGGTAATTGTTTGGATGTGCTCTTTTGGATGATCATATCTAGACTTAAGGAACTTAAGCACAATATTAGATTGGCAACAATGTCTCATAAATTTACAATTGAATTGGCTATTTGTAACCAAGTTCTATGCTTTTCTCACACTTCCTGCTCCATGCTTTCCAGTTAACTTTGATCTTCAATAATTTAGATTTAATGTCAATTGTTATCTACTGTCTTCTTAATTCCTCTTTTGTTATTGCTCCTTAGTAATGTGTCCGTTTTCTAATTCTTCTACACCCAGTAATCCTTGTCTTAGTGGCTTTACTGCCTTGCTTAGGGTAAATTTGATTTTAAAAAAAAAACAAGGTAGCTTACCTCGATGATCGATCAAGAATAATGTTATTGTATTTTGGGTCTTAAAATCTAAAAAACAAGGAGAGATTGCAATAGTGAAAATTTAGAAATAGGTTATTGAAAAGAAAAGGAACAGAGAGAGTGAAGGCTATTGAGAGAAAAAAAACACCCTGTTCTTCAACAACAACTTCAAGAAAAACATTCTACAAACAGACCATGTGAAGAGGAAGTAAGGGAGATTCTCATCTAAAAATCAATATGGACCATTATGAAAAGCAAGATTTCTTGACATCATTACAGAAAAAAAAAGAAAAAAAGATTCAGTATTTTTTTTTCTTCATTTGGATAAAAATAGTACATTCAAAGAAAAGTTAATATTTTTGGCTTTCTTAACACAACAAAAGCTACAGAGGACAAAAAAAAAATGCACTTTTAAAATTTTATTTTTCAGAGTAGTGAAAAAAGTTCTTTGAGGCTAAAAATTAAGTTTTCTTTTCTTTCTTTTTTTTTTTTTTTTTTTTTTTTTGCACATTGTTTTGTTCAAATAAAGTTAACCAAGCAATAAACATTAGTATATTTCAGTTTAACCCTTTTCAGTCATATCACTCAAGTCATTTGAAATGAGATCATTGATTTGAGATTACAATTAAATTTCCAATTTTCTATATTTAAAAACACTGGAGAACCCTCTGACCCTGCAAATTACCGCCCTATCAGCCTTCTTCCGATCTTTGGCAAAGTGTTCGAAGCCATTATCAACGCCGAGGTGGTTCAGCATCTCACAGCACACAGGCTCCTCTCGGACAAGCAATATGGTTTCCGCTTCACCAGGTCTACTGCTGATATGCTAACGACCATCACCGAGTACATATACCAGGCACTCGACAGGAATGGCGAAGCTCGAACCGTTGCATTGGATATATCTAAGGCGTTCGACAGAGTTTGGCATGCTGGCCTTCTATGTAAACTACGGAGCTATGGTATAACTGGACATTTGTTTGAACTAATCCAGTCATTCCTCTCTAACCGCACAATGAAAGTGGTATTAAACGGACATGCCTCTCAGAACTACCATACAAACGCAGGTGTCCCCCAAGGCTCCATCTTAGGTCCTACACTCTTCCTGATATATATTAATGATCTCCCTGATTCCATAAGAACCCAAATAGGTTTGTACGCCGATGACACCACAGTTTACTCTCGCCTCCAACAAAAATCTGGTGTAGGCGTCAAAGCTAAACTTGCAGCCGAGATTGAAAAAGACCTCCAATCCATATTGGACTGGGGTAAGAAATGGCTAGTAAATTTTAATGCTTCTAAAACGAAGCTACTGTCAATTAACCATCATCGACAATCTCACCTACCTCCCATTAGCATGGACAAGGCTTGCCTCCCAGAGAGTAAAACACTACGCCTCCTTGGTCTCACACTTTCAGCGGACCTCAAATGGAATGACTACATCGAATCCATTGCTAAATCCGCTGCTATGAAAGTCGGTTCTCTGTGTAGGGCCCGGAAGTTTTTTCCGTCTAAATCTATCCTGCACATTTACAAATCTACCATCCGCCTGTGCATTGAATACTGCTGCCATATCTGGTCGGGTGCCCCTGCTTTTCTCCTCGGGCTTCTCGATAAGGTTCAGAGGAGGGTCTGTAATGTGATAGATACCGACTTGGCAGACCGCCTGCAGTCTCTCTCCCACCGGCGAGACGTGGCTTCGCTGTGTCTCTTCTATAAATACTTTAACGGCTTCTGCTCCGATGAACTTAGATCACTGGTGCCCCCTAAATACGAATTTGCACGAGATACTAGATTAGCAACTAGATCCCACCCTTTTACAGTGAAATCGATAAAATGCAGCCGTAACTTCTACTCCAACAGTTTCTTTCCTCGCACTTCCCGACTGTGGAATTCTCTTCCAAACGATTGCTTCCCCGACGGCTACAATCTCCAGGAGTTTAAATGTAAGGTCAATAGACATCTCCTAACACACTAACCTGCTCCCATTCTATCAAACACTCTTCCCATCTGCCCGACACTCATCCTCGCTATCCTTACTCATCTATCACCTTTTCTCCTGACATTCCCTATGTCTATCCACTCCTTCTCTTTACCTTCCCCTATGTAGCCCCATGCGCAATAGTGGCAGTGGAATGCCTTGCTTGGGGTGAGATGATTAAAAAAAAAAAAAAAAAAAAAAAAAAAGGTTATGAGAAACCTGTTACTCATTGCACTTAAGAGAAAAGAATCTCAAATCAAAAAGAAAAGAAAAATTGTTCCTTCTCCAGTGGTTAGACTTTTATAAAAATGAAATTTCACATCCATTTTCCTATAATTCAATTGTTAAATAATATTTTCTACTTCTAAAACAGAACAAAGCTTGAAACAACAAAGCCACTTTTTATGAAATTTTATTTAAAACATTTCTATCCTTAAGATAAATATTTAAAATTGTTGACTTTAAATTTTGACCATGTGACTCTCTAAACATCATTAAGATAAAAAAAGAAAAGTGCGTAAGTAAAGATTTTTTTTTAATACACAAAAGTAACTGCCAACATAATTTAAATAGACTTTCCCTTTCTATTTAATAGTTATTAACAATTTTATATGTAAGATCATGCACTGTGTGTGTGAGTGTCAGATCAAGACTTTTTTTCTGCTACTGGTATCCTCTAGATAAATGCTACCTGCCTCCTGTTTGCAAATGAAACGGTTCCAACCTATAAACTAATATAAGAGGTTGACTACCAGTGGTCAGCTTTCAAATCCAGCTAACAAGTCAGGATTTTGAATATAATTCAAAACCCTTCCCAACTGGAATACTGACTTTATCAAATCTGCATTCAAGTAATCCAGGATCTTCAACAAGCTCTTTCACACGTCAGTGATACATAGTAAGTATTTTTTCATCTTTTAGCAAGTTTTAACTTTTCCAAACAAAGTTACTGAACATTTCTCTTTATCTACTAAATCAACATTATAACCCATTTTTAAAATTCAACCTGACAACATGGCTATTAATTTAAGACTTTGAAATTTGGTATATTTTATACAAATGATTGCCAATGTTTACATAAGCAGTGAACAAATTGACTTTCATCTTAACTGCACAGATGCTGCTATCAGTCAACAAACTTTTACATTATAGCAAGTATTCATTTTATAAATTGATAACACATTAAGTAGTTAATAATGAGATGCAGAATGTAATTTCTTGATTACTGGTAGAATGACCAGTAAACTTGCAACAATTCAGCTTCAAACAATTTCATAAAGGGCAAACTGTGACCCTCTTCAGAAATTATTTTAATCTATGTGACTTTTTGGACTGAATAACCAACACTAGGTTTGAATATTTCCCAAATCTTCATTGGAATATCACAGCTCGTAGCTGAATTTGATGAGAGGTCTGTCAAGGTTGATAAGAATTGTAACAGCAAACTTTTCATTTTTTTTTTTTTTTTTTAGATCACAAGTAATGCTTCAGCAATTGAAATAATTCTAATAGAAGTAGTTTACTATGCCTAAGGCATCATTCACCCATGTGTTGCTGGTTTATCACAAACTGATATACTAGTCAGGTGGAAAAAAAGTCTCACTTATTACCAATTTTTTTTTTTTTTTTTTTTTTCAAATCACTTCCTGGTCAGACTGAGAGCTTTTAAGTTTATATAATGTTACAGAAAGTTTTGAAGGTTAATTGATCTGGTGTGTTTTAGACTGCTCAGCCACTAACGATTCCACAGTCTAATTAAAGTTAAACTAAGCCTTATGTAACACAATTTTCGATTCTACATAAATAACCACCTCTACTCTGAAATGTATCATAATATCAACAAATGTAAACATATGTTATGGAAAGTTCTGTAGGACTGTCTGATTAAGAAGAGAATGACTACTCAAATGCAAGTATCAATTAAAAAATAATGTTAAAATTAAATTATATATATATATATATATTTTGGAACAATATATAACTAGAATAAAAGAAAAATGTCTATTTCTAAACATAACTATAATTAAAAAGTTTAACTTCTATTCTTTTGACTGTAATTTTTTTAATGTATTTTTAAAATGTTTAAGGATACAATTTTACCGAATTAAAATAAGTGTTCAAAAATTTACTCAGTAATCCATTATTTAAATAGAGCCCTGGCTATAATTGAATGACGAATCACTTTTGAATTGTAATTCCAGTAATAATAGCTATTGTCTGTGCTGACCGATTCCTGTTGATAAGCACCAAGATGAGATTATCAAGATGGTACTCAAAGTAACTGGCACTTAAAGTATCAATGACCAAAAGCAGAATTTGGCTTTAATATGTAGCTTGTAATTTCTTCAATCTGCAGAATAAGATGATTATTTCAAATAATAGACTTCTCAGTGCTTACAAAGTTTCAGATATTTGTTTTACAAACATTTGTGATGTAGCCAAATTTTAATTCACAAGAAAGTATAATTAAACATTTTGATATTTTCATGCTTAATTAAGTCTGAAGATATGAAAATAAATATTTAGTAAAACTTTATATATCTCATTTAACCCCAAGCAAGGTAGAAATGCAACTGGTGCACAGGCGGTGACAGTGAGAGAAAAAACAAGGTACAGAGGATATCAGAGCAAGGGTAAGAGATGGATGGGAACCAAGTCGATAGAAGATGTCAATTGATGTTGCATTTTAACTTTTGGTGATTGCAGCTATCAGGGAAGTAAGAAAACAGAAGTGAGTTCCACAAACAGTAAGTTTGAGAAAAGAGCCTGTTAGGATAGAAGAAGCAGTTACATTTAACTACTGCGATGGTAAAAGGGTGAGACCTTGATGCAAATCTAGTAGCACAGGTGGATACATATGGTCAGCGTACTAAGAGAAAAAAAGCACATTAGAGCAGCTGCTATGAAAATACTTGTAGAAAAGACAGAGGGAAGCTACATCACATTGGTGAGAAAGTGACTGAAGGCAAACTGCCAAGTCAGAATTGATTATATTGCAAATCCTCTTTTGGATTTTGTCAAGAACCTAAAGATGAATAGCAGGTGCACCTGACCAGATATGGCAACAGTATTCAATGCACAATGTTGCTCTCTAGGAGTCTAGCATCATCCATTCTGATAGTAAACAGTAAATTTTTTTTATGGAGGCTAAAGGAGGACAGCTTCATTTGGGAGACATTAAAATTTACAAGCCATTTCCTACCCCCAGTCAATAACAGGTTGGAGGTACTTTTGAAGTGCAGCAGCCAGGCTTGTTTTGTAAGCCTTAGTTTTTTTTTATTGAGATGAACATAAATGGTGGTGTCATCTGAATAGATGCCTACTTAGGAAATTATTATATCAGGAAGATCATTGATGAAGATCAGAAAAAGCACAGTACTTAAGATAGAGCCTTGAGGGATGCCTGTGTTCATATGAAAAGATCTGGAAGCTTGCCCATTCAAAACAACCTATATTTCATGATCTGATAAGAACAATTGGATTAAATCAAAACTGTCCAGATATACCATAGCTCTGGAGCTTGCACAGGGAGCCAGCATGCCACACTGTCAAATGCTTTTGAAATATGAAAAGGAAGAACCTGAGCTTTGCCATTCTTATCAAGAGCCTGGTGTGTGTGTGTGTGTGTGTGTGTGTATATATATATATATATATATATATATATATATTCAGTGATGGTCATTAGCATATCAGCATTAGACCTGGTGAAACGGAAACCATATTGTTTGTCAGAGAAGGTTATGCGATGTGAGATAACTACTTCAGCATTGATAATAACCTTGAATACCTTGCCAAACAGAGGTAAGAGGCTAATAGGGCAATAATTAGAGGGGTCAGAGGGCTCCCTAGAGTTCTTAAAAACAGGAACTACAAAGAAGATTCCAACAAGCAAAAAAGCAAGAAGAAGTGAGGCAATAGTTATAGAGTTTGGAGAGGACTGGAGCTAGGTCAGGTGCACATTTTTTTTTTTAGGATGATAAACTCCATCACCTCTGCTTGCCTTATGAGAATCAAGCTTAGAAATTATGTAAGAAACCAGAGATGATTGATTGCTAACAGATTTTAGTTCCCTTCATCCTTTAGGTTTTATCTAATAGATGAAGGGGCGTTGAACAAATAATTACATAATTAATCAATAATCATATACACAAAAAAAGTTTGTTTTTTTTTTTTTTTTACTTCATGATAAAAGAATAAATTTTTAATAATAAAATAAAGACTTAATTAGCACTATAAATCCAATCTTTTCTTAATATATGAATATTAAGGTTTGAAGGAGGGAGGTATCAATTTGCACCAATAAAAGTATGAATGAATCATTTTATTTTTTGCACTTTAACTAAAATATATAAATCTTAACAGAATCTCAAGAATGTGTATTACAAATTGTGTCATTAATGCTAAAAAGTGAATGGACAGGAAATTAGTCTTTGGTTACCTCACCTTCCTATGTTGCCAGCAAAGATTTTCCAATGCCATCAAGTGAGCAAACTTACAACTTTAAAGCATTTTTGCATTGGCTACTATTATGATAAACTTGTTGACTCACAAAAAGTGAAATTAAGATATTCATATACAAGCCAATATGTGTGGATTTATACTTATGCCAGGTCCAAATATATTTCAGTACAAGAGAGATAAAGGGGTCATTGTCTTTCATCTGGCCAAACACAAAAATAGTGAAATACTTTACAACATAAGTTAATCTAAATTAGTTGCTGTTACTTAACAAAAAAATTATGATGATTGATTAAAGGGTATGGGGAGAGGTTAACATCTGCTCTCAATTTCAGTAATATTTTATGTTAAATCTATGCTATATAATGATTTTACCCCTTGTAATACTTTCCAGAATCTTACATGACAAAAGAAAATTAGTTCTAAACTAATAAATTTAATGAAAATGCTCATTGGAATAATTAAACAATTTCCAGTTAAAATATTAAAAAAAAAAAAATCTTCATGGCAAAAAATTTCTGAACAATGTTTTCCACCCCACTCACTTTTTACAATTTGCATCAAATCAAAATTATGAAATGGAAAAATAAAACAGAAATATATTATCAAGGATTGTATTTAAATGCTTTCAGCATATTTTGTAACAATTTATAAAATATGAAATCCAAGCAAAAATGCAGAATACCAACTTATATTGATATTTAGTATAATGAAAAATAAAGTTAGAAAACAGTGAAGAATTTGAAATCCTTTACAACTGCACCCTTAAAATACTGAATTACAAAAGATAAGATTTTAAATCAGTCTTGTACTTGAAACTTAATATTCCAACTTAGTAATCTTGAAAATTTGAATCAAACCCTTTATTCAATCCACGAAGTAGATTATTCTCATTCTTTTTTCCATACAGAGAAAATATTTTATATCAGTTAATTTCTCACTGGTTTATTTCACTCTTGTGCTCTTGCCTATTCTACTGAACAAGTGTATATGACTTTTCATTACTACCCAACCCAGGGATTGAACTTGCAACTTCCAAGACTCATCCACAAGACCTAAGACCAGGTAGCACTGAAAAATCATGTGGCCAGATTCAGTGAAAGAGACAATCAAGCAACCAAAAGCAAAATAGACAAAGAAGTATTAATTCTCATCTTATGAAGGAAGATCCATTCTAGAAACTTAAAATTCAGGTATAGAATTTGTAAGGAAATTTTGTTTTTTTAATGACAAGATTATCACTCAAATACAAACTAGACTGGTTTATTCTAACAACATAAGCTTCATGGATGATACCTTTCAGTACCATCAATGCAATGTCAGTAATTCTAATTTGTACATGAGAATGCATGTAATAACATTATTGGATCAAGCAGTAATTTATGAAAAATCTCATTAGTAATAGATTTAAGTAGAAACTAATAAAAGCAGTTGCCAGTATAAACAAGAGAAAATTTGATAGCTCTGAAATAGTAGTTCTTCACAACAGCTTTGGGTTCAGTAAGCCATAAATATTTGATTTCAACATAACAGAGGAAATTGCCTTTAATCTGTTTAAAGATCAGTTGAATAAAATAAGATGAATAGAAAGATTTTAGAGAATTTAACTTTACCTGAACTAAATCAGCTGAGAAATTGGCAGTTAGATCTCTATAAAGACCGTATTATAGCAGTAATGGATAAACAAGTGTATTAAAAAATTCTGGTAAACAGAGTGTAAGAGTTATAAAAGGCTCTAACATAGAGAAAGAAAAACTCTAAAAAAAACAAAGATCCCTTCAGTATATAGACAGTTGGTACAACATCACAGTGACTTTTCTAACATACACAAAGATATTCTATCAAGTTCTACAGTGAAATATCTTGGTTCAGCACATTGTTGGTTTGTATTCAGAACTACTACTTTCAGGTAAGATAAGGAGTTTGCCACATTTCATGGAACTTACTAAGAGTATGCCCATTGTGTCATCATCACTGATGGTGAGGTTTAATGTGGTTAGTCTTTAGTGCTAACAGAGAAAGAATTGCCAATCTTGTATGACAAACTGAATAATGATTCCAGTCTAAAATCTTATGCCAATATATGACATTTTAATGGAGATTTTAATATTGCATGTAAACAAACACATTTTCATTTTGGGTTTAACGTAGGTTTGTATAACCTATTTGCTGTTTCACTATCTTCCACCATCTTTCATGTCACTTCCTAAATCCATCCTCCCAGTTTTTAACGAAGTAAAAAAAAAACTGCTCGAGGTTTTTACAGGGTAATTCCCAGCCACTCCTTAAGAAAATTTTGTAAAGAGTCGAATCCAAAAGTATAATAACTGGTGAATGAGAGCTTCCCAGCCAAACTCTCACAATTTTTGCTTGATCAGCATGTTAATCATTATGTATATAAATATTAGGTTCTTGTAATTCAAGACAATTGCTGCTTCCAATTATAATTTAAGGTAATACTTGTTGAAACTGTTTGGTTCTACACCAAGAACACAGTAGTGGACTCCATTCAAATCTCTGTACACTCATTACCACCTTTTTTGAGTGAAGACTAACCTTTAGTATAGCCTATAGTCATTAATTTCACTTGCTCCAGACTTCTGTGATATTATAAATTATTACACTATTCACTGCCTGTTAAAATTTTCTTCAAAAACAGAATGTATGAGTTGTTTCACTTATACAAAGCCACACATCAAGGCAACAAAACCAAGATGGTGCAATTGATTTCCTATGGTTAATATGAATATTTTGACTATATAGATTATTGAAAATAATGAAAATATTAATTGAAAATTTTGTTTTCAATATTAAAATCAATTTTCAAAATTATACTATTCTGACAATTTCTTTTTAAATGCACAATGATATGACAGCTGTCACAATACAATCAAAAGCTGTATTTTTTTTTAATGATGCTAATCATTCCCCATGTCATCTAATGGCTAAAACAATACACACTTTCTGACAAAATCCAATTAGCAAAAAGAAGGCTTTACTATGGTGTCCTCACTTACACCACTAACTTCCAATGTCAATATGAAATATTTTGTGAACCCTGCTGTAGATTCTTTTAAAATGGATAGTTTATAATGAAGAGGGAAAATAACCCACTGAACATGCAACTAAACAGATCCAAAGAATTGGTTGACATTACAAAAAAAGAGTTGTTATTTAAGCTGGTTTCTCCAAAAGAGTTTGATGAAAGATGGCATTTATAATGTCCTATACAAATTTGTAAAAAGAAACCCACTGTTTCTTTAAAGTCAGATTTGAGAAACCAAATCTAACAGGAAAGTAGAAAAGCCTGGCATAAAGTTGCACATCCAGGCTAGCAAACATTTCAAGTTTCCTTGGGATTTTTTTTTTTTTTTTGTGGAAAGTATTGAAAAAACTGTGCCATATACAAATTTTCAATAACTAAAGTTATATAGGTGTTAGTACATCGTGCATTGCCGGAACCCATTGATACAGTTCCTATATTAGCTGTTTTTTAATCATTTCACCCCAAGCAAGGCATTAATGTCATTTGTATTTAGAGTGTTACAGAAGGTGAAAGTAAAAGAGAAAACTAAGAATATGGAAAATTAAAGAATGGACAAAAAGATGAACAGTGCATTTAAATTTTTGAAAATTGTAGTTCCCAGAGAAGAAAGAAAATGAAAGAGTTCCACAGGTGAGAAGTGCAAAAAAAAAAAAAAAAATTGTTGGAGTAGAAGCGGCAGTTACATTTAGCTATTTCAATAGTAAAATAGTAGGACCTAATTGCCAGTAGCATGCTTAAATTCATGGGTCTACAGAGAGAAAAGCTTGTCAGAGCAGTTGCCATGGAAATATTTGTAGAAAAGACAAGAGAGAAATTACATCATGTTGGTGAAAAAGCGATTGAAGTAAAGATGCCAGGTCATGATAAATTACATTACAGATTCTTTGAATTTTGTCAAGAATCTCAAAATGTAAAGCAGCAGTACCAAACCAGATATGGCAACTGTGTTCAACATGCAAATTTGTAAATGTGCAAGATGGATTCTAATAAGAGAAATTTTCTGTCATGACACAGCAACCCAACTTTCCTTGCATTAGACGAAGCTATTGAGTTATCATTTGCTGTTCAACACAGAAAGTTCCTCTCTATCCTTATAAATTATACACAAAGCCTATAGAAAAGATTAGCTGAAATATTGTGGTGCCATCAACAACCCAAAGAGGAGCTGACTGAAAAAACAAAACACAAAACTTGCAATGTTAATGTCTTAAGTTTTAGACAATAGATTGACATTCTCTATGCACGCACCTGGAGAAGAAACAAAATAATTAAAACAACAGCTTTGTATATCTTCACTTAAAATTTAGTTTAGAAGTTAGATATTGAAAATGACTGGCAGTACCTTGTCTATAATGTAACAAATATTTGTTGTGACAATAAAAGTACAGATTGTATAAATAGTAACATAGACTTAATTGGAGTAGATAGACTAAACTATCGCCCGGTTCACACTCCACCCACGCCTATTGAACAGGTGAGGAGGCTCATCTCTTGTTTCCTGTTTAGGATGTGGTTTCCGGTTTTTCTCACCTTTCCAATCTTTTCACTCTTACATAGCCCCCTGCACATCAGTGGTTTTTCACCTTGCTTGGGGTGATATGAAAAAAAAAAAAAATCCTATCACTATTTAAATACTTTTAAAAGAAAAAATTTAAAACTAAATCCAAAAATTTTAAATTAAAGTCTACTTTATGGGTTCACTATAATCATTTGCCTTTAACATGTACAAATATTTAAAAAAAAAAAAAAGAAAAAAAGTCTAGGTTTTATAAAATCCAGGTTCAAAAAGTAACAATGTTATACTAATGGGAAGCAGATTTCTAATCAAGCACTTCAACGTTTATTTCTCTCATGTCTAGTATTGTCTCTGCCAAAATTTATGTCTGTTTTAGAACTTTTCCAAAATCATTTTATTTCTGTTGATTAAGTAAGTATAGAAATTATGGCAAAAGCTACCATCAGCACACCAACAAAAAAAAAAAAATAAGAACTAATAATTCAGAATTTGGAACTGTACTTATTGTATTTATTAACATGGCAAGAGAACTAGCAGCTCTGTACCTTAAGATAAACAAGATTCATATTTTTTGAAAGCTTCATATTTGGTCCAATGCTCACAGTAGTCTTTGTAAAATTTGACAGTATCTGGATAGCTATACAACAACTAAGAATTTTCTAACAGATATACTGCCTCATTCAAATCCCAGATCAAATATAATCCAACTTTTGTGTCTCAGCGTTATTGCTTCACTGCATTATCAACAATCCTCTTGAACTTTGAAAGATAGAGTTTCACCAAGAGATATGAACACTGATTTATTTATTTAGACAATTTTGTCACTTCCTGCAAGTCTAATGCATACATACTTTTCTTAGGTAAACAAATTCTACAGTATACTTACACATATTTGAATGGAGATAGCCTTACCTTGAGAATTAAGACTTTCATTCATTTTTTTTTTTTTCCTTTTTTATTCCACTCTCAAGAACAAATAATCCACCAAATATAAAAAACTCAGAATCCTTTTAAAAGTATATAGATGAATGAAGTAAATCAAGTCTTACCAGAACGAGTGGACAGGATATTTGATAATATCAAATTTATGCATAAAAATATTAAAGTTAAATCAAATAAACATTTACATAATATTGTTTTCATACATATTTAAAACTCAATTTCATGAGGGTTTCAAATTAGTTTGGTAAACTTATAGAACTTGAAAGATTTCAAATAGTTTAGAAAAGAGTATCAATTTTTGTAAATTTCATTTAGAAAATTTAAGAAATAAAAAGATTTTTTTTAAAAGCTTTATTAGGACCGTGATAAAGGGAAACAGTCTAATTTCTAATTAAAAATACAAAAATAAGAGAAACAGTCTCAAGCCTATACAAGTATTTTTGCATTCCAAGTTGAATGACTGTCAACAAAAACACCAGTGTGCACTGTTGTCCTTTTACTCCTTTAATTTTTTTATTTTTATTTTTTTGTAGCATCATCATCATCATCATCATCCTTCTCACACATGCAGCATTCCCATTATTTACATCACCTCACGCAAGCATGACTCCTTATATAAGTACAAGCTGACATTAAATATAAAAACCTTTTTCTACAGCAATTCGACACTTGTAGGTTTGTTATAGCCATAGAGAAGACAATTGGTGATAAAAAAGACTTCATCCATCTGCTGACTCAAAAGAAAATGGGTTTTCAAATAATACTGAAGCATTCTTTTACTATAAAGTACTAAATCATAATTTATAAAAACATCTTTTTGTATTTTATGTAATCTAATCCATTATTATTTAAACAAATACATCAAAACTGATTCATTTTAATGACATTGCAAACATTAAAAAAGTACATGTAAAAAAGAAAAAAGGCTTCCCCCATCCCCATAATATGTTTAGTGTGTATATAGATTTATAAAATATATCAATTCAAAAAAACTGATGAAATATACTGTTATGTTATGACCATTGATCAAAAGACAATTTTTATTTTTTTTCACCCCTGGCACAAGAATACATAAAAGCAGAATCTTCCATTAACTGGTTAGTTATTGTGTGTAGCAACTGAACATGGGATTTATAACATGTACATTTTATACTGGTAACAGAGTTTACTTAAAAGGAATGCAAGAACTGCTTAATTATGGTGAGCAACTGAGTTTTCATGTCTATACTTAACAGGTTAAAAAAAAATTCATACTTAATAAAAACATGCTTATTAAAATATTCAACAAGAAACATTGATATCTTTTTGTTAAAAAGAGTCTTGATTTACAAAAAAGAAAAGACTTCAAAATATTTGGTAATGCTTCTTGCTGAAGACATGAGTACATAATTTGGAGAAAGGACATGGAATTATGATAGCTGTCTACAAATACTGAAAAATAAAATAGAAAAATAAGGCCAACTCCTGATTTTTTTTACTGTGAAAGATGAAGCTAGAGAGATTGTGTTTGACATAAATTGAAATGATTTTAATGAAGATCGAAAAGAAAGGGTTGATAAATTAGCTCCTTTGCTTAAAACAAAAAAATAAAAATTGTGTATAAATTGCAAAGATAGTTCAGCCATCCAAAGAAAAGTGGAAATAACCTATATGGACTGGCTAAGGATACAGATTTAAAAAACAAAGAATTCATTAAAATATTAGAGAACATTCCAGCTTCCTGTAATAGGATGCAGAAACCTATTCTTGGTTTTTCTCTGGGTACATACTTTAGTGAAACTGGAAATAAATATCAAAAATATCTTTGAAGTACTGCATCTTGCTGACCATGGTACATGATATATTATGATGGTTGAATGAAAAGAACAGTGAAATTATTGCTGCATTCTTCAGATATCAGAATGTATATTTTAGACCACCTTTATTTGTGCTTAATAGACAGGAATTCAATAATCAGCATTTTTGATAGGGCTCAAAATTTGAACACAGTCAAGACACCAACAGTTAAAGCCCATAAGCAATGGGCTCAATGAAAGACAATGGCATACTTGAAGAAATAGTGGAGTAAAACCATAGAAAATGCCACCAGTAATTTCAATGTGGGCTGTGAGTCAAAAACCATCTTCAAAATGTCAATCGGTATAAACCCAATGAACTTGTTTTTGAGAGAAACTAATCAAAGTGATCAAATTTCTTTGAAGCATATATTGACTCGTAGAATTGTGACCAAAAATGTCAATGCAATGAATTCAGTTATAACGGGTTTTTTTATGTGAATCAACCGAAAAACTGTCAGCAAGTGAGACAAAAACCTATAAAAGCTTTATAATATAAGAGACATGGTTATTGCACGAGGATAATTGATAGAGGATCTGATTACAGGTATTAACAAAGAATATGAAGATACATTCATAAGAGTGTGTCTTTTCTGTCTGTCAATATACACTAGTAGACATGACAACTAGTTATCCTGTATAGCAAGTCAGCAAAAGTATCATTTCCCTTCTCTAGTGTAGACTTATATGAACACTCAAACAAATCAGGAAACAGTAAAGTGAGAGTTAAATTGGTAATGTTGAAATGAATAATAAAGTAGATTGATTTGTTTTACTTTTATGACTTATCAAGTCAGAAAATATTTTTAGATTTTAAGAATATTTTAGAAATAAAATTATTTTTTTTTTACTGGTAACTGAATATTATAAACTTGGACACGTAATAAACTTGTAAAATCTCCAATGAAATAAGATGAGCATAGAAGATAAAGTAACAGATAGAAACAAATTCAAATGAATGTTCTCATGGATCCAAGGAGCTTTTTGGGTAAACTTTGAACATGGAGCATCTGAATGGAAGATAAACGATACAGAATATAAACATCTGATAAAGATCAAAAACTTATTAAGAGAAACATAGAAAAATAAACTTCAGAGATGTATTGAAAGCAAGTTATTAAGAGAAGAACAGTAACAAAAGGCTTTCAAAATAACAAAGCAAAAAACATTAAAAGTGATTTCCGAACATGTTCCAAGAAAGGTTTTATGGTTTATATAAGAATAATATTTTTAAAGTGATCGGTTTAATAAATTCTATTGATATTAAACTTATTTTCTGCATATAGATGCATTTGATAAACAAATTTCTGTGTTCTCCTTCTGAGGGAAATATACTACTACATTATATTTGGAAGCTACCAAAGCATTTTATAAAGATATTCAGATGTCATTTGTCAAATTAGAACTCTAAATTGGGAACACTATCTTGACAATATGAGTCAGCCACTATTTATATGGCATTATAATCATGCCAATGATTTTTGTTTTGCTCGACTAAGAGGTGGAGTAAACAACCGTTAGGGACAAGTTTTGATAAAGTTTTCCAAAATTAAAATGGGAGAATCAACTAAATCTGAAGCAGATTTACTTGAATTTAATTAAAGTCAAAGAGAGTAGAATATATTAAGAAAAAACACACACACACACACACACACACCAACACCATCGTAATTGTTAACTTACTGTTTTATTTACATTTTTTTAAAAATTTGTATGTTATTTAAAGTAAAACATTTGCATTGTAAGAAAAATCCTCTGTGCGTGTATTGCATCAACAATTTTTTGGAGAATAATTTTTTTTCGCCCTCAATACAAGTCTCACTATTTCTTCTTTCGTTTTCTTTCTTTTTTTTTGGGGGGGGGGGTCTTACTTTTCATAAGGGTATCTGTGCATAAGTGATTGTAATGAGCCTCACTGAAATCTGGACTTAGCTCTTTGATTTCCCCATTTTAAACTGCTATCCATGACACTACACACACAATTCCATTGGGAATTTACTGAAATACTAATTATAAATTATCAAAAAAAGTTGGGCATCTCATTGGTCAGCTAAACTGACTCACAACTCATTATAGAGCCAGATCTGGCCTAACAGAACAAAATTCAGTACTGAAGTAAGAAAAAGTTGATTTATATTAAGGAATCAATAAAGCATTAAAAAGGCTAAGAGAGAAAAATATTTTTAGATATTTCTGAACCAGAAAGTTATTTGCTACATTAAAACAAAAATGCCCAAGTTTCAAATGACAAACTGAAAAGGTCTTCTAAAATGAGTTGTCCCTTGACTAAATGACAAGTTTAGCTTTCTATTCTTGGCAGAAATAGACAAAAAACAAAAAGCAGTTATATGTAATAGCCATGTCGGAAGTGAGGGTCTATGACCAGTTAGAAAACTAACTCTAAATATTAAGTTCAGAAATAGGCTGAGATAATACAAATAGTAAATATTGAACCTTTTCTCAAAACCTTGGAAAATATTGGTTTCAGTGAGAGAGTGTGTGTGTATATATAACTTGTTGCTATGTATGAATAAAGATTATAATAGTAACATTGATCAAAAGTGAAATTTAATTATTTAATCTCTCAATTTTGCAAATTTTAAACTGAAATTTATTGTAGCAAGTTTTGGGATTCAGTTTGTACATAATACATGGAAAAGAGGTCTATTGATGTACTGTAAGAAATTTTTATTAAAAAAAAAAAGTACTTTAAAAACAATTGTCAAGCATCAGGAATTAATGTAAGCTAAATTTTAAATGCTGAAGTAATCTTTAGGACTTGCTTTATCAAAAGTAAAAAGGGTTAAAGACACTACTAAAAAATAAAGTGTTTGTTTCAATAAAGAGCCCAATACAAATTACAAGAGAGAAAGGAAAGAACTATTTTGTGTCAATGACATTTGTTTAAACTATAGAACTAGAAATAACATATTAGCAACAGATGCAAACCTGCAAGGTAAATTTGTTCCACTGGAAAAAGACAACATAGATTGCTGCAGTAAAAGAAAAATTTCTATTAATACAAACTAGCACAAACCAGTAATAAAGATTAAAAATGTACACATATCACAAAACACCAACACATTAAATAACTTGATACTCTATAAATCAACATTCAGCACTAGTCAAATTGGCAGGAAGATGAATCCAATTTATAGATTGTTAATTTTTATATCTAATACTGAATGAAGTACTGATTATATATTTAAACTGAAAATAAATTTGTATATAAAAACACAAATATAGTAACTGTGGAGGTAACTTGTGATATCAGAAGTAGAATTTATTAAATAGGTCAAAACTTTCATGCACCAACTGTAAATTCTAATAGAATGGATGAGGTGAGAGAATAAAACATTTTCAAACTACCTGCATTTAAACTGAATATATAAAAGCAAGGTTTTCACCTTATCACTACTGACATAAACCACAAGTAACCACCCCTAATAAATTATATATCAAAATTGTTAGGCAAAAAAAAAAATCTTTTTTCTCATGCATTACTTATATAATGTGCATCAAAGGGATTGTCAGTGGTCAGCAATAAATGCTTTGACTAAGAATACAACATCAAAAAAAAACAAAAAACAAAAAAACATCTATTTGCAGAATTTCTAACTTATCCATATTAACAGCACACTCTAAAGCTCACCTGGGTACCTGCTTATTGTCCAATGTCATTCTCACTCAATGATTCTGACAGACTATGCAGTTTTGTTACACACAAATATTTACACAAGGCATTAGCTAATTCATATTAAGTTCTAAATTTGTTCATTAGTTTTAATCAGTAATTTACTAAGCTGTCAGTTAAAAATCCAAAAAATATCAAATTCTTTATACAAGTGATTGATCTACAAAGTAAGCTTGCCTGCCATCATACTCTACCTAGCAGGAAATATTTATACAATATCTGTTTGCAGGTATGAATCCTGCAAGAGGGTATACTTTCTTTAATAATTTTTCGTAGGTGTGCAGACTGGTAGACAAAATAAAATACTGTTTAAAATAAACGAAACATCTACTGAAATATGAGTATCCACTAAAAATAACATTTAAAAGTCATATATGATGTTGACCTCCACCTCAATATTGAGCATGACCATCACAAGATATCATTGTAAGATTCAGTTGTACCCTGAATAGATATGGTTCTCTAAACTGGACAAAGTTTTAAATTTTTTGCATAAAGTTAACAGACATGAAATCCATATTTTGTGGCTATTAGATATTTTTGTAAATGTTTGCAGCTGACATGCTCACTTTTCCATAAATGTGACAAGAATTGTTAGTATTTAATACTATTTTGTAGCCGGTCAATACTTTGGTATGATAATTTAGAATATGACTCTACTCAAGCTAAACCAACAACAAACATCATAGGTCAACATCATGCCGGCTGTCACCTATATGGTTCTCCTTTTCAGATGTGCATTTCCAGTTTTTCCTTTGCTATCCGAAAGCAACCTTTCCATCATTAACCCTCTTCCACTAGGTGGCAAAATCATTTCCATCGGACTCCTAATTGTGTGTAAAGATGTTTGCAAGGTTGAATGATTCTTTCAAGCAATCGCTGCCTTATAAGATGGTTGCTTTGTTAGCAAGTTGTCTATATAAAAGAGTCATTTTGTATCAATTCAAAGGTATGATCACCACCGACACAGAAGTTTTTGAATTTTAGCACACCTATAGCTTCATGATAGGGACTGAATGGTACCTATTTTACATCTCAAGGTTAAAGGGTTCCTGAGATATGACAACTTGCCAAAAAGGGTGAATTTTGGAAAATAGTTACTAGGTGTATATATATATATATATATATATATATATATATATATCTCACACTGAAAAACAGTATAGTCTGAAGGAAAAGACCTCAAACTAAATAAAAACAAAGTTATCTTGGCAAAATGTTAATGCTATCATGAAGAGGATAGATCAAAGTATTTTTTAATTATTTTTACAATTTTTTTTTTTTTAAATTGTTTCTAACAGGTTCATTTAGTGGTAGAAAATCTTTTTTTTTCTCGTCAGTGCAAGGCATAAATTGACACCAGAGTTTATTACGTCAAAATGTAATATTATGCAAAGGCATTTTTTGACTGTGAATGGCACCTTAATTTGGAAATTTTTCCAAAAATAAAATCATGGTTGGATTTTGATGAAAATTTCAGGACTTATTCATAATTGACTGAAATCACAGTTTCAAAAAAATTCTTTTTAGAAAATATTGGTAAAAACATTTTTTTTTTTTTTTTTATATACATATGTTGCATGTTAGTAGTTGGGATTCATCACCAATACAGGAAAACCAAAACTCGTAAATAATTTCTAAATTCATATTCAGTTATTTTTAAAATTCTGTTGGTGTAATTAGACAACATAATTATCATTGATAAATTCTCAGTGAGTGAAACTTATTTACTGCAAAACAATATTTTTTTTAACATTTTATAATTTTGGTCTTAATTCATACTACTGATATAATCATGTAAGTTTTTTTTGCAAGAATAAATCAAATAAAATTAAACTGATTTTGACTAAAATTTCTAATCAAGAACAGAAGTGTAGAAGAGCCCAAAAGACCTGATGAAAGTAAATTATTACACAATTAAGAGAAGTTTGCACCTTGTGAAAAGGTCCAGAAAAAAAAAATACAAATTTTGAGAATATTTTCAAAAAGCTGGAGTGTTCAAATAGAATTTGGCACCACAACGTACATAACAAAACAAGACAAAAAGAATATTAACTTTACAAAATATATGAAAATGTATATTTCCACAAGAGACAATTGACAAAGTTGTGTAGTTTGATAAGAGTGAAGAAGTCAGCAAAGTGGTGTGTGTGTGGAAAAAAATAACTATAGGACAGTCTTAAAGAATGATAGAAAAGTTAAGGAAAAATAGGTATATTGTTCTCTGCAACCTGAAAGAGGCATACCAATTATTTAAATAAAAAAAAACAATCAGAATTGTTTTCAAAATTTGCTGACCTCAGACCAAAAAAATGTATGTGATGCTGAAACACACGGTGTGTGTGTGTGTGTATACGCACAATACATCAAAATATGGCTCTGATGATTGTGGAGGTACACAAACTCAAGATGAACAATATAATTTAACAGATTACAAACAATGCATAGCTGCTATTACATACAATAAAGCAACATCTAACTGCTACTTGAGTGACTGCTCAACTTGTAGCAATTTGGAGGATTTTGTTTTGGATATAGAAGGAAAAAAAAAACTGAAAAATTTAATAGATGGTTTCATCTACAAACAGTGGCTATTAACTGATAGAACAACACTGCAAACTGTATCACAATCTATAAAAGAATTTATTTAAACTTTGTGCAGACCTTCAAACCTTGAAAAGGCTTGATTTCATTGCCAAAGAATAATCAAAATTTTGTTCCCATAAAAAAAAAAAAAAAAAAAAAAAAAAGTTTTTTGGTAGATTCTGAATTCATAGTTATTGCAGATAATTATCTCCTTTTTTTGTCTAGGGTCAGATGCTCTAAAAATATATACTTTTTCAAACAGCAATTCGATATTTTTCAAACAGCAACAATAATCTGTTAGGCTAAAATTCTAACAATGCACATTTTGACCAGTTCTGATTGTCTACTGGTGATTTATTCTTCAATAAAATATCATGTTGACATTTTGATTCATTTTTTTTTTCTCTCTTTCCTCACTTTTTCCTTTGCTTGTTGTGTTTGCCTAGTGATAATGTGTCTGTAGCTATCTCTTTGATAGCTGCTTTTCTGTTTGAACTTTTCTTTGATTTTGGAAAATTTAGCCATGACTCTGGCATTAGAAGGTAAGAACAGAGTGTTTTTTGTTTGTTTTGTTTTTTTCAGAGATTTTGAGTCTGAAATTGTGCCTCCTTTTCTAGTAGATAAAGTATTAAACTGAAGATGAGATCTATTTTCAATTTCTTTCAAATAGTTAAGGTATCTTGAAAAAATGCCACATGAAGTAAGCACTGATTAGTTCTTCATTATGATTTTACAAATCATTGGACTAGGAATCTTTTGGCATTGTCAGTTCGTGTGCACAAAAAACCCTGCTAAAATATAAAAGCATGTAATTTATTATTGATGTTGGGTTGGTTAAAGAATGTGCAGCAATTACTGTTTTGGCCATATTGCAGGGATTTGACAATTCTAACAATCCTGTTAGCTTCAGCAGAGGAACTCAAAGCAATTGAACAGGAGGAGAAAGCATTTAAGACATTGTGAAACAGTGCAATAGAATGCAAACATTTATTTCTTAGTGAAAGAGATCTCTTAAAATAGAAAACTGATGATATAATATGCAAAAACATGGTTGGCAAATTTATACCCTGGTTAGATGTGCTCTTTCATATATTTTACTTTTGCTGTTGTCATCTGCAGGCTCAGGAGACACATTGGTTTAGTTGCCAACTACCTGACCAAACTAGCTGCTCAAATAAATAGTGTTTTTTTTTTTTTTAAATCAGATTTCATTCAAGCCTTTCATTTATCATAAAACTTTCTTCATCCTGTCAGATTCATTTCCACCAATCAGAAGCTGTCTTAGGGCATTCTGTCCACCTTCCAATCCTGAGCCTAGTTAACTTTAACCTCCAGCCAATCAGAATAACAGACCTTGATAAGTCTTCAAGAAAATGCTGAACATAAGCATGTCAAACTTCAAAGAATAAAATAAAATAAAAGAATAAAATCTGTACGCCTTTTATTTGTTTATAGACACACACAATAGTAAAGTAAAATATCTGAGGGGGGGAAAAAATAGTTCCAACTTCATTTTATTTCTTGAAAAAGAACACAAGACAAGTCTAAAAACTTTTAGCATCTTCTCTCATGTTTCTATTTGGTCTAAAGGCTTACTAATATGCAATCCTATTATAATTGTGTTTATCACTCCTTTCATTAGTCCACATGATTTATGTCCTGTCAGTACTCCAAAAATAATTTATTTTCCTTTCATTTCATTTTCTTACTGAAAGCAAGTAGTCTTCTACATCAAAATGGAATAGTCCATTATTTTTAATGGCTATTTCAGTGAAATGGAAAAGTTACCAATTTCAAATAATTTTATCTGTACCCACTTCTTAAAATAACAACCCATAGTACATAATTATGATTGCTGCTGCAATATTTTGTTAAAGTTCTCAAATATTTAACTATGTGATCAAGGAATTACTATGAATATTTTATTATCATAGAAATCACCGATGAGCGTACAAAATCATTAACTTAAAATTCATCAGAAAATTTAAGTAGGAGAAACCGTTAAATTTTCACTGGTTAAAACTAGTAAACATTACTCTATCAATATTATTGTTTTTAATTCTAATTTCTTTTATCAGCTTACTACATATATCTCCAAATTTATATGAGTGAAGAAAATAATTACTATGTTCAAAACATTAATTTAAAACAGTGCTCAAAATAAAAATAAAGCCATGAATATATATTATTTATCATTGCATCAAAACATGCGAATGACTACAAACTATTACAAAATTGCATATTTTGTTTTGACATTAAAAAAAAAACTGTCTTAATCAGGTAGTTAACAATGATCATAATAAACGTTTTTATTTAAAAACATTTTTTAAGAACACTTCCCTTTATTTTTAGAACCCCCTCGTACAAGGTAAAAAAGAAAAAAAAAAGAAAAAAATCATAAAATAAGATGAGAAATCAAGAAAAGGAAAAGAAAGAGGAAAAAAGAAAAAATACAGAAAGTGAAGTAAATGAGATATGTAGAGAGGGAAAAGCCAATGGAAACAGCTAAAGAGAAATTTTAAATTTGGGCCAGAAATGAATTGCAAACAGATATTTACATCAGTTACAATGTTGCAGCTCAAATCTTTTGACATTAAAAAAATAAATAAATAAATAAAAGAGAGAGAAATCCTATACACAAACAAAAATATTATTCATAAAATATGAAATAAAGGATATTTAAAGAAACAATATAAAGATATAAGTTAGACTAATATTAGAAATTAGAAAAAAATATAATTATAATATAGAAAAATTAAATTAAATAAACATAAATGAAAATTATTAAAATAATAAAAATAAATATAAACTACATAACAAAATAATAAAAATAAATAAAAATTAAAATAAATATAAGCTAATACAGGGCTAAACAATTGTTTTACCTCATAGAAAAGGAAAAAAAAAAGAAAATTCAAAAGATAAAGGGAAGTGTTGTTCTGTGAAGAATTTTTTTTTTTTTTTTTAAATAAAGACTTATTACCATCATTGTTAACTACCTAATGAGATGTTCTTTCACTATCAAACAAAATTTACAATTCTGTAGTAGTTTATAGTTTTTCACATGCTCTGTAATATTATATATATATGTATATGGTTCCCACAAATCTGAGTAAAAAAATTTTTTTAAATAAATAAAAAATTATAGGATTATACTAAGTTTCATGGACTGAAACTGGCACACACACGATGAATGGTCATCAATTTCAAAAATACAAACCTTGTGATTTATCTTTTAATAGCTTGACAGATGAAATGTTCAAAGAAAAGCTACAGCTGGTTCCAATAATTCATATCATGTGGATCAGTTTAAAGTAATAAAGAAATCAAAGTGTTGAAGGCTAAAACACAACTAAATGCAGACCTGGTTATGTTACACATGTTCTCTAGCATTCAACACATTGGCATTCTACTACACTTGAAAATTTTGAATTACATGCTTTAATTCTTGCTGTTACACATTTCAGTTACTTGTGATTTGTGATTGTCACTTGACTGCTCCACATTTCCTGTGAAGTTAAATATAATGGTTTTAATGAACAGAACTGCAAATAGAAATTTTCACAAGAAGACTGCATATTTTAGCTACTTTTACTATTCATGGCTTTTGTTGCACATGGCACAGAACACAATGTTAATTTTTTTGTTCATCTAGTTTAGCATTCAGCACTATTTTGATATATGTATGAACTTGTCCTTTGCAAATCTTCCCCTGGCATATGACTTTGCAATAAGTGTGAAGTTCTGAGTCTGCTCAGCTTTCTCCAGATAGCTGTCAGCTGACTTGAGCAAATCTTGTGTGTAACTTTCAAGCTTGTCTTTTCTGGTTTTCCATTCTTCAATTTCTATAACCATGGATTTCAGTGTTTGTCCAGCTGCTTCTCCTTGCATTTTTTTTCTTCCCAGTCTCAAAATTTGGTTATATGATGTTCTGTGGGTACCTCTACTAATTTGCAATACTTAAGGTTTAAAATGGATTTTACAATTAAAAGGCTTTCATTTTTTTTTTTTTTTTAATTATATTGATTAGAGTTTTTTTTTTGGTGGGGGAATAGCTGATTAGTGTCCTTTTCCAATCATCTGTCATTGCAGTGTAATTTTTATATACATTTCTGAAACTTTAAGAAATATAAACTGATTTAAAGTATAATAAATCTGATTTGAAACAAATATTTACTCTAAGTTAAAAATAACAGAAATGGGTTTGTAAAAACAGTAGCAGTGATTTACATAGTTGTTATTGTTTATGAATCATTTAAGTACTGATAAGGTGGTGACAGGTTTATTTTATGAGGATACTATCTGCTAAAGCAAGAAAACAACAACAGGTGAACACTTTTTATAATTTTTTTTAAGTACTCAGCAATCTTAAAAATATGGAAAATTAAAAATTATTTTAAAAATCTGTGTGTAGTTATTTGTACGAAGCTTTTCAATTTCTACTTAGTAAATATAATTCTTCAAAACTTAAGTGAAGACTAAAATTTTTAAAAGCAATTAAAAGACTAATTAAATATTGTCAGTTTTAGCACAATTTTCATTTTACTATTCACAGCAGATCTTTTGAAAAAGCAGTAACTGCTTGAAAATAAAATAAAAAATACAAGATGATTCACGTTCTCCAAGAAATTCTGCATTTAACTAATAAAACAAAATTTGGAATCAGAATTTTAATTTCTAGAAATTTCATAAAATTAAGTTTGGGGGAAGGTTATCATTTATATATATTTTTACCAAGATTTTTTAGCCAAAGGGTTAACAATAAAAAATCCTGGGTGCAAAAATGAGCACAAACAAAAGCATAAGAAAAGATTTTGAGTGATAATTAAAATTTCGTCGTTTGGGCTAGACCACACCTAGTCCCTGGGGAACAGGTACGATCAGGTGACCAAAAAGGAAAAAAACCAGGTGGAATTTCAGGGAAGGCGGAATATATTCTATACTCCTCAGGAAGTGATTGTGAGAGTCAGTCACACAAAGCAGGAAGGCTTGATCAGGTGACCAAAAGAAAAAGGTCCAGGTAAAATTCCAAGGAGAGAGGAGGAGCTTCCTCCATATTTTGACATTTGCAGAGAAAGCAAGTATTGGCTGTTTAAAGAACGCTGACGTTCCTAGAGAACATTATGCCCCACCTCAGCTTTTACACAGGGGCCAAAAAAAAAAAAAAAAAAAGAAGAAATACTGAGTAAAGGAAGAGACCCTTCAGAAACAAAGCTGAATGAGAGGACAAGAATCACTGTGTCGCCTGATTTGATGTGATTTATGGTACTGAAAACCCATAATTGTTAGATTTAGTTTGTCCAACTAAATCCCACAATTAGGATTGCACTACTCTACTGTATTGACCACCTGTTTGGACCGTTGGTAAGTGGTTTATATAATAGGCTGGGGTATTCCATTCTGCTTCTTGGGCAAGCCTATTCTCTAGGTTCTGATTGGCTGCTGACTTTGGTGTGGATACTGTGATCAATGACCATCATTTAGTCATCAATACACTGTATCATGATAATTGAGAAGGGTCAATAGTTATTGCATGGAGAATATAGGCCTGCTTAAGTCATCAATAACTGTACTAACAACTTTGTATTCAAGAAATGTATGTAAATATTTTTTTCTCTGCTTATCAATTTATTTTTTTTTTTCATATAACTCCACTCTAACTGGGACAAAACTAGTCATCGATTCCAGTCAACCAATCAATTAACACAATGTGGGGGCAAGACAAGACTTGGGCCAAGCGATCAACTACGATCAGCTGAGGAGACCAAGCTTGAATACAGAAGAGTCAAGAGTGAATATCATATTCCCAATTGTGTGGTGACTGTTGATAAGTTAGAGGTTATAATTATTCCCAACAGACTGCACAAAAAAAATATCCTGAACTGGTGACTGGTAGTCAGATTTACAATTAAATCAAAGAACTTTGATTTCAGACCTGTAGACAAAGTGGATTTCTAAAATGTTCCACTCAATCATCAGTCTCTGCAAATAAAACTGGAAAATTTATTCAGGTGACAAACTCTCCTCATTGGGAATGGGCAGTATTTTGCAAGTGGTGGTGAGATGAACTTGCAGTATCTACCATGACAACTTGACTGCAATTGTTGTCCCCACTGCTTTGACTAGCATACTGTGTGACTGTTCCAAAGACCTGAATCAGCCTACTAATACTGAGTAATATCTCAGTGTAGCTAAGCTGGTGTTTTTCTAATTTGTTTATTTTCAAACTTCTCTAAATATGGCTTGTAGCAAAACTTCCTTCAGTGTCCTTATGTGCCAATTGGCTGGGAAAATTTTTACCAACTCTTAGTGTGTGTTTATAAAAGATGTTTTCTCAAGAATTATCTGCTCATCTCACAGATGGTCAGTATTAATGATCAGACAACAATGGCCATCATTTTGTCTACACCTAATTTTTTGTCCAGCTCTTAGCTCTCTAGTTGCATCTGGATTCCATTTCATGTTCATTTTGTTTCTTTAGCACCCATTTTAGTTTACAGGTAGCAATTTTTTTAAGCATAGCTTAAATGTGGTACAAGGGCATCCAGTAAGGATTGAACTTGCTACAGTTACAACTGA
Source organism: Ascarosepion bandense (assembly GCA_037127315.1). Classification (NCBI taxonomy): domain Eukaryota; kingdom Metazoa; phylum Mollusca; class Cephalopoda; order Sepiida; family Sepiidae; genus Ascarosepion; species Ascarosepion bandense. The sequence goes on from JBBBDQ010001544.1 coordinate 583,770, forward strand.
TCTAGCAAGACAAGCTTGCTAAATCATTTACACCCCCCTCAAAGGGCTAAACTTAGTTTACTAGTGTCCTCCAGATCATTCTGTTTTTATTGAGCAGATTTTTTCTCTCCAGCATCTCTTTTGTCCCAGATAACAGCTAAACACTTTGCTTTCTTATTACCATCTTAACATTAGCTGAAGTTCAAATCTCAATTTCTCCAGACTCTTTAATCAAAAATAGCAAATCCTATTTTTTGTAGAAAAAACAAACTCCAGAATACTTCTGGTATGCTAGTAAAATCCAAACTATTAGCTTCGGTATTGACACTTTATACCAATTTATCAATTCCCATTCAAACTAAATTGTAGCTCATTTTAACAAAGTGATTCTTAAAAAAATATATCTACTGTTAATGTGACACTGGAGTATGAAGTGGTTAATGTTAAAACATGAGCTGGAGAGGCCATAAAGGGTTAATTCTAATATACGGTATAAGCAAAAAGAGAGCCTGGAAGACCTTTCCCCTGATGATTGTAAATGAGGGGAACCATCTGTATTTCCTATGAATTGGGATGGTGCACCAAGAGTTTATTCTTTATTATCTATCAAAAATCTTGTGAGTAAAACTATCTAGAAATAATTTTGCCACTTCCTTGAAAATTTGAGAAAGTAGGTATTGTTGACAAAGAAAGAGACAAGTATGGTTTATATTTTCACTGGACCAAGATAAAGTCCAGGGAATGAGAAATAATTTTGTCTCTTCATTAAGGAATTGAGAGGACACATGTAATTACCAGAGAAAGGAAGGTGGATGGGGCTTATATTTTAAAAATACAGAAATATTACGGAAAATTTAAACAGAAGACAGCCTCCCTAACTTTTTTTCTAAAGCTTGAGGTAATGAAAACAGGCTTAGCCAATAACAACCTAGTGGCCTAATAATGTCTTCAATGAATAATTGAGAGAATTAAATAACTAAAATAGAAACCTCATCCTTTCACCTACAAGCTTTAATTCATGACAAAGACAGAAAAATTGGCTGAAGCTGAATGCTGAGAAGGAACAAAGAAGAGGGAGAATTTGTCACTGCCCATATAGCATAATGGTATGAGATGAAAGTAAAGCAGGTGAGAGTTGAAGGGAAGAGCAATCCCTATAACTAATTCCAAGAAAGGTAGATAATTCTCCAAATTTGGAAAGTTGATTAAGGAATGCAGAAGTAATGGAACAAGGGACCCTACAAAGATGAATGCGAGAATTGGAGAATCACTGAATTCCCAGAATCATCAAACCCCAACACCAGTTTCATGCCAAAATGCATATAAGTAGACAGCTTTGGAAACTAAAGAGATTTGCACAGTAAATTCCCAAATCAATTGACACTGGTCTTCACATCAGCTGCTACCAGATCTCCCAACTCTAAAGAACTTGAACCCAGCTGCAGAATTTTTGACAAGGCCAAATGTCACGATAGAGATTGATATGGGAAAAATTAATTTTGTTATACAAAAACTACATAAACCAATTGAAGTTTAACCCTTTCATTTTAATATCCATCTGTGAAGACATTTCTTTCCTTGGTATAGCTTCTGTCACAGCTTGATCTAGTATTTCGATTACCATCAACATTCAATCTTTCACTGCTCCGAGATCAAGAATTCAATGTGGGCAGAGTAGGTGTGGATCGAAGTAGCCAGCGACCAACAACCAGCCTGTATCATCCTAAGACTCTGAGGACTGGGCCATTAAACGTGGATACATCACCTAGTGCAGGCAGTGGGTAGCAGGGTTTATGTTACCTAGTTATCATTGACCAGTTTTAGGATCAAACTGGCAAGGTTACTTTAATCTCAAAAATTCTATTCTTTTGGAGAAAAAAAAATAGTTTTATATAATCAAAATATTATTAAAGATCTTTCATGATTTACAAAATTAAATCAATAAAACAATGTTTAACTGTAAAAATTCCAAATATGATGACAATATTAATATTTAAGTGAATCATTTACAAAAACAAATTCCAAATAGATTGTCTTTTTTTTTTTTTTTTTTTAGATTAATATATCCTTGCCAGTGTGAGCCTCAGTTTAAACCTGGTCAGCAATAACTAGGTGACATAACCCCTGCTACCCACTGCCTACACCAGATGATCTAACTACACTTAGTGGTCCAGTCCTCAGGATCTTAGAACAACATGAGCTGGTCAAGCTGGCATTATTATTACTTATATACTGTACAAGTTACAGACCAGGTTTTTATCAGATTACTTATCTTACCCATTTTGAAAGGCAGCACAATCTCAAATGCCAGATTCATAATTTCCCTGCAAAATTATTTTTCTTGGTGGTGGTGGTGGTGGTGGGGGGGGGGGTATTGTTTTTCTATTGTTATTATCACAAGGTCTACCACTTATTGATTACTACTATTCATTTTCCTGTTTGTTCTCTTCACTTAAAAAGAAACCTTTAATAACAACCTGTTTAACTGACTTAATTGATAGAAATGTGGAATTATAAAGTTTTATGGCTTCACCAGGAAAAGATTTAGTTTCCTTTTCTTAGGAAATTATTTTTATTAGCTTAAGTGTTGTTGAGACTCACTTGGATTTCATTCTGAGTCTGAATATCATGTGTAGTTTGCATGTTATTTCGTTTTTGTGACTGTCGCTAAAGTTTGTCACAAAATGTTGATAGGAATACAAATATTTGACTTCTTTTACTTGTTTCTTGTTATTGGAGACAAGTGTATAACCATCTGACAAAGACAGTGCTAACCAAAAGTTTGATGAATCTGAACATTGATTTTTCCAACCAAATATTTGTACTTTTTGCCCACATTCTTTGAGAGCTGGTGTGCAAAGAGCCTGAAAAACTACTTTGAAAGATATTATTGAAAACTAGGTATAAGGATAAGCACTTTTCATGGTCAAAATATTTGATGTTTTGCTTAATATAAATTTTCAATCAGTGTTCAAAGGCTACATAAAATGTACGAAGATTTTTTTATTTTTTTTTTATTTTGACAGCTCATGATCACAATGTTATTACAGCATTGTTTATCAATTGATAAAAATGTAATTTGTATCTTTATTTTGCAAAATTTCTGTTAGCTGCTGATATAGAATGTCTGAAAATAACATTTTAAAGCAGGAATAATTCTTATTAAACAAATATGAAATATTTGGGAAACATTAATTTTGATGAGCTCAATGTTTTCAATTGTTGAATTACAATTTTTATTTATATTAATATTTTTCTAGATTTCATATTTGTTCTTTTGGGAAGTAGTTTTTTTTTGTTTTTTTTTTTATAGTTCCATGATTCCTGAATACTGGCAACTCTTGAAAGATACCAGCAAATCAATTGGCATTTTGATATGCAATATAAACTACTCTGTACAGATTTACTTAAAATATTTTCTAAGTTAGAGAAAAAAAAATGATTGATAAATTACCTAGAGTGAGGTGCATAAGAAAATATAATTATATAATACTTTCTAATTTAGCAAACGTGTATCGGTGTGATACAAGCAGATCCAAATGACATAATATTAGATATCATTTGCACATGATTTATTAATTTGCTTTGATAACTTGATGTGTATCTAATCAGCAGGTGAGTGACATACCAATACAACAGTCTGCTGCTGTACTGGTAAGTTGTGTGTATATATATATATATATATATATATATATATAAAGTTTATTATACACTACACTAAATCCACTACATCCAATTCATTCGTCCGCAATGACTCTTCCCCCACAGTCAGTGATTTGCAAAAAACCAATGTAGTTTATAAATTTATATGTCCATTTAGAGAATGTATCTCTAACAACCTCAATAATATCTACATTGGCCACACTACAAATCACGGCGTCTGACGTTGCACTTAAATGAAAATTCAAATATATTCCATCATTTAAAACAACATGGTTATCAACGCACACTTCTGAGAAAAACGCTCGTTGATAACACGTACATACTTAAACAAGAAAATAATAAACAGAAACTAAAAATCCTGGAAGCAATCTACATTAAACAATTTAAACCTGGTTTGAATACAATCAATTTTGATATTTCCAATAATGTACTCAAATGCCTGTAATCAGATCAGGGACCACAACGCCACTATTTTGTCACTGTCTTCGGCCATCCGCCACGGTAGTGATGGACTTATATTTTCAATTCTCTTTATTGTTAATAACTTAAATGTTCTATGTTTACTGTGTGTTAATATTTATTCTTTGATAATGGCTTATGTGAGCCGAAAGCTTAGACCCGATAAAAAAAAATCAACAATTACTGTGATTTTTTGTTGTCTTTCAACGATGTCACCAAGTATATCAGACAGTACAAACAGATCCTACACAAAATTAATAGACAAAACTTGTCTATAAAATTCAATGAAACCTGCATTTTTATATATATATATATATATATATATATATAGGGGAGAATGACAGCCACTTAAGACAGACAGAATAATCATATATATATATATAAGAAAAATGCATTGTCAGTAGTATATGAACTCTCTCTCTCTCTATATGTATTATATATATATATATATATATATATATATATATATATGATAGATAGGTGAATGTTTATAAATGATTTCACTGTAGAAATGCTGCAATCAGAAAAAGGATGTCCTTGGTCTGAAATTAGGACAAGCCTATCAGTAATGCTCTCATGTCTATCATGCAAATGCATTTAGTGTAGCTTTAATTGGAGTAGATAGACTAAACTATCGCCCGGCTCACACTCCACCCACGTCTATTGAACAGGTGAAGAGGCTCATCCCTTGTTCCCTGTTTACTCTTTTTCAATCTTTTCACTCTTACGTAGTCCCCTGCAGATCAGTGGTGTTACCGCCTTGCTCAGGGTGATATGATTAAAAAAAAAAAAAAAATCCACAGATTCACAATGCCAGAGGTTTAAAATGAATTTTTTTAAAATCTTAAAACTTTTATTTTAGTTTTAATTTCAAGCTGACAGGTTAAATTTAGTATTTCCAATAAGCAAAATACTTTCAAATTAACTGGAAGGAAATTCTGTTTTTGAAATTACTACAATTGCTGATTTTAGTGTCATTTTTAGTCACCTGTCATTGCAATGAAATTCTCTTTACTAAAAGAAAAGAGAATCTTCCAAAAGTAAAATATGCTTTTCTAAGACTTTATTTGAGGAAATATTAGCTAATTTACAGTATAATTCATCTTATTTGAAACATATTTACTTTAATTTTAGAATATTGGAGAACAGCATTTTTTTTTTTAAACACAGCAGTTGATAACAGATGGATATTTCTCTATTTTTCTACATGGTGGGAGGCGGCTTTATCTGTAATAAAATAAATAAATTAAATATAACTTGAGTAACATTTTTTTATATAATTTTTAACTCAGTAATACCATCTAACAGTGGGAGATTAATACAGAATTTGAAGATTTCACTTAATTCTAAACTTCTAAATCAATGTGCATTTTTATGGGAAAAAAAAGTTACTGTGGTTATTATGATACATAGTTAATGGGCTGTTTAATAGCACTTTGTTCAGACAACTGGCATGTAAAACTATAGGACAGAGTGGTTGTGTAACCTATATGTAGGTACCTTCACTCATTTTTTATGCCTAAATTTAAATTTTAAAAATAAATAAGTTCTGAAATTATAATGATTGGAATAAAATATTTTGTAGGTTTAAATAAAGGTTGTTAAAATTTCAAATTTATGCCTAAATTTAAATTTTAAAAATAAATAAGTTCTGAAATTATAATGATTGGAATAAAATATTTTGTAGGTTTAAATAAAGGTTGTTAAAATTTCAAATTTATGCCTAAATTTAAATTTTAAAAATAAATAAGTTCTGAAATTATAATGATTGGAATAAAATATTTTGTAGGTTTAAATAAAGGTTGTTAAAATTTCAAATTTTCCGCCATTTTTCGTCAATTGTAAACAGAAGCCATTTTAAAAGTTTAAAAAAAAAATCTTACAAAAATAAAATACACCTCACCAACACATTATTTTATTCAAATTACCAAATTTAAACTTACTGTAAGTTGACTTGAAACAAGAATTGCTTGCTTACTGCCTGAAATATTTCCAAAAAAGCTTTTCTCAATTATGATATCCATGTTATCACATCTGTCAACAGCTTATCAAGGAGGCAATAAATGATATGTTTACAGTAGCCGGCCAAAAATGCCAAGTACTGAAGACAGATTTGGAATAATTCTTATTTTTTTTCATGTAAGTGAGGACAACCCTAGAATCACGCGACTTTTTAATAAATATCATGTATGACCACCCATACAAATAGAATACGGGTAATCAAAATGAACACAAAATCGTTTAATTATTTTAAAAATTCTTTGGCTCAATCATTTATATTAAGCTTTTCAATTTTCGATTAGTAAATGTGGTCTTCCTGCATTAATTCCATACCCTAGCCAGAGTGGTGGAGAAATAAATTTTAAGATATTTTTGAAACTTTATTAAAAAAAATTTTTTTAAATGAAAATAATTCTTGCAAAAATTCATTATTCATTGAATTTTTTTTTTTTCAGATTATGATATGCTTAATTTATTTTGTTCATAAAAGCATTTAAAAGTTTATCCAAATAAAAATTGGCATAGTTATTGTATTTTTCGCAATTCAAACCTACTTTTTTAAAAAATTGGCACCTCTTGAAGAAAAAATGACAGTTGATTAGCATTCCTCAATGATTCCTGAATTTAATTATTATAGATTTTATGGGGCAGCGGTGGCAAACTTTTAGACATTTGTAGAAATTAATTGGTGGTGGCCATATGTAAATAAAAAATATTTTTACCAATATTTTTTTAAAATAATTATTCCCAAATTAGTTTCAGTCTATTATGAATAAGTCCTGAAATTTTTATCAAATTCTGACCATAATTTGATTTTTGCAAGAATTTCCAAATTAACATATCTTTTGCAGTAAAAAAAAAAAAAAAGTGCATTGCGTAATATTACGTTTTTTTTTTTTTTTAATGTAATAAACATTGCGTCAGTTTAGGTCTCACACTGACGAAAGAAAAAAGATTTTCTACCAAAATTTCTAACGTGCTTGAAATTTTAAAATTTAAAAAAATAATTAAAAAAATACTTTGATCTATCCTTTTAATGATAATATAAACATTTTGCCGATAAAACTTTTTATTTAGTTTTGGGCCTTTTTCCTTCATACTATGTTGTTTTTTCAGCAATTTTTGGAGGTACCTCCCTATATGAGACCTGTATTTGCTCAGCAACCTAGACATATTTGGAAGACAGTAATCAAGAACCTCTACTGGCAGCAAACTATGCATACAAACAGGAAATGAGTTCAACATATATACAAAAGGAGTGTATGACAAGAATGTAGCTTTTCATGGATCTATTCAACTTATACAGTAAAACAATTCTGAGAGTCCTAAAAATCATGCTGGGATTCATCATTGGCAACCACAATCTGAACAATATAAGATACACAGATAATACAGTGCTGATAGCAGGGCACAGAACATCCTGAAGGAACACGGCACACAGAAGAAGATTGTTTATAAAGAGCCCATTTTCAATTGGACAGATAAATTCTTAACAACACTAATTTTATGTAGGGAGACGGTGTGTTGAGAATTTTCTTTTCTAATTATATTACTACTGGTCTTAAATTTTTTCATAACAAATGCATAAACATTGTAGTTTTGAGAAAAATTCCATTCATTGTCAGCTTTTGATAGAATTTATCAGGGAAGTTGATAATGATTAATCCCCACCCAATCTAACAACTTTATTTTACATAGTATCTTGGTAAACAAGTGTTTATAGCAACACTAGCTTTTTGTTAGCTAAAATTTGCTAGATTTTCACACAATGTGTATGATAATACCTACTTGACACTTGTGTGTGTGTGTGTGTGTGTGTGTGTGTGTGTAACACTTGCTATAGTTTCCCTAAACATACTGACTTATCACATTTCATTCTTAGCCACCTATTTATTAAGGATTCCTCAATAATTAAAAAAATAAAAAACTTTGTGCTATTCAATGACACGAACATTCAAGGTCCAATCTTTATTGCCTCAATCTGAATTTAGTCATAGACAATTCTGTGGCATCTTCCAAATCAAAGAGATTGGAGAAAAAAAACAAAACAAAAAAACCTGAGATTAGTCATGAAGTGGGGGAGGGGGTATTTCTCATACTTTTCAGAAGTTGTAAAAAAATTCTAAAAAAGTTTTCATTGACATTTAGGTACCTCCACTCATTTGCTAAAAATGACAGCATACCATGACGTTAAAAGCCCCAAACTTAATAAAAAAGGCTTATCATCAAAATGTTTGTTATTAAGAGAAAAGAAAGTATTTTTAAAATTATTAAAAAAAATTTTTTTAATACTAACACATTTAAAATTGTTATTAAATTATTTTCTAACAGAAAATTTGCTCTGAATAGCAAAAATGCAATGAAACTATGCCATGTTTTATTCAGATAAACTTAAAATTTCTAATCACTGTCGCAATTAGTTTATTAAGTTAATAAGTGAAGACTATATTTACTAATCAAAAACTGAAAAGATTAATACAAAACTTCACACACAGAGTTATTTAAAATTATGAAAACATTGTGCGTATGTGTGCACAGATGTCTTTTTTTTTTATTTTATTTTATTTTATGGTAGTCTATAACTACCATATCATTAAAATGTCATGTGTTTCAAGGATTGTTTACCTTACAAAATGTTCACATAGGTTTTATAAAGTTATACCAATTCTGGTCAACCATACTTGGACAAAAGAGTAAACATGATTGGTGACAGGGCTGTCATCGCCAACTTGAAAGATCAGTGAGTCAGACCTCCATGATTAAGAAAAACTTTTGTTCTAAATTTCATGCCATAAAAAATTGTTATTTGTTTCAAATCAAATTAATTTAACTTTAAATTTGCAAATTTTCCAAAAATAATGTGTCCCAGATGTACATTTTATTTTTGCAAAATTTTTTAAAACTGAAAATTAACTTTTTGTTTACAAAAGTGTCAGATGCTCAAAAATGGTCAAAAAATTGAAAAAGAAAATTGTAAAATCTCAAAATTTTAGATTTCAATCAATATAATTTCTGTTTGAAATCCAGAGTATTTTGCTTACTGGGAATAGTAAATTCAATCATTAAGCTTTCAATTAAGCTAAAATTAAGGCTTCATGAAAACCTTTTTATTTTTAAAAATTCAATTTGAAAGTTAAGTATCAAAAATGAGCAGGGGTACCTAATTTAAATGGAAAGGATACAATTGAAAACCGAATGTGCCTTTTTCCGTTTTTCTGTATTAATGTTTACCTGGAGTTAAAAATGAGAGCATATTTAATTTTACAATTGTATAGGTTATAGTTTCTGGATGAGTAATTTAATTTTTTATATAATTAAATCTATTGTTGCATGTAAGAAAAAATTTTTGAAGTTATTACAAGTAGACATATCAAAAGCCAACAGGAAAGAATCGAAAGTAATCTATTCAGTAACTTCCATGCCTTTAATAACGAAATATTTTGTTTTTATGTTAATGTGAGGCATGTTTCTTTCTATTGATATCAATACTTCCTCTAACAACTGAATGCCTCATAATGAAAAGTAAGGAGATCCTAATGTGATGAATAAATAAACAGAAAAAATTTACATCATATGACTAGATGTAACACAGAAAAAAGAACAAAACGAAAACACTATGAATTCAATCCTTCAGAAGGATTAAGTGTGTGTGTAAAAACTTATTCTGATGTCATTTTTTAAGTACTAATGAGTTGACTAATTTATTTACCTCAATTTTCATTACTTAGAAATCTAATGGAAGTAGATTTGGATAATAGGTTAATCAAATAGGTGTGGACATATTTCTGGCTTCTGCTTTGTACCCCCACTAATGCATTATGTCTTTCTTTTATCTCAGTACAACAGATTTTGGTGATAAGGATGAAAAAAATTCCTTTAAAGAATAATCAGAATGGCTACTTAATCTTTATTAGTCAATTGAATTTGCAATTTATTATCATTGTTCTCTTCAAATTTTTAGCTTTTGTTTGATAAACAGATTCCATTATTGTATACTAGCAGTATAGCCCAGTGTTGCTTGAGTGTAATGAAAGCTTTAAAACTAATCCAGGGTCCTGGAGCTCAGACTCTTTGGGTGTTGGCACGAAAGACTAAAAAGCAATAGTTGTTTCCAGTTAAAACGAAACTGTAGACTGAAAGAAAAATGAATGGATGTAAGTCAAATTTTGATTTCCTGGTATCGATATCAAAGAAGGTTTTTCATCGTAAACTGAATTTTGAAGGCTAATTAAGTCCTCTGAGTAAATGGTATCATGGCTGAGACTAAGAACTACAATTATACCTACTTAGAGCCGAACCTGAAGCAAAAACTAAAATAAAAGGGCTGAAAAAAATAGACATACAGGCAGATAAACAGACATACACACAAACATCTTGCCTATATATATATATATATATATATATAAAAAAATCGATTTTCTGCACTATTATAAGAACTGCAACCTTGAAACTTCTGAATATCGTTTCTTATGTCTTTCTCTATGAGTATCAAATTTTATTAAAATCGGACCACTCCTATAACCCGATTTTTTTCGATTAACGATATTTATCGGGGTACCTCGACACAAAACCTAGCTAAAAACACTCGCAGACACTTATAGTACAACTGTGTAAATTTTCAAGAAAATCGGTTCAGCCGTTTCGGAGTCTATAAGTAACAGACACACACAAAGTTCCATTTATAAATAAGTTTAGATAAAAATCATGTTCTTTTTAATGTCTTAAGTTTTTTTTTTTTTTTTACATTTTATCTCTCTTATATAAGGACAATAAGGAGTTGATACCAATGACAGCATAAAATTGAGCTATGATTATACTTTTATTTATCTAAAGTTTATCTCTGGAAAAATGTCTGGAAGTGATCTAACTTGACAGAATTTATTACAATTACAGTAGAACCTAGTGTATGCAACTCGTAGTCAGCAACCACCTGCTATTAACGACTGTTTTTCTATGCACAGATGATTTGCTACCACCTACCAATTCAATTTGGCAGTACAGTCCTAATTTCTAAAGTTAGTAATCTGTCTCATTTTCCTTTAATCTAATTGGGGAAACACTTTCTAGTTATTTTGTTATGATAGTGAAGTGTCAAATTTTTATTATTTGTTAAAATGGCGGTGGTCAAATGGCAACTCTCTTGTATTAATATGTACTTATTACATTTGACAAGTTCAAGAGATTTGTCAGTTTCTGTACCAACTTTGATAAATTTGGGTGTAGGAGGGGAAAAAAAATCACATTCATGTGAAATTTAAATTTTCAATGTTTATCTCTTTCATTATCTTTAGTTTTTTCTCAATCATTTTACTCTTTCTACCCTGATGTCATTTTTTTCCTTGTATATTTGTTTATTTTTCCATATATTCTCACAGATTCTCTTTTACTATCACTCACTTCTAAGAAAAAAATTGAAAGCTTTGGTTCATGAAGACCAAGAAATGATGGACCAAATAAGTGCCAACATCAATTAGAATCGAAGTGGTCAGATTACAAAAAAAAAAAAAAAAAAAAAAAAAAAAAAAAAAACACACAGACTGCAATAACCGATTTTTTTAAAGCCTACACCAGTGTGAATAAGTCATTTTTATTTATTTTGTTAACCGTTGTAAATACATTTTTAATGCTAAAAAATAAATAAATAAATAAATAAAATAAAATAAAATGCTGAATAAGTTTTTTCAAAGTTAAACCATCTGTTCTCATTTATTTATAACCAGATTACATGGTAAAATACTAAGATATGTACATTCTGGAGAGTGAAATATATGATCATGGGGAGGATAGATCATGAGTCTTTAGTGAGCGACCACCTGCAGTATACACCAGCCAGTTTTTGATGCCAGTAGGGGTGGTCGCATACAACAGGTTCCACTGTTATTTTTTGCAAAGAAAAATTTGTAAAATGCTTACTATTGTAATTGACAGGGTTACCCCAAATTGCAGTGTTTAAATAGATTTTCATTGTTTCAAAGTACTTTTTAAAGGACTATATTCACTTATTAAATTTCTTAGATAAAAATAGCTGGAATTGTAGTTTGCATCGATAGAATTTAAATATTTCATTTATTTTTCATACATATAATAGTCCTATTCTATCAGTGATATTTACATTCATTCCTCATCACTGGCAACCATTTTTTTTTTATCGATTGATGGATAACCTAGTTTGAGTGGTGAAACTTACTAAAACAAGATTGAAGTATAAATTGGTTTTTTTATCTACTACCAAAAGGGCCAATCAAAAAGTAATGCTTAGTGTTTAATTATAATAAGTTTTTTTTAAAATCACCCTCATTCTCTTCGTATTCCATTTGTAAGACAGGAGTTCCAATCAGATAGCTTCTTGCTACTTGTGAAATAGATCCTTGCATAACCTCTTCAAATCTAATGTCAGTTATATATATATATATATATATATATATATATCCATCCTCCTAAAATGCACTTACTCATTCAGTGGTCCTTCAGCTTTGTATTGGTGAAAATAATAGAATCATGCCAAAATAAACACAAAAATCTTGATTCCAAATCTAACTTTCAACATAGTCTCCTTTTTTTTTATTGTGGTATTTCACCTTTTGATGAAGAATGTATACCAACTGCATAGAAGCTTCTTGACTGTTTCTTTATCCATGTGAAAGTTACCACTTACCATCATCATTAGAGAACTGCTATCTTCCAACTGGCTTCTTCATAGATCCAAACTAATTAAGGTTTGAGTGTCAAGACTAAGGTGGATGAGACAAAATTGTTGTCCCAGCTTTAAGAAACCTGGCTCTGGGTTTTGACAATGATGTTACATTGGAGTCAGAATTGATAATAGTTCTATTGGTCATTGAACACAGTAGAACTATTTTCAGCCGAAATATACCGCCTTATCTTTTTCTAGGTAAGTTTTGGTGGAAAAACCCCACTGATCTTTTGCTTTCTGGCTTATAGTGATAAGGCCAGGTGTCATCTTTTGTGATTATCTTAAGAAAATCCTACCTGTGTGGTACAGCTTCAAAAGCTTTTGGCCAGCAACTACCACAATTCCTTCAGACTTTTAAGTAGCCAAAAATGCAGTCACTTTAAAAGCCTATAGCTTTAACAGTTTTATAATAATTTTTGTCATCTGTAATGAGAGCATCAGTCGCTTGTGTGGCCTTATTCTCATTCATAACAGCAGCGGACCAGCTTTCCAGTTAGGTCAGTTTCTGTTTTTCTTTTTTCTTACTGTGCTCATTTCAAGTGTAACCTCTTCATCGATATTTACTAACCCCTTGTCAATGTTTACAACACAGATGCTATTTTTCAAAAAGAGAAATCTGTTTTTTTGTTTTGTATGTATGTGCAAAGGGGCAACCATTTTGAAAGATTATGCATTGGTAAAGAGACCATAACTCCCCATATTTCCCCCACCCCAGATTTCTCAACAATTCAGGGTTAACAGCTTAAAAAAAAAAACATTCTATAGTTTTCAAAATTGAATTGCAACAGGCATTAAAATTTAGCTGACCTGTATTTAGCACAGAAAATGACAAAAAAAAAGCAAAAAGCAGAGGGTAATAGTAAAATTATAATTAAATTTTATCCATGAGATCATGAGTAGCATTAACAGCTTATTATTGATGCTGGTTATTAAAAAAAGTAATTTTTACATTTGATTTTATTTTCAAATGGAACTCTCAATGATAGCAATTATTTGCAATTTCAGTGCGAATAATTATAATTTGTCAGTAGTTGAAAATTTTAAACTCAGAGATCAACATCCAGAATAGATAATTCCTCTAACAATAGGCATATCGATGGGTAAATGCTAAACCACATATAAAGGCTTCTTTTTGTTTTTTTTTAAATGAACTAGGATATCAACACCCTATTCTTGTTTTTATATATTTGAATTTCTTGAAACAAAACTACAGTAAAAATAAAGAAAATCATTTCAGTAGTTAATGACACTCCCCACTCCTTAAACATGTCTTTTCAGAATCTGATCACTCTGATTTTGAGGATTAAAAAAAAAATCTATGTCACTCCATGCAAAACTGAAAAGCCACCAAAATAAGAGGTTACAGAGTGTGGATGAATTAGAAACATTAATAATGAGGATGAAAAAAAAAACAAAAAAGGTGATCAGGAGAACAGTCAATAGTGATTAACATTGCACTGGAAGAGAGTCCCACAAGTTAGAAGTTCAAGAAGAAATTGTTAACATGGAACTTATGCTTACATCTAGCCAGTTCAACAGTAAACTGATGAGATCTGAAAGCCAGTCTGGTACCACACTTAAAGTCTATATACCATAGCAAAGAGCTCATCCAAACAATTACCATGAAAGCATTTATAGAAATGAGAGAGAGGCAACCCTACAGCTGTAGGAAAGCAACTGAAGCTGAACCAACAGTATTGCTGATTTTTCTTTAGATCTTATCATATCAGAGGCACCAGACCATATGTGGCAGCAATATTCTAAGCCTAGACATATTCTGGAAAGAAAAACTGTCTTGTATGACACAGTGAACCAAGGTGTTGCTACTGACGTTATAAGAAAAAAAAAAAATCCTTTCAAAAATTACTGTTTTCTACAAGCAGTAGTTTATGTACAATTTTTTTTTTCTGCAAGGTTGTAAAAAATACCAGGTTGGGAAACTGGCGCGGGATATCCTTCTCTCAATGAGGGTGAATGGGCCTCTCTTAAGCCGTGGTAGGCAACCCATCTAGTGATGGTGCCACTATAAAAACACCCTTGGTAGCTCTAGCGAAGCATCAAATATTCAGCTACTGACAAGATTTTGAATCTCGGCCGAGGCCGCAGAATAATGATGATGATGATGAACCAACTTTCTTAGCTGCTGACCTAGCAATAGATTCAATATAGTCTTTCCACTTCATATCAGCTGAGAACATGTGCTTGAGAAGGTGCAATGAGTCACTTTCCTGGTGGTTAGCAAGAGCCATGCTGATGGATGGTGGCAAGTAGTCTCTCAGATGATTAATGGAGAGAAGTTTCATTTTTGAGCCATTAAAATTAACAAGGCATCTTCTGCTCCAGTTAACGACAGACTTGAGGTCATTTTCAATATCAGCTGCCATTTTGACCTTGTTGGACTGATCTACTACTATCATGGCAAGAGTAAATAGTTGTATCATAAGTTTAAATGCCAAACTGAGAGGTGATTTCATCAGGAAGGTTAGTAAGGAAAATTAAAAACAGAATAAGACCAAAGATGGAACCTTAGAGGGACACCAACATTAGTACAAAATGATCTAGAAGAGTAGCCATTTCAAAGCTCCTGTTCGGTTTACCATACAAGAAAAGACTTCCATTAAAATGTAATATTGTGAATTAACAATAAATTAATGTGCAAGTAATTTATGCAGACATTTTATATATATATATATATATATATATATATATATATATATATATGTAAAAAACACATGAACAGACAGGTAAACAATTTTTAAAAAAAAAAAAGTGATGTTTGGCTAGATTTTAGAAGTGCATTAATAAAAAACTTTTTAAATGCCCTCCCCAACCCCTATCAGTTGCAAAAGTTATAAATTGTTACAATTTCAAATTCAGTATTTTAAGTTATTTTTGAGGATATTTCTTAAATGTAACTTTCTGCATTTATAGATACATCTACATTTATATCTTTGAGAAGATTCATTAATATTTCATGATTTCTCCCACTTTTGTTCAATGCTTAGAGTATACTCTTAAGTTTTGTTTTAGTGAGATTACATTGCATAAGAGCTTAACATTTAAACAGTTGAGATCCTAAAATATTTATACTTCATCCAAAATGTTAGAGAATAATTCTATGGAATTATTTTGTCTTACCTCTACAAATCAGTGTTTAAAATAAAAATAAAAAACACAGAATCCCAAAGGTAAAGTTTATTTCACATCATGAGGTCTATTAAAACACACACAATCAGAAAGGGTTAATGAATTTAAAGCTTTTAAGAGTGTGTGTGTGTGTGTGTGTATATATATATATATATATAGAGAGAGAGAGATATCAGTTATTTAAGTGCTATACATAATACACACTTGGGTGATCATGTCTCAAGAGACATGATTGACTGGGCAGAAGATTTTCCCACAGTAGGTTGCCATTACTTTCTACGGTAGACTTTATATATCAACCAAGGCTGTAGAACCCAATCTGTCCTGCTCTTTAACCCATAACTGGAGGGAGACATGACTAATTCATACCTTTTCTAAGGGTATTTGTGCATATGTGAATGCAATGAATTTAGCTGGGATTCAAACTCAGCTCTCTGATTTCTCGTTCCAAGCCGATATTCACTGCACCACACGCACATATATATATTACTTGGTTAGATTTCTTAAAGATGAATAATAGTTTACGTAATATTATAAAAAGGAAAACATTGAAAGATGGTTTATCAAGGAAGATTGTATATTAATACATAAATAGGCAATATATTTTAGAGATAAATGATTAACAAAAATATCAACTGTTAGAATAGACTATTTGCTTCAGTTTGTTACATCTTAACTTCACTCTATAACAGCATATTAATAATATTATTCAATCCAAGGTTTGAATTATGCTTATCTAATCCTGAGGACACTCACCAGAAATTTCCTACTCTGACATTTCAGTACACATGCTGTCAAATCTAGTGTTGTGTTATTAACTAAAAATCTATCTAATGTTTTTTCAATGAAACTATAATATGTTTATTTTATTTAGTTGAATTTTTTCTCCACTTAAAACTACTGTTCTTATTTTCATTATATTTCATTAGGGGAAATTTGCCTCAAATTCTCTAAAAATGAAAAATAGCTAACAAAAATTACTAATGTTTCACAAAAGCATTGAACTATTTTTAGGAGGGGGCTTACAAAAAGGAACATTATTTTGTGATCTTATCCTGACAAAAGCAAATTATTGTACACAGTTTGAACCATAGTAATGATAGGTTCAAATTAAGCTCAAAATGTTTGTGCCTTATAAATTGATGAGAAAAATAAGCAGAGAAGCTGGCCTTATATAACAAGAGTGGGAAATGAGGCAGCCTCATCACAATAAGTGATGTAAAGTACCTGTGCTGATAGAAGAATTATTGAGATCTGGCTCTACAAAATAAGGTATTGAATAGATTCAATGATACAACAGAAAATACAATGATTGGTAATAGAAATTGATTTCTTTCCCCAATGATTTTGATCAAAGAAACTTTGTGTGTGCTTTTTTTTTTTATGGTTGTAAACATTGCCAAAATAGCAAAATAATTTTGACAAAACCTTTTATTTGTTTTGTTTTTTTGTTTACAAAAGCCAGAAAACATTTTTTTTATTCAATTTCTTTTATATCATCCATTGATTATATTTTTTTTTTACATCTTCATTTTTTCCCTTTCAATTTCTTTACCACTCTTGCTTATATATAGATGAGTGAGTGCATGTATGTATACATGTATGTATGTTTCATAAGCAAAGCCTAATATTTGTAATTATAAAAGTGCAAGGCATCTGGTTGAAAATGCTTGCTTCTACCTCAGCACAGTTCCTTCTTATATAAAATGACCTCCCACTGGAATTTTATTCATATCAAAAATCCGACCATTTTCTATGCTGAAGGTTGAAAGTCATGCACAAACACTAACTCTTGATGGAAACATTCTTCTTTTGTTACCATTTTCTGTAGAATGCCAGTAGATTCTTGTGCTTAGTAATCATTACTCTTTCTATTCTACTCTCATTATTTCCATTGGCTTCTATGGTGGGAGTTGCCAAATATACATTGCCTGCTTAATCCAAAGGTTTATAAAGGGTAAAAAGTTTTATTTACTAAAGAAGGCAAAAATACAAAGTGCTTCCCGTTTGGTGTAAGTGTTTGTGGACCAGATATTTTTCAAATATTTTTAAATCAACTCTTATGATAAACCTTTAATTCTGTATTGCTCTACACTCTTCAGAAAATTTTCAAATGATTGTTGGGTTCTCAAATTTCTATTTTAAACTTTTATTAATTTTAATGCCTCCAAAAATTAAACTGAGAGAAAACTTTTTGCCTTCCATCAGCATGGCTGATGCTAACCTCCAAGAGAGTGAGTAATTGTGCATTCTTAGGCTAACATTTCTCACTAAATATGAAGTGGAAAGATTATAATTAATCTATTGCTAGAAAAGTTGGTTGAGAATGTCATACTAGACATTTTTTTGCTAGAATCTGCCTTACATATTTATAAGTCTACCGTTTGTCCATACTTTATATATTGCTGCCTTATTTGCTCTGGTGCTGCTATGTCTTTGCAGATTTTTCTTTGAATTTTATCAAGAATCTCTACTGTTACTGATCCTTACCTTTTATCTTGGGTTCAGTCACTTTCCCACCACTGTAACATAGATGCTCTTTGCCTTTTTTATAAATACTTTCATAGTAATTGTTCTGATAAATTTTCCTCTGTGGCACTAACATTTTAAGAGCAGTACGAGATTTGTGGCAAAATTTCATTTTACAGTTTAAATGGCTAAATGTAGGCATAAGTTCTATGCTAAGTTTCTTCTTTTTCACTTTTGACTCATAGAATTCTTCCAACTTATTACTTTCCAGTCGACTTTGAGCTTCAAAAATTTAAATGCAATATCAAGCATTACCTTCTGTTTTAATTCTTGATTTTTATTGTTCTCTCTCCTTTAATGTTTTTTCTCTTGAATTCTATAACCCCTTGAATCTTGAAGGAAAAGAAAAGAAAAGAAAAAAAAAACATAATGGCTGTCCATTTTTTAGTTTAACTCAAGGGACAAATCATCAACCTTAAAATGCTTAAATAAGTTTTGAACATGATGTCTGGCCATAGTTGATTGTGCTAGGCAACTGAGTTAAAAAAAAAAAATACTAACGGAAACAAATATGACTGACAAAGTCTAGATATAAAATCTCTTTACACCACCCTGGTTAAAAATTGCTTAAATCTTAAAAAAAAAAAATTTCATCTAATGCAAACATCTATAACTAAACCAATAACTAAAATAATACTGATCTGTCTCATCACCAACTGATGTTGTTAATAATTTTCATAAAAAAACTGGATTACTAATAGGATTACCTCTTAGTAGAGTGACTTTTTTTTTTTTTTTCCCAAAAATTCTCAAAACTGGTCCTTTTCAAAAAAATATGTTTGACTTAAACAATTAACATACTACCAATACTTTGATAATGTTCTATAAAAATATCACTATGATACTGACTATAGAATTTACATCCAAAATGGAAGAAAATAATACTTTACTTTTCCTATATATTGTTCTACACTGCATTAACAGTAGCTTAAAAAAAGTTTCCATCAAAAGCGTATATATGAGTGCATATGTATGAGCTATGCATCAAGAAATCGTTTCATAAAACCTCATACCTTTGTAACAATAGGTGTAAAAGTAGGTACCTCCATTCGTTTTCAATATCTAACTTTTAAATTGAATTTTTACAAATGAAGTTTTTTTTTAGTTTTAATTGAAAGCTAAATGATTAAATTTACCATTTCCAGTAACCAAAATACTCTTGAAATCTAAAATTTAATTTAATTTTTCTGCCATTTTTGAGTGATTGACACATCTGTAAATAAAATTCTCAGTTTTAAAAGCTTTTCAAAAATATACATTTGTGATACGTTATTTTTGGAAAATTAGCAAATTTAAAGTTAAATTAATCTCATTTACACAAGTATTACTCATTTACAGCATAAAATTTAGAATAAAACCATTTCTTAATCATGGAGCATTGATCTTTCTGATGTTCGCTGTAAATGATTGACATGTAATGGCAGCCAAATGTTGAGATAAGCTAAGTATGGGTGACCAGAATTGACATAATTATACAAAATTTGTTCCTGTAAGGAAAAAAAAACACAAAAAACAATGAATAATATGACCTTTTAATGTAACACAGAAAATACAATATTAAAAGCAAACTTCTAATACACAAAAAATATTTTTAAAATATGATGGCTCAACAATTTGTACTAAATTTTTCAATTTTTGATTAGTAGATATAGTTTTCACTTAATAACTTAACCACCACAAGGCTTTGTAGGATATTTTATAAATTTTAATCTAAAACCAGTCTAAAATTTCGTTATTCATTGGGGGGGGGGGGGGGGTTCTTAATAAATATTATTTATAAAAGCAATTAAAAGCTGATCTAATTAAATATTCGTTTTATTGCATTTCTTTTATTTTACTATTGAAAGTAGATTTTTGGAAAAGGTCCAAATGTTAAAAAATAGCTGATTTACATTCCCCAATGAGCCTTGCGTTTAATCAACAAAACAAATTTTCGCTACAAAATTTAATTTCCTGAAATTTCATGAATTTATGTGAAGGAGTAACAGATGTAAAAATAAATAAAATAAATTAAAATTTTTTACCAAGATTAAAAAAAAATTTTTTTTCAGAAATATTTTCATTCATAAGTCCTGAAAGTTTCATTAAAATTCAACAATTATTTTATTTTGCAAGAATTTTCAAATTAATGTTTTCCACCAGCAAAAACTGAGTTATGTAATATTAAATTATCACTAAACTCTGGTAACAATTTGGTTACCCTCTGACAAAAATTTTTACCAAAATTTCAAATGTATTAGAAAGGAATAAAATATTCTTTAAAATAATTAAAATACTTTTATCTTAATAATTGGAAAGATTTTGATGGAAAAACTTTGTTTTTATTAAGTTTGATGCCTTTTTTTCTTCATACGATGCCATCTTTTTTTGTTTTTTTTTTTTCAGCAAATTAGAGAAGGTACCTATGTAAAAGCATAGTTGATAACTATTTTGGTGGGACCCTATAGAGAACACACTCCCTGAACAGTGAAGTTGCAAGGGGAATCTCAAGGGTTACTGCTGTAAAATCGTAGGCAGCAACTATGAAGACATTAGGACATTTGGAAAGTGGCTAAGATCAAGGTGCATCATGATTTTGTTTTAACATTGATATTGTGTGAATGTGAAATATGGGCTGTCTATCACAGTCACTTGAAGCAGCTAGAGTCCATTCATCAACAATGCTGGTACTGAATACTGAAATTAGCTGGAGATTACATGTCAGCAATGTAGAAGCACTTGAGTCAGTGTGACAATATTGAAGCAACATTTCTCAGACAGTCTCACTTTGGATTGGTCATGTTCACATAAGTGACAGCAAGATTCTTACAACAGCTTTTGAGTCATTGTCAAAATTTTTACTTTTTAGGATCTTTCCACAAGGTGCAAACTTCTTTCAATTGTGTAATAATTTCACTTTCATCAGATCTTTTGCACCCTTCTACACTGGTAGATTCTTGAGAAATTTTAATCAAAATCAGTGTTTCTTTGATACTATATTCTAGCAACAAAAGTTTTCATGATTATTTATACCAGTAGTATGAATCAAGATCAAAATTATAAAACGTCTTAAAAGATATATCTCATTGTTTTACAGTAAATAACCTTCATGCACTGAGGATTTATTGAAAATCACAACTGTTTAGATTTTTCTGTATTGCTGAAGAATCCCAACTACTATGAAAAGCCACTAATATCGTTACAATCTCGAGAGTAAGTGATTTGTTTCAGAGGACCAACAGGTGCCAATTTAAAGTCATGCTGAGGTCATTTTTTACGCTGACTTAAGTTTTTATTGCTTTTACAACCACCAGTACATATCTTGGTTTAAAAATCTAAGTTTTAAAATGAATTTTGATAAATGAAAAAGTTTTTTTTTTAAGCTTTCATTTTAATGTTAATTGAAAGATTGGCTGATTTACTATTTCCATTAAGGAAAGTAATCTGTAGTGTATTTTTCAATTAGAAATTATATTGATAAGAATGGATTTTTTTTTTTTAGCAATCTCATTGCTATGTAATTTTCTTTTTTTAAAAACTATTCCAAAAATGAAATACTTTTCTGAAACTTTGAGGAAAATTAGCAAATTTGAAATTTAATTGATATGATTTAAAACAAATATTTACTTTAAAATAAAACCAAAAAGTAGAAAAACAGATGTTAAAACAAACAGTAGTAGTGATTTATGTATCTTTCAACACCTGACAAGCACTTGTCAAGCATTGTAAACTATGTTTATTGCTGTGCTACTGAGACTGATAAAACAGAATTTAAGAAAATGACAGATAAACACTTTATATCATTTTTAAGTACTCAATAATGTTACTAATTTTAAGTATTTTGACTTTAAACTTGCTATAGTCATCAATCTTATTTTCTGATAATGTCATTCATGGTCACCCATACTTTCAAAATGGCCATGTTTTGTATACATGATGAAAGAAAAAAAGAAAAATATTAGAGTGTGATGATTGCATTAAGCTTACAATTATCACTTAGCAAATACAGTCTTCACCTAATAGCCTAACAAAGTTTTGAAAAAAAAATATTTTTAAATAAATAGATCACCTGTTAGATCTATCCAAGTATTTTAAATAGTATATAATTTAGCTTTATGGGTGAAAAAAAAATAAAAATAAAAAGTAAAAAAATTAAAAATTAAAAATAAAATGAGATATTGATATTTAAACTGATGATTTTCTAAAATTCACTCTTTTGGCAAATGTCAAAGGATCATTCATATATGGGGTAGTCTTTGACTAGAGATGTAAAATAGGTACCATTCAATTTCTATCATGAACCTATTTAAGTATACCAAATTTGAACAATAAATCTTTGTCAGTGATGGTCAGACTATTGTTGATTTAATAAAGAATGATTTATTAAAGTTAATTTTGGATAACAAAAGTTTACAAAAAAAATCTAAAACCAGCATTAAGTACAGAAAAGTTTTTTTCATTTCGTTTTACAATTTCAAGATATTTAATTTATACTTATCACTTCATTTTTAAAAACAAGTCCATAATCATTGCTGCAATTTGTAATGTTTTGGTAGCCACAAGCAATATAAATTATATTTTTATATGAACTGATTTTTAGGTTCATGTACCTAAAATATGTAAAGATCTATCTGGCCCATTATCTTAGATATGGGCAAAAATATAATTGGTGTCTCAAAAAATATCTAAAACTGTATCTGGCTTGATCTCCCTCTCTCATGAAAAGTTACTACTTCTGGGATTTATGCATTACTCTTCAGTCATGAATTGAGTTCTGTGACTGGTGTGTGTATACACCACATATATATAACACACTAAAATTTCCTTCTCCTCTCAGCCATCTGCTAATAGCTTAGAGAATAGGCACACTGATACCAAATTGGTCAAGTTTCACTCCCGGTTGAAAGCAAGTGAATGTCTAGCTACACTGATCTGTGATACAGCGAAACAGGCTTGTTTGTGGATGACTATATATACGCACACACACGCACAATATCCATGCAAATTCCAAATAATTTAGGCCAGAAGCATAAAGTACCATTAATACATTTATTATTACCTCTTAAAACTTTACATGTTTTATATCATATTTGTAAGTATAAAAACGAAATTATTTTTTCAGTGTTATATGCATTAAATTTTTAAGTTATGGATGGGAAATAAGACTAATAATGAAAACCAGGTGTATATATATATATATATATTATTTTTTAATTTCTTTGCAATCTATTTAAAAAGGAAAAGTAGACTAATTTTTCTCCAGTTTCTGAAAGGTTTTTTTCTGTTGCTGAGGTGATGTGTCGTCCCCCGTGGGGATCTTCATATCGAAATGGCCATTCAACATCTTTGAATTAATCCTTTTTTAATATATATATATATATATATATATTTTTGTAGGGGTTACACCAAAGATTCATTCAGCTTCATTATGATTTATCAGACAAAGGAAACAGATTTTCAGCAACATTAGACAATTTTTACAATTGTTTTCATAAAGAAGATTTCTTAAAATCAAATTATTAGAAGTATTCAGTTCTGAAATCAATTATTTTTAATTATTCTAAATATTTTCATCTGCATTATCTTTAAGACAGTAATGTTCTACAACCTCAAATTGCATTGGGAAAGACTTGTGATATCATGGAGCAGACTCTCAAAAGAATGCTTTCCAGACCACTCCATTTTAACCTCTTCAAGCCTAGAAGCAATCATTATCTATTCTACATACTTCATAATATGCACTTTTTATGTCATTGCAACAACCTCATTCAGTAACACTAACTTGAGTGGCTTTTCAGTCATATTGGGCAAATAAGAAAGAAAAAAATTGTGACCAAAGAGAGAGCAAGAAATATTTGGTTGTTCAAATAAAATGAATTATATAAACCCGCCCCATGGCTACAATCAGTTGCACAATTTTGATCTTACATAAATAGAAAAAAAAAACTTAAAATTTTGAACAGTACTATTCAAAAGGAGATAAGTCCTCTCATTTAAAAGATGCAACAATCTTACTTCACTAATTTTTGTTTTATGTTATACTACATTTTATTGGTTTTATCTACGTTTTTGGGGTGTGCCTTGCGGTGCAGTGGATATCGATTCGAAATGAAAAATCGGGGAGAATTCTTTGCATTCAACTACGCACAAATACCCTTGGGAAAGGTTATTAATCCATCTCTTCCCTTCAGTTATGGGTTAAATAACAGGACAGATTGGGTTCTATAGTCTTGACTGGCAACCAGTCTACTGCAGAAAGCAATAGCAACCTACTGTGGGATAATCTTCTGCTCAGTTAGTCATGTCTCTCTCGAGACATGATCGCCCAAAGTGTGTATCAAGTATGGCACTTAACTGACATTTTATTATCTCTAACTAAATCATAATATTATTCTAAACAATTTAAATAAAACATTTCCAGCACGTTCAAAACTAGTGCCAGATTGATAACACATGTTTTTAAACATTCAAAGTTCCCTTTTGCTATTTTAAAGTAATTTTTAATAAAACATTCATCAACTAATATAAAAAAAATACAAGATTTGGCAAAATTTAAATAAACAGAAAACTACAAGCTATTAATACAGTTAAGTCAGGGATTCTTACTATTAAAAGGTACCATGTCACCTTGTACTACCTCATTAATTTTTCTTGGGGGAGAGAAAGAAACACACGTCACCAACATGGCACTGCCACCAGTTTCCTTCATCATGAGAGTAACCAATGATTTTTATTAAATAAAAACAATATGAACAATTTATTTTTAATTCAAACTCATTAATGCAAGACATTAAGAAAACGTGTTTAACATTAAACATCAAAGACATTGACAATGTTTAAGGAATACTTGAGAAATTTCATTACCTTTTTGAAGAACAACATTTACACATTATAAGACTAAAAAAAAAGAATGGGGGTTAAAACATCAAGCTATCAGCCAATCTTAAATCCTTAAGAATACTAAAAGTAATTCAGAGTGATGTTATTTTAGGAAGAACAAATTAAATTAAAACATTAAGACTTCTTTCAAGCAGAAGAAATTGAACAAGTTTTAAGTTATACAAGAATATAGAAAGAGAAAAAGCTGAGAGAATATTTCCAGGTTTTTAGAATCAAATTAAAAATGACCAAGATAGAATATTGAATTTGCAAAGTCAACCCTGTTAGATAAAATGTTTACTCAGACAAGATTGCCATTTTAGAATGTAATAAGATTGACAACTACAGAATATTAAAAATTTCCTGCAAAAGAGATCAGCTTCTTAGCTTTAATGCATATCACTTGTCTTGATCTACTAAGTCTACTTTCCAAATAGCCTTTAACTTGGCCACTATCATTACAAATTCAGAGTAAAGGGAGTGATGTTTGCATAAAGTGTCTGTGATTAATATACATTTCTATGCCAACCACCCGATTTATTTTTTTCATGTACCAAGTTCTTCCAGAGTGAAAGCAATTATGGTTCTCCAAATTCTATTTTTTTTCCTTCTTTTTTAACTATTTACCATTTCTCTTTTTTCTCCTCTATTGCCTTCAATATGTATTGTGAGTGTTAAATTCCATATAACCTCTTTCCTCATTATGTCCTTGAAATTTCAAATGTCTTTCTCATGTAAGTGCAAGTTCCTTTGTTGTCAAAACAAATAAAAGTTATCTGAATCATTTGACATAGCATAGAAAAGTAAAGTTAAAGAATTTAAAATAAACCTAACCTTATTTACAGATTCTGGTAATAAACTGTGAGCTCAGAGAGCTAACATTCTATACTAAGAGAATTTTGGTGACATACTAAAGGAAACAATGCAAAGAACAACAATTGTATTTATTAAAGAGATTTAAGAAATTCCAAATGGTGATTCCAGAGACTTCAAAGAAATAGTGTGGTCACCATGTACAAATACGAGCCTAATCAAATCTTTGTGAGATGTGATTGAGAGGTGTAATCATACAGAAAATAGTGCATTTACAAATAACAGACTTGTATCATGGCTCAACATTTCTCCAGAGGTCTTCCAGCCACATAAAATAGATGCAATCATCCCTTGAATTTGTAGGGAAAACAATGTGACATCAATTTTGCGATAGTTTGCCCTCCAACAATACTGCAGACGAATAACATTTGGTTTACACTATGTTGTTGCCATAGTTCATTAACTCATTATCATATTTAATTTTTTTTTAAATTTTTTATCAATATAAATAAATGTTCACCAATTTTGAATATTATGTTTTGTATTAAAATTTTTTTGTTTATCCTTGTTTTTCATGCAAATTTACCATAATATAAAACAATTTCCACTACAATTTTATCCTGAATGACTATAGAATTGAAAAGATTTTAATTTCAATCATTCATTCTCTAATACAAGACATTACTGTATAGATACTGTTTCCAGCTATGAAAAGGTCTTGCTTCTGATGCAATTTAAACATAGCTAATTCCCTGCATAGATATACTAAATAACTGTTTTCAGAAGTGCATTTTTAATTAGATAAAACCATTTGCTAATGAGATATTTTATCAACAGTAACAATTATCTCAACAAGCTAGTTTAACTTTTGGGTCTTTCAATTTTACTAAAAGATGGTGAGAAACTACTTGGTTTACAGGTAATTTTCTCATTACTCAGCATAAGCAGAACAGCCACTTTTGTAGGAAAAGTATTCACCGCCACTATTCAGAGTGAATATGAAGAATGTTTGAAATTGTTCAAAGTTTTGCAATTTAATACTAAAAACAAAATGACATTTATTTTTTAAATACTTTAACAAAAAAACAAAAAAACAAAAAAAACAAAAAAAAACTTTTTTTTTTTTTTATAAACAAGAATGATGTGTGCATTGTGGTGCCCTAATTTTGTAAAAGCATTCCTAACTTTGTCTCCTAAAGTAAATATATAATTATGAATCCATATCTGTTTAAGCTGACATTTTTAATAAATCAACCAGATATTAACTTTGCAATTCTACTACTGTCCATCATACATAAGCCAAAACATTATGGCCACCTACTTCATAAGGTGTTGGTCTCCATGCTCATGCCTACAACAAAATCAAAAGGTTTCCTCTGGGATTGGGAACCATAAGTCTTTGTTGCTGCAGCTTATATGGTGATGGTCCTGCAGCTCAAACTTCTTTTGATCAAACAAAGTCCATAATTACTCATTGTCTCAATTTTTTTCCAGTTTAGTAACCATGGTAGCAGTTGAATCTTACTTTATGTTTCTGAAAGGCTTCCCATAAAATTTGTACAATATGGCAGGGAACTGTCTTACTAACAGATTCCACTTATATGGTGGAAGACAATCATTGTGATGGTGTTAAATTTGGTGGTGCCTTTCAAATAAATAATACAACTAGTGTTTCCAAGTAGAATGTTGCCAAAAACATAAATCCACTTCCATTGAATTGCTTTTACCCATGATTATGCCAGGGTTTCCTAAAGATAATACAAATGTACCCTGTCATCCACTTTATTCAAAAGAAAAATATTAATTCAGTTAGGCAACCTTCTATTAATACAAGGTTCACTTCTGATGATTACATGCTCATAAAAAGATGCTTTCTTACTGCAACATTCAACACATCAAACTGAAGTATTTGTAGCTAGCTATAGGATTTCAAACCACTGATCCTGAAATGTACAATTCATACAAACCAGAAAATGTCATTCTTGCTATGTCATTCATCATGTTTTAGCTCATTGGTTACAGAAAGTGATTAAAATTTTGGCCCCA
Source organism: Ascarosepion bandense (assembly GCA_037127315.1). Lineage (NCBI taxonomy): Eukaryota > Metazoa > Mollusca > Cephalopoda > Sepiida > Sepiidae > Ascarosepion > Ascarosepion bandense. The sequence continues at coordinate 611,959 of JBBBDQ010001544.1, forward strand.
AAAACTCTTATTTGATTTTTTTCAAAATAGTTCTTTTATAAATCTAAAATAAAGTTCTAATTACCAGTCTTCATTATTTTTTGTACAAAGCAGCACAATTTCTTTTATACATATACATCACTAAACACTCTAGAAATAAACAATCTTTATATATATATATATATATGTGTGTGTGTGTGTGTGAAATGCAACAAAATAGCATTTCTTCAAGAAAACAATAATCAATTCCTTTTTTTTTTTTCTGCCCAGGAGGAAATTGACTACAGAAAACTAAGATAATGAATCTGAAACATTTTAGCCTGAGTAATGATTTCATAACTTTCTTATTTAAATAGCAAGAAATGTTTTAAAGTCAAGATGAACAAGTTGTTAATAGTATTAATGTTACAAATCCTTTTATTTACAGGTAATTCATCTATAATGCACTTTGAAATAGTAATCAAATCCTAGACATTAAAGTGAAAACTGCTAATTAGAATGAATTATCAGCTTTAATCCCTTTCATTAACTACAGAAATCAAGCCGTTGTTGAATGTAACTTACATCAACTAAAAATCACAATATTCTAATTTTCTTGCAAACATGAAAGCAATAACAATCAATTGTTATTCAAGAAATAATAAAACAAAAGTAGTCAGCCTAGATTTCATCTCACAAGAAAATTCAAGGTGAAGCAATACTTATTCTATGCCCCTTTATTCAAACCAGAAAACACATCTTGGTTGTTAGACTCAAAATATTTTGTCCATTGTGTTCTCTAATCTTATTCAGATGTCAATTGTACTTTGTCTATACTTCTGAGATGAGTTAGTATTTACACTATTTACATTATTCAGACTATTCATTCATTCTCTAATACAAGACATTACTGTATTCATCTTTGTTGTCACTTTTACGGTGTTTCGACCATTGTATGCACTGACCTTCTTCAGGAATTTCCAACTGAACCCTTTATTGCAATCATTGAAGTATATTCTCAATCCTTGTGCAAAGCCACTTCTGGTAGTCATGAGTTATCTTCTTTTAACTTAACTCTCTAAATTATATGTTCACCAATGCTGTGGCTTGATATTGAACTCACAACTCTTTGGATCAAGTCACTGAAACTGACCACATGTCCTTGAGGGCAAGAACAACTGAATTTCTGGGACTTATAAACCTAATGTTTCAGTAACCATTTTTTTTTTTTTTTTTGACGCTAATGATTTTCTGAAGAACTCCGTATTATTGGTTCCCATACTGTATTACTATGCTTGGTCAGCTTAGTAAATTTTTGTAGCCTAGCATAGATTCCAGTGCGTGTTCTCTATTATTTCAACTTCATCCCATAGAAGGCAGTGTTCCTCTTTCTCCCGCCATATGTGGTTAGCTACACCTTATTTTTTTTTTTTAATCTCCCCTCGTGTTATGGTCTTGTGACGTTCTTGTAGCCTTACCTTAAGGGGGCAGCCTGTTTCTCCTTTATATTTCTTTCACAGTTACATGGAATGGCATACACACAGTCATGTCCCCCTCTGTTAGGAGTCTTACTTGGAAGAGGTACCTGCAAAGTGTAAAACCACTTCTGAAGGTTGTCCTGATGTTATATGAACCACAGATCCTCTATATCTTCTGATATCCCCTTCATATAGAAAACAGCCTTGATCTTTCTAACTTGAGAGTTGTTATCTTCATGTACCCTCCCTTCCATGCTTGTTAGAGTTGTTGCCATGTACCCTGGATAATTGTTACATTGTAGAATACTGCTTATACAGACCATTTTGTTTTTCTATATCTCTGGATTACCACTTATGACTTTTGCTCGATGCTACAGGCAGCTGACAATCTTTCTTTACATTGTATGGATGGTGGGAATTGAAGCTGAAGTAATGTCTGATGTTGGCTTGCAGTATACGGATGTCCCTCTCTGTTCGAGCTATTAGTACATCCAGGAATGCTGGTTTGTTGTTGCTCTCTTTTTCCATAGTGAACTGTATCGATGATCCTATAGAGTTCACACATTCCAGTAGCACCTGGACCTCTTCCTGGTGTAGCCAGAGTATGGAGGTGTCGTCAATGTATCTCGGCCATAGAGTTGGCTTTAGAACTGTGAATTCTAATGCCATCTCTTCAAATTATTTCCTGTATATTTTAGCCAGTGAGGATGATAATGGCAAGTCCATTGCTAAGCCTTCATTCTGTCAATATATGTCTGATCCCAATCCAAAGTGTGTTGTTTATGTGCAGAAAGTCAGCATTTCCATCAGATTATCTAGTGGAATAATGGCACGTTCTCCAAGGGATGAGTCTGAGGCCAGTCTGACTAACAATAGTGCCTCCACCATCGGCACCTTGGTGAACAGAGTCACCACCACCCGCTATGGAATGAAGTTGAAATAATAGGTAGAGAACACCACTGGAAACTACATAAACTTAAGAAATCAGCACATATGCTGGGCTACAAAAATATAAGCTGACCAAGCACAGAAATGAATACAATATGAGAACCAGTAATACAGAGAACTAGAGGGGAAAAAAATTGCAATATGAGATCTGGTAAAGAATACTAGAAAAGATCATTAACATTAAAAAATTGCAATATGAACTCTGGTAAAAAAATGATTACTAAAACAAGTTTGTAAGCCCCAGAAATTCACTTGCTGCTATCCTCAAGGACACATGGCCCAGTGGATATAGACATTGGTTAGTTCCAGTGACTTGACCCAAAGAGTTAAGAGTTCAATACCAGGTTACAACAGTGATGAACAAATAACTTAGAGTTAAGTTAAATTTTTAAATGACTACCAGAAGTGGTTTTGAGCAAGGAATGAGAATGATATACCCCAGTGATTGTAATAAAGAGTTCAGTACAAAATTCCTATTACCTGAACAAGACCAAAGTGTACAATGACCAAAACATTGTAAAAGTGACAACAAAGATGAGGACAATAATGTAGATTCGGTCAATTGTACTTGGTAATCTTACTGGAATTTTTAACCTAACCCTTTATTCAATCCTTACAGAGAATTTGTTTTCATTTCAATTTCCAAAGAATCTGTCTGGCTTTTGTCTATCCTTTCCACATTCTGCTTTCTCTTTATTTTTAGCTTTCTGACCTCTTATTTTTAGCTCATCTCCTCACAATTCTGCTGACTGGACTAACAGACAGTTGTATGTCTGGCTAAAAAAAGGAAGATACAGAGAGAGAGCAAGGGAGAGAAGCATTTATCATTGAGTGCAGAGATATACTGATCCCAGGAACTAAATGTTTCTAAGCAGGAGTACTGATCTATATGAGCCACCTGATTATTACTTGTTCTGATATATAATCATATCAAAAATGACCAGTACTATGCTAGTTTTTATAAATTAGTTTTAAAAGAGATAATGTATTACTGAAAGTCCCAGATTTGGTTAAAATACAATAGCTTTCTTCTTTCGTCTTATTAAAAAAAAAGCAATGAGAATACTTAAATTTATAATCTTTTCAATGGTTATATAGTATGTACTTCACCAAGGCTGTATACAGTTTTGAATTCACAATTTTTCTTTTAGTTGCCAACCATGGATCTATAGCAGAGTCTGCCCTGTTATTTAACCCATAACTGGTAGAGGAGAAGAGATGAATTCACACCTTTTTTATGGTATTTGTGTAAAGGTGAATGTGACAAACTCAACTAGAATTCAAACTTATTCTGGGCTGCTAACCATTACACTACCTGTACACATGCTACTATTAGGACCTTGAATAAGTTCTTACTGTTTTCCAAAAGATGTCATCCCCAGAACTGTGTGTAGTTTCAGATGGTAATGCATCAATAAGCAAGTACTATAAGCAAGGTTAAAATCAGTTTATGCCAAAGAAAATGTATTTGCAAGGAATTTTATTGCACTACTTTATTCAAAAGAAATCTGTAGCTGAAGCATATAGAATTCTTGTTGAGACTTGTGGTAATCATGCTCTGTCAGAAACAACATGCAAAGGTTGGCTTAGAGACTTCAAAAATAATAATTTTGAGGTTGAAGATAAAGAACACACTGATGCACAGAAAAAGTTTGAAGACAAAGAATGAGACATTACTTCATGAATACTCATGTCAGGTGCAAGAATCATTAAGAGTTGATCACATAATCTTTGAAACATTTGAAAGCTTTAGGAATGATTCAAAAAGCAAGGACATTTGGTGCCATAGGAGTTGAAATCGAAGGCGTCTTGTCACATGCAGACAGCTGCTTCAACTGCAGAAAATGAAAGATTTTTGCATTGTATTGTGACCAGTGATAAAAAATGAATACACTACCATAACCCCAAGCATAGAACATTGGTGGCAAAGCTGAATATCCAAGATTCAAAGCTTCTGCTCTGCATTTGGTGGGATCAGCTAGGTGAAGTTATAATAAACTTAAAACCGCTTAAACTGACCGAAACGATTATAAGAGGTCACTATGGATTACAATTGATGCATTTGAGCTAAGCATTGAAGAAAAAACAGCCACTATAGTAGCAGAGACACAAAAAAGCCATTTTACAACATAACACTAAACCACGTGTTGCAAAACAAGTGAGAACCTACATGGAAATGCTTAAATGAGAAGTCCTACCCCACCTGCCATACTCAATAGACATTGCCCCGTCTGATTATCACTTGTTCTAATCAATGGCACATAGCCTGGCTGAGCAGCATTTTCATTCTTATAAAGATACCAAAAAATGGGTTGACTTATGGTTAGCCTCAAAAGATGTATCATTTTTACATTACTTGAAAAATCAGTGAGAATTTATTCAAGGTCCTAATACCAAAGTAATGAAGGCTAAGGTCTATCTTCATATACTTCATCTAATAAGTTTACAAAAAAAAAAAATCTATTGTTTTGTTTTGATTAACTTGTAACAATAACACAAAGAAAGTGTCCTTATTGATTTCTAGTTTTCTCTGACTAAGAAATTTGGAGAACATCAAGCAAAACATTACATTGATATTGATCTGAATAATTCAGAATTAGAATTCTTTCATCAAAATAAATCCTAACACCTTAGAGTTTACTATTTAGCAACTTTTTTGCAATACATTTCTTCAAATTTTTTTTATGAAGATTATTTTCTTTTAGTTGAAAGAAGTGCCTCTATGTACAAAGTGTTAGAAAAAGCTATTTCTCTGATTTCAAACACACAAAAAAAATCTATTTGTAATACAAAACATTCCGGTTTCTATTAAGCATATTTTTTTTAAGATAATTGTAAAGATCACAAAAAAGCTTCATGATCACTCTGTAACAGATCAAGTTAGCTTTTGAAATATTTCATTGCAAAACCCTTATTTTAAAGTAAAAATAGTTTCCTTTAAAAGATGTAAAGAATATGTCTCAAATTTAAGTAAACTTAACATGCAAAACATCAATATAAACAAATTAAAATTCCCCTAATCGGTCAAATAAAAAAAAAAATTAATGCAAACATTTATTTTGACAAAATCTGTACTGAAGAAAATTTGTAAAATCTATTGAAAAGAAATATTCATTTCTGACAAAGAGGAGGGGCATGTCTGACAGGTACCATTTGGTCCATGGTGTCTTAACACTTTTCTTTTCAATTGAAGCTATGGAGCTTGTGGATGATAGAGCATATGTTCACCTATGAGAGTTTCTTGAAGAATAACAAATTTGTCACAGCAGTTCAGCATGATTTTCGTCACCACTTCAACATTCACCGAAATCAGGCTGTTCCCACTCATAACAGACTTACATTGGGCCCACGCACTTCATACATAAGGCATACTAATGAATAGCAGACCAGTGGGGGCCTGATGAACGACAGATACCCCAGAAAATGTGAAATATGTCAGTCAAACTTTGCTGTACAGTGTGAATCACTCTGCTTAAAGGATTGCTACTGAACTTGACATTCATAATCATTCGGTAAGATGTATTTTGCATGAAGACCTGTATTTCCACTTCTACAAATTAATCATTGGGCAAAAGTTGAGACCAGGGTACTATGCACTGCAGCTTAACTTCACACATCAAATGATAGCAATATTTGAGACAAATAACCACCTCATTTTGTTGATGAGTGATAAAGCTCATTTTTATCTCAATGGCATGATGACTCAACAGAACTGTTATTATTGGACTCTTGAAAGTGAGAACTGCACAAAAGACCATGGCACAGCCAAAAAGCAATGGTTTGGTTTGCAGTTGGAAAAAGTTGTAATCATTAGGCCTTACTTTTTTTTTTTCATGATTATAACGGAAATGTTGTTAATGTGAATTCTGAGCATTATATTGAGATGATAAACAACTTGTTTGTGCCTGAAATACAATGAAAATGTATTCCTATCTAATGTGTGTGATTTCAGCAGGACGGGGTGACAGCCCACACAGCCAGAGTATCAATGGAAGTTCTTTGCCTTCTCTTCGGTGACTGCCTCATTTCCAGGTTTTCTAACACTCCTTGGCTTCCTCAGTCCCCCTGATTTATCCATGTATGATTATTTTTTCTGGGGAAACTCAAAGGCATACGTGTATGAGCATAAGCTTTATACACTGGACAATTTGGAAAAAAAGCTATTCGCATTGAAGTTACCCAAATCAACAGATCAATGCTGGAAAGAGTGGAGGCCAACAACGAAGAACGCCTTCAGAAATGCATCAATGAAAACAGACACTACATGAAGGAAGTAGTTTTCTACATTTGATTTTGTCAAATGATAATTCAATATGAACATATTGATGCCATTAAATTTTTTTAAACATAAATTTTGTAACATTCAACAACTCTTTATTTAGGTTTAAAATCCAAAGGCCAAATTGCATTTAACGACCATCTCCAAAATGTGGCCTACAGACTACATTTAACCTACAATAATTGCTCCTTTTTCTTTTGTTCTGTATGTATCCATTCTAAACAAAGATATCTGATTTTACACTTAAGCTTAAATATGAGTAGAATCACAATAGAGAATATGCTACTCATTTTGTTGCTTTTAAGTAGAGATATTGTTACTGTTTATATTTTTTTAAATAACAGTCAACAATCTCTTGATGAAAGATTCTAAAAGAACTGAAGAAAAAAATACAATTCACCTCAAACTATATTACCAAAAGTTACAGAATACAGATATGAAATGCCAGGATATATATACCTACCAAGTGCTTCATTAAGAGCAACAAGGTTAGAAGATCTGCATTTTGCATAGTAGTACAAATGCACTCCTGTTTTTGCTCAAAGCAGTGAAATTATCACACACAAAGATGCAATTAGCTGTGAGTATCTAAATTTAAATTTACTGTTTTAAAATCTGACATGGATAGAATGAAAATCCCGTTGATAACCAACTCTAGACTTAGAATTTTCTTTTATTATCGCAGCAAAGATAATAGGTGCTGAGAGAGAAAGCAACAAACGAAAAAGTGAGAGAGACAGAATAGTGTAATATGGTGTTTGCATGAAGTATCTAAAATAAAGAAAAAACAGATTCATGTGTAATAGAGATAAAAGCTCCATGATCTCATCTATTGCCTGAAGATGACCAGAGACCCTGCTGAAATTATTTTATGAATCACAGATCAAGAGATCAGTAATGAATAAATAAAGAGGGGAGAAAAAAAAGACTATATATTCAGGAGAGAAAAAAAAAATTTTTTTTAGTCATATCTTCATTTATGTTATGAATAAATAGACTCTTTGATTCAAGTGACAGATGAGATCATGCATCTTTAATAAGCAAAATCCCAGCTATCCAATTTCTTGTGTGTATATATATATATATATATATATATATATATATATGAATAAAACAAACAATGTTTTTGTTTTTTCTTAATTCTAATTAACAGCAACTTTCTTTTCAAAATGGTGTAAATGATGTCAATGATGGATAACTAATCACAAACATTTACAATAAAAAGAGACAAAAAGTTTTAAGAAAATATTACAAAAGATGATACTTCTAAGGTTGCCAGTTAACAGCAATGTACTTACAAATATATAATGCCAACTTTCACATTTGATCTTTATTCCAAAATGTTTGCTTCATGTCTTCTCCACAAAACGTTTTGAATTTCTAAATTTTTCTTACTACCATTATTTTCTTTCTTAAATTTCATTTTCCTTCACTTCCAGTAGTTAATTTCCAAATCAACTATTACTTTATCTTACTTACAACAGCCAAGACTAGAAAGGTGTGTTCTATTAACAACAAAACTTAACAGGTAATTGAAGTCATTAATGAGAAATTATTGCAATGCTAACCTTTATTCTTAAATCATTCATTTTTATGACTAGACAATGGTCAACAGTGTCAGTTTGGTCATCAATAATCAGTGTAAATAACTGATTAAGTGCAATAAATATTCTTTCACTGATACAGAAGTGGAGAAAGGGATCAGTGCATCCAAATGACCTATTATTTTCTGCAAACAGATAAAAATATATCAATGTTCCCAATCCAGCAAGTCTTACTCCCAGTCATGACAGACATTAGCAGATAGGATTAGGATTGTTTTCTCTTTGCTTAACAAAACATCATGTGACCACTTATACATTTCTAAATTGTAAGCTTGCTTATCAATCCTTTCTTTTACCAAGAAAACCAAGTAAAAGACATACATTAAGTAAGCTCTGCCAATCATCACATGAAGTGTTAGCAAGTATAATTTTATGCAAAATATCCTTTAACAAATACTACAGGTAATATCAGCTAGGTTAAGATTAATGTCTTTTCACAACAGTAGTCAGAGCAAAATATCTATTATCTCTTAGCTGCAATATATATATATTGTCCATGTTGGATATGTATACTAGATTTATTATAGTTAATTAAATTAACCATTTATTCCAGATCAGACAAATTATATACCAACTGCATATTGCAACTGTCATCTTTGCATTACATTTAATTTATACTGAATTTTTCTTTTTACAATTTTTATAATGTATTTAATACTAAGAATCAATTAAATAAAAAACACTAATATCCAACTATTAAAGCATTTTTTTCTTTAGAACTATCTTTTAGTAAGATACCACAATAGACAGTTAACTCATGCAATGAAGGTTAAGGTAGATTTAATCACTTAATAATATACACAAGTTTTATACGAAATAGCCAATCAATTGGTCTCCATGAAATTCTTGAATAACCAGATATTAAATATTATACAACAATTTTAATAATACAAGTTCTTTTACATATTAGAAAAGTAGTTGAAACAGGAGGAAGTCTCAATCATGAATATTACAAGTTATCCTGTGATTGCAACTTAAAATAAAATTCGTTATTCTCCATGATAATTTAGCAATTTCAAATCCAAAACTTGTTACCAGTTTGCTCTTTATCTTATTATCCTATTGGATTCAAAGCCATATTTGATCTGCATTTGATCTTTAACATATCTATGTATGATCAGTATAAATAGTAGTTCATAAACAATTTCTAGAACTAGCAAATATGGCTGGTGAAATGATTTTTATAGTAGCAGTCAGACAAAAAATTTAAAAAAAAAAAAATATGCTAAAGAGGAAAACCCTGTCCAAGCTTTGGAGGTTTAATTTAGGAGAGCAAGAGACAGTTTTTTGCTTCAATTTCTAATTTACATTTCAAAATTGCTTTTAAGAGACTTAATATATTCAGGTACAAAAAAAAAAAAGAAAAAAGAAGAAATTCAATGTGGCTACTGTTACCACAATAATATTTACCAACTTTTGAATTAAAATAAATAAATAAAAACCAGATTTACAATTTGAAACATACTGGGCACACTTATCAAAACCAGCCAATTACTTTTAACATTTTGCAAAATAATTTTCTTTCTTAAAAGATCTGAAAATTCAAAACCAAAAAACTTCAAATTAAAAATCCGATTTATCAAAGTAAAAAAAGAAAACAAAAATCAATATTTCAATTTTTAGTAGAAAGTAAATGACTGTGTGCAAAAGAAAAATAAAAGATAGCAGCAGACATTGTTATTAAAGTGCCCAGAAATTAGTGACAAATAACAAGCATTCTCAGTATTGTCAGATATGATATTGCTTACAGACAAAGAAATGGTAAAAGGTTCACAATAGCTCAGTGTCAACAGGATTTTCTAGTTTACTTTGTACAGCCAGCATGAAGAATCTACTTTACATCTGCAACCGACCTATTTATGCTTCTACTGGTTATTACACAACAGTATAAAGTCAATTATTCTAAAGCCTTATGTGAAGATTTAATGGGTGGAGCTAGCTGAAGATGGAAAATAAAAAAGGAAGAGAAAAATAGCTGTTTTGGGGAGTTTTTTTTTTTTTTTTACTGCACAGTATAGCAGGATCAGTTGGGCACCATCTGTGAGAAAAAGACCACTATGATGCAATTCACTCATCCGTAATTTTGGAAATGGCAAGCACTACTGCAGTCATGCCAAAAACTCCAATACAAACATTTCAGAGTGTTTGGATGTCAATTTAAGGGCAGTGCAGAGGATTAAAAAAAAAAGTTAAATCAGTCTATTGGTGATGACGAAGGTGTTTGGAGTGATCACTAGTGATGGCAATATTATGCCTCCATTCATCTTCCCACAGAGCCTCAGAATCAACAAAGGACTACATCAAATGTCTTGAAGTAGTGCTGCCCTGAAAGAGAGTGGCTGCTAGAAGATCCTATGTCAGACAACAGGACTCTGCATCATGCCACACAAGCAGGAGAACCCAGTCATAGCTGTCAGACAATTTCTGCTACCACATCACCCTTTACATCTGGCCACCTGCAACCCCCCTTGATTATTATGTGTGGGATGCAGTTGAATGATAGAACAAAAAACTCCTTGTAGCACCAAAGATGCACTGAAGGCAAAGATTATGGTAGCATTCAGTAACTTAAACAAGGAGATCATCCAGAAGAGATGCAGGAGATTCTGAGGTTGTCTGGAGGCCACGGTTGAAGTCAATGGCATAAGTGCCATACGTGATACATGCTTTGGCGATCATATCTCGAAAGAGGCATGACTGACTGGGCAGAAGATTATCCTGCAGTAGGTTGCCATTGCTTTCTGTGGTAGACTGGTTGCCAACCAAGGCTATAGAACCCAGTCTACCCTGCTATTTAACCCATAACTGGAAGGAAGAGACGGATTAATACCTTTCCCAAGGGTATTTGCATGTAAGTGAATACAATGGATTCAACTGGAATTCGAACTCGGTTCCCCAGTTTCTCGTTCTGAGCCGATATCCACTATACCACAACGCACATTTTTTTTTTTTAGTGCTCTGCTTAATTAAGAAGAGAAAATGTGTGATGAAGTTTGTGGAATTGGATTGGACTTTTTGCAAATCTTGTGTATGCACATGTATGTTGACCAAAAAGACCATTTTACATTTGTTATGGGTGAAATTCAGGACGTATACTTTTGAATGTCATTTTTAAAAAACAAATGCTTTTAATTGCATTGGGACAGCTGTCAAAGTGCATTTCTGTTTTGTCAAATTTGGCATATCGAACCTGTCATTGAACTAGAAGCAAGCAATACTTTCAGCCCATTATGCTTTTAAAGGTAAAACTACAAAAACTATTTGAGAATACTTGATGTAATATTTGACAAAAAAAAAAAAATAAAAAAAAATAACAGACATCTTAAGTCTGTTGATTGTTTTCATTTGCACCAATTTATGTTAGTTATTTTAGTGCTTAATTCTCAAATAATTATCTTGATCAATTATTGCAGAATGGATTGTACAAAAAATTTCCTCAATTTTGGACAGCATTATTTTTCAATACTCTATTTAATCATTGTCGAATTGTTCTCCTGGGTTGTAAAAATAAAGATTGATGACATGAAGGTGGTTTGGTTACAACATTTCTAGGAGAACTCATTAATCTGTATATAACACTGTGGATCATGAAAGTTGCAAGTCCTCAAGCAATAGTAACATCATCCACTTTCATGCTACACATTGTCATAGCACTGTTGAAAATGTTTATTTGTTAGAAAATATTTAGAAATAGTACTATCATTGATAAATAGCTGACAGATCTTCAGGTAGTTCTGGTATATTAGGTATATCAATTAAACAACATTTGCAACAAATTCCAAAATTGGGATTAGCATGACTGCCAGTTTTTTTTATCGCCTATTAACATCGGTGAGCTGCAGAATTGACACTGTACTTCCATGGTACCACAACTGTGATGGGAAATATTGATGTCCACTTAAAAAAAAAAAGAGGATCAATATTGTGTTGTCTGGCCATTTTAATCTGCATGCATTAGAATTCTGATCTGAAATCTTTGCTTTTCTTTCCTGTGACAAATTCTCTTGTGCTTTACAATGTTGAGAATTTTGTTGTACGATTTCTACACATCATGACTGGCGCAAGTTAGCCCAAGCTTCTCATCATCAAGTAGTATTTAGCTGTCTTACAGCTTCTCATTTTTCATTGGTCAATCTTCACCACTCATGTTGACAAATTCTAGCAGATTCTCTTCTCTGGCTTGATATATCAACACTAATGACGGTTCAGTAGTCACAAATTAAAAAAGAACTATGCATACTTAAGCAGTGGCTTCATATTTATCAAGACCAGAACATAGTGTATCTATGCTACTTATACACTTGAGGTATATATATTTCTGATATTTGTTGCAAATTTGAAGTAAAATTATCATTGACACCAATATCAAGTATATAAACAATGAAATATAAAGAAGGAAAAATTCAGAAGAGAACTGAACCCTGATACAACAATCTAACCAGAAAACATGTTTACTATTTTGGAAAGACCTAAGATAAGAAACAATAGAACTGTGTGTAGTATTCTACGCTCACCTTTTTATGAGCAATAGACTTGTTTATGCAGGCTATATAAACAACAACTTACCCCTCCATTTTGTAGCTAAATAAAACTTAGTACTTTTATATTAGTTCTGAGTTCATTTTACTTTACTACAACTTATTTAGCTAAAGGTTAAATATGAAACAAACATGGGAACAATGTGGAAGCCGAAATGCTTAGACGTAGACCCCTCTTCACCTACAGCTGCCAGAGACTACAGCCATTTGCGAACAATAATGTTCAACTATTTCAAAGACTACTGGGAAAAAATTCCTAACAAATACTGCGCTCTCTTGAGCTGTATGAGTTCAAGCGTGTTCGAATACACTGACGGCCGTGCAGATTTCAATATGGCTATCAAAAAATTGAATGACTTATTCATCAAAACACCTAATGAGGTTTTCGCAAGACACCAGCTGGCTATGAGATGCCAAAAACATGGAAGAGTCGCTGGACGAATTTTGTAGGGAGTTAGAAAAACTGAAGAACTGTAACTTCAAAGACCATACTGCTGAAGAATGTGGCCATGAAGCAATGTGAGATGCCTTTATTACAGGCATAGATTCGCATATCATACCGCAACAACTCCTGGAAAATAAAATTCTGGGCCTACAAACAACCTATACTCAAGGTTCTACGTCGGATCTAACCCAAGGGAATAATGACTTATATACCACATCAGAAGCTGAAATAGTGACTGTCATCAACCCAGAATCTGCTAAAGTATGTGTTAACTTTAATTTGCGTATTTTATTGTTGAACATGACCTTGGTAATAAATTCACACACGAATTTGATATTTTCCCCAGTCACTGACTTGATTTTAGCAAGGTCAGCTTTCCTAATTTAATGGAAGATTGTGTGTTATATGTAAGTACAAATGTCAGTCCCTTAGGTTCAACGTACTGGTGGGAACTTTGTATTATCACATAGTAACTTGCCAGGTCGCTGACTCGTATTTTCTCCCTGACTACTCGCTACACTGTTACTTATATTAGGAGGAAGAGTCCACTATCCCTAGACAGGTGAGGTCACCATAACAGTATGTGAGAGTTGTTGTGAACTCCTGGTCGAACCTACTCAACCAATAGCTGTGACATCTCAAACAAAACGCAATGGCTTTCATTTTTTGTGGGTTTTCTTATCATTAGCAGGACCACTGTCCTGCTCATGAAGCGACTTGTCAAAAATGCTACAAGTAAGAACATTATGCTTGTGTTTGTAGGTCCGAACCATCGCCAAATTCATTAGCAACAGTAACCAGTCCTCATATACTGACCGTACTTATTAATATACCACAAAAAGCTTTATCCAGCTGCTATGCACATGATTATTAATGGGGAAAAAACTGCGTGCTCTTTCGATTCTTGTAACACTGACAGTTATCTCAGTAAAATAGTTGTGGAAACTAAATTTGAAAGTTGCCCACCCAGTAAAGGTATCACTATGGCCCAAAAAACTTTAAATACTAACTCAAAGGGTTATGTAGTTGTAAACTAACGCTTTGCCTTAACAACCAGTCGTATGCTGCCACCTATCTAGGCGTTTTGAAGGATTTATGTTCTGACATGATACTTGGCCAGGACTTTCTGAGTCAGCATCAAAGGGCGATGTTCAAATATGGTGAGCCCCTGTCAGAATTGACCGTGGACAGGGTATGTCAATTCTATGCATTAAACGTGGCAGAGATAGAGGAACCTTCTCCATTTCATAATTTAGCACCGAGCTGTAAGCCCATTGCCATCAAATCTTTACCAAGGAAGACCAAACCTTCATTGATAAAGGAATTAAAAACTTGCTTTTGGAAGGTGTAATTGAAGAAAGTGTTTCACCATGGCAAGCCCAGCTCGTACTAGTGAAAGATCCTATTCACTGCCATAAAAACGAATGTGCATAGATTACTCACAGATGATAAACCTATACACAGAACTGGATGCTTATCCCCCGCCCAGAACTGATAAAATGATAAATGACCTCACTAAATACATTTTTTCTACATTCTATCTATAAATCGCCTATCACCAGGTGCCACTTAAAGAATCTGATAAAAAATACAGCTTTTGATGCAAATGGTAGCTTATTTCAGTTCTGTAGAATACCATTTGGAGTTAAAAACAGAGCTGCGGCTTTTTAAAGAGCTATGAATAAAATGGTAAATGAACAAAATCTATGCGGTACTTTCCCTTACATAGATGATGTAACAGTTGCAGGAGGCACGCAGACAGAACATGACCAAAATGTAAAGCAATTCTTAAAAGCTATTGCTAAAACTAAAATTACTCTCAACAAATTAAAATCTGTGGCCTCAGTACACTATCAATGTACTGGGATACTGTGTCGAGGGTGGGGTTATTAAGCCCGACCCAGAAAAACTTTGTCCCTTAAGAGAGCTACCTCCACCAGAAAATTTAAAATCATTAAAAAGAGCGCTGGGCATGTTCGCATACTATGCAAAGTGGATAAACAAGTTTTCTAATAAAATTCGTCCTTTGATAGACGCTAAAAAATTCCCACTTGAGAAGAGGCCACACAAAGCTTTTAATCAATAAAAAAAAAAGAAAAAAAAAAAGAAAAAAAAAAAAAAAGAAAAATTAGAGAAGGTTTCTCTAAAACCAATAGACAAAAATATCTTTCGAGGTTGAATACAATGTGTCAGACATGGCAATCTCTGACACCCTCAACCAAGTCAGACGCCCAGTCGCATTCATGTCGAAAACACTACAAAGAAGTGAATTCAAATATCACATACTAGAAAAGGAGGCAACAGCAATTATCGAAGCAGTTCGCAAGTGGAATCATTATCTATCACAACATCTCACTTTAGTTACCAACCAAAGATCTGTGGCCTTCATGTTTAGCAATGAAAGGCATACTAAAATTAAAAATGTTTAAATTTTGGAGTGGCGGTTAGAACTTGTAGCATTTGACTACACAATAAAATACCATCCTGGCCGAGAGAATGTGGTTTCTGACACATTTAACCGAGCTTCACTTGTTCAGCCATTACCTCTTCAACTATCATTGATATTCACAATGGACTATGCCACCCAGGAATTACTCGACTCCTGCATTTTGTTAGAGCAAAACATCTACCCTTTTCTACAGAAAATGTAAAAAAGGTATGTGCCTCTTGCAGAGTGTGCAGAATTTAAACCTCATTTCTATAAACCACCTGAAGGTACTTATCAAGGCAACCAGACCCATAGAACGACTGAAGGCCTTTACCTTCTGTCTCACGTAACATGTATTTGCTCATAGTTATTGATGAATATTCACGGTTTCCATTCGTCTTTCCATGTCCAAACATGCACACAATGTCAGTAATTAAATCTCTATATCTATTTTCAGCTTAACCAGAATGCCCAGCTATATACACTCAAACAGGGGTGCATTCTTCATGTCTAAAGAACTGAAAAACTATCTCTCATGAAAAGGAGTCGCAACAAGTAAGACTACTCCATACCACCCAACTGGGAATGCACAGGTTGAACGATTTAACAACACTATATGGAAGGCAATTCATTTAGCCGCTAGGTCGCGTAACTTACCTAAAAAGTACTGGGAATTGGTACTTCCCTAAGTTTACACTCTGTGAGAGCGTTAATATGTACTGCAACAAATGCCACCTCTCATGAATGTTTTTTTGCATTGCCACGCCACTCATCACACAATAATTCTTTGCCATCCTGGTTAATGTCACCAGGTCCCATACTATTAAAAAAAGTTTGTAAGAAACAGTAAAACCAATCCTTGTGTGGACTAAGTCGAATTGCTAGACAGTAATCCAGCATATGCTGACATATCCAGGTGGACGAGAGTCTACAGTGTCTGTTCGACATTCGGAACCCGGCCCAGAAACGAAGTTAAGCCATGAGTCTCTGACTGCAGAACAAGATAAGGGTATCTCCGTTATTTCTATACCAGAATATGACACTACACAATGTCAATGAAGCCCCTCAGATAAGGAGATCTGGACAAATGACAAGACCCCCCCCCAATCTTTATGAATGGTAATGACAATTTTTCAAGGAGAGAAGAATGCAGTATCCTGCGCTCACGTTTTTTACAAGCAATAGACTCATCTATGCAGGCTATATAAACAATGATTTACCTCTCATTTTGTAGCTTAATTCTTTCAGCTCAATAAAGCTTAGTACTTTTATATCAATTCTGAGTGTTTTACTTGACTACACTGGGCAAAGTTAAAATATTTTTCATTGATTGTGATAGACGGACATCCTCATACAGAGTTCATCACAGCACCTTCTTCTTCCCAATACTACACTGGGAGGAGATATCAAAGGACTTAACCTCAGTCGTGAATAGCAGTCAACTTCCTCTGCTCATCCATGCACACCTTTCAACAAAGAAAGATTGATCTTCATAAAGATATTTCCTAAGCCACTTTTACTTTACTCAACTGCTTGTAATCTATGGTAATATGATTAATTCTATTTTAAATTTCATCTTATCTCTTTAAGAAGGCTTTTTTTTCTTGCTACCATATGCATGTCTATGTCCCCTATTACCATTTCAAGTAATCCCCTTCTTTTTTATTTGGCCTCAATATGAAATTGTGATGGACGAATGCCGCTCTTATTATAGTAGAGTTTTATAAGTTGTAACTATACTGTATTTCAAAACAAGAGCCCCAAAAAATAATAGAAATGAAAAATAGCATTAAATGTTGGTCAAATGCACTTCAAAACATTGCTACACTCATAATAAATTTTGCTCACTGTTGGTTGGTTACTTTTGGTATAGACGGCCATGAGAATTTAGAGGGTTTTTTTGTTTTTTTTTATAAATATAATACAGGAAAATACTTTTGGCAATACTAATACACTATACCATGAAAATAATAAAATTTTCAAAAATCACCATCACAACAATCAGTTACAGTAAATTTATCTTTGTAACCCACTGAGAATGTTCTGAGGAGATTGAAAGTACTTGGTGTAAAAAAAAAAAAAAAAAAAAAAAAAAAAAACTACAATACATTTCTTCATGAATTTCAACTTATCAAGAAGCAGATTAGAGAACTAGAAAGGATTTATGTCTATCATTTAATGAAAAACATGTTTGAATGCATAGTCATCCATATAAAAGCTTGTTTCGCTGTATCACAGCTCATCAGTATGGCTAGACATCCACTTGCTTCCAGCTGGGGTCGAAACTCAACTGATTTGGTATCATTTGGAGATTCTACTCCTAAGCTATTGGCAGACAAATGAGAGATGAGGAAATTTTAATGTGTTATATATACGCTGTGCATACACACACAAGCAGCCAAGAGAATTCATGATTGAAGAGTAATTATATATATATATATATATATATATATAACCTTGTCAAACACTTACTTATTGCTAGACTTAGCTGTCAATCTGTATTACACTAATCTATAAGTGTTTAAGTAAAATGGGGGAATGATTTGATTTCTTATTTACATAATTCAGGTTGCTCAGTTTTTTTGTTTATATATATATATATATATATATATATATACATACATACACACACACACACAGCTATCCAAAGCTAAGATTACATTGAAAAAGTTTATCAGTTTTGCATTTTTTTTTTTTTTTTTTTTTTTTTTTTTTAGATCAAGGTCTTTTCCAGCCTGATCTGGCTCTTGTAAAAAGTAGAAGATATCAGGAAGAGTCAGGTACTTGCTGAAATGGTACAGAGAACCAATCATTTTCCCAGCATCTTTAGCAATGGATCATATGCATGAGTTCCATCCGAAGAGTAGGCCGAATATAAGTCCCAATAGGCACTCAAGGCACAGGGCCTCCCTGAGGGAATATTTCTGTGTCCGATCATTGATGATGGAAAGTAACTAGTTTGGCTTTCGAGGCATTTAATACAACCGGACAGATTTTTCTGCTGTTAGAGCTACATCAGAGGATATATCAGATGCCAAGCTCAGGAGTTTTGGAGGTGCACCTATATACTGTTGTATCAACAGCATAGATATTCATAAATAACTCGCATATTCTCTTAGGTTGAACTGAGAAGCAATCTTCGGGAGAATTCAGAGGACTGGCCATTAACAACTACCTTCAGAGACCTACCCATTAGGAAGGCATTTCATAAATGAGATAGCTAGAAAGCTTATGTAGTAACTCTTTATACAAAGACCTGTCAAAGGCCTTTTAAATATCCAATGCCATCATCCTTGAAATGTACTTGGCATCAAGTGCCTCATTTATTCTGAGTTTATTGCAGTTAGGATGTCAGCAGTGGACTGGATCAATTGAAATCCATATTGTTTATCAACGAGATTATTCCAATTGAAGTGATCAACTACCTCCTGGTTATAGCTTCATAGTGTTTGATAATAACACTGAAGAGACTGATGGGTCTATAATGTGAGTAGAGATGACTGCTCATCTACATTCTTGAAAACCAGGCATACACTTGACACCTTTCAGATTTAGGAAGGATTTCTCTTTCAAGCAGCAGTTAAATAATTTTGCTAAGATTGAAGATAACACCAGGTTAATATTCTTAAGGATATACGTAACTTTGATGCTATGTATACTGTGAAATTAAAAGGATTTACCAGGATAACTTTTTAGATAGTACTTATTCCAGTTTTTACAGAATTCTCTTCATGAAAGAAAAAAAAAAATTTCTGACAAAACTGCAAACGTCACCTTAAACAGTTCTTTAAGATAGAATTATGAAATAGTCTAACACATGGTGAAAGAGTGAAGCAAAATGTTACAACACAAATTATATCTTTTATTATACAATAAAGTATTATACAATATTGTATTATACAAATATATCTTATACAATAAAGTAAATATCAAAAAAGGTTTTGTTTTTAAATAATAAACCAAAATATTTTTACTGTTTAGAGCATGCTTTTGCCAATATAGATTAAAAATCCAGTTAGATATCATTAATTAGTATCAAGTCATATAATACAATACCATTTTCTTTTCAAACTTTAATTAGAATTGAAATGTTTGTTAGTAAACATTGATCATGGTATAATCTAAAATTCATTTTGTATAACAAAAATTGCTACAGAAAGTCTATAACATTAAGTTTACAACAGGAGACTGACACTATATATATATATATATATATATATATATTCATTCCTTCTTGACATTAAATCAAAACTAATACTTTGAAAAAGAGATAGACACTACATCTTAAATTTTCTCAAGTTCCTGATCATTGTTGCAAATTGTAATGTTCTGTAATATGTCAATCATATCAACTCTATAAATATTGAATTAGAATATGCACTATAAACTATGCCATTTCATATAGACATATTTTGGGGTCACATGCAAAATAAGAATGATGTATCTGATTTTTCACTCAATTATGAACAGAAATAGAGCATGACATTTCGCTTTAAGCATAATATACCAACATCTATATGAAGTTTTCATTAAAAACCTTGTCCTCAATTCCATTTATGCCTTTAGTTTAATTAAGGTACATGGATGATAGATTTATCCTCTAGCTACAAGTATATACAAACTATTTTGATCACGTTAACTCAATTAGAACATCTATACAGTTCACAATGAAGATGAAAAATAAATTTCCTTGTAACATGGTAGGTACAGCATGTGAATAGTATATATAACCAGCTATAAAGCTTAATTTTAATTCTATTTCTTGTGTGTTCAAATAAGATGGTTCAGTACCTTTACTACTATATAAAGGCCAACGGCAGTTCTGTAATACTGGAACAAAATTGTGTGATATAAGCAGCACATTCATACATGTCTTCTCATGTTTCTAAAATGGTAAATAGGAGAATAAGTTCCAGAGACATTAACTATGTGGCTATAACAAACTAATATATAAAACATGTGACTGAACAGCTCCAAATGGTTCATAAAGATTAAAAATGGTCTTCTATAACAAGCCTCCTTACAAGCCTCCTTACTAAAAGGGAGTTTCACTGAAGACTACATTTATAAAATCCCAAACAAATGTAGAAGTAAAAATAAGGAAGAAACAAGTCATCTCATTGAATTCAGAATAGAAGAACAAAGAGCAAGCAGAAACTTCTAAGGGCAAATTGCTAAAATGAAATTGAAACAGTGAACAGAGAATACTTCTACAGAGAGTGAGAAAATTAATCAGTATATATCCCAAAGCAGAATGGTTTCCTATACTCACAAGGAAAGAAGTTCAAAAACTCACCTCTCTATAAATTACATTTACTTCAGTGGCATCAAATGTTGTGTGTGTGTGTGTGTGTGTGTGCTTGAGAAGGTGGGGTGGGATGGGGTACTTCATATACCTAAAACAGATTGTTGAATGGTTTGACTAAAAGTGGGCAACAAAAGAGTTTAGTTGAAGAACAAAGTGAAACTATTTTCTAAATCCAAGAAAGGCACAGAAGTGAAAATGAAAACTGATACATCTTGCAAATATCCCACATTCAGATCATGAATCTTCTCCAACTGGAGTGAATTATATGTATGATGAAAGCTTAAGAATCCATGAAACAAAATGTAGTTATAAAACTAACAAGCACAAAAGTTTGAATAATTTCAGAAATAATGAAACATTTCATATTTGGTAAAAATTAAAAACCTGTAAGATTGCAGACAAAGCCTGCATCCAGCTCAATAGAGAAAATTAGAAACCATTATGAAAGCTAATTGATAGTGTCCTGTATTGCAACATGGAATTTAAGGGTTATAGATGTTTGAACAGAAGCATCTATGGAAAAGAAATGCTATGATAAACTAATTTAATCAATACAACAAATGTTAGCTTTATTTTAATATTTAGTTTCCAGCATTAAATTAAATTTCTGCAAATGCAATTATTTCTAATTTGTTTTCTACATGAAGAAACCAAATAATGCAAAAAATTAAATCACATAACCATTCTTTCTTCAAAACATAGCAGAAAATAGCAAATATGACATTCTCTAATTATGTAACAATTAAAAAAAAAATGTAAATTCATACAGATTTTTCAGAAACAAATCAATATATTATGTAAAAGAATGTGCTGCAAATGCATTTTTGTACCTCTTTAGAATCTAAGTATGATTAATTAAATTGAAAATTAATTTATCACAACTCAAAATTTTGAAACCAAAATAATCAAATGCCTGCAAAAAGTTCTTTAAATTTTAAACAAATTTTAAAAATGTAAAACATAAATTCAATGACAGACAAATAGATAATTTTGTTCATGCTGTGAAAAAAAAAAACTAAGTATGAAAACTTATTGAACCTTCACTTCACAATTTAATTATATAATCAAGTGGGCTCACTTTATCACCACTTGAAAAACAACCAGAGATTATGTCTCTCTAAAATGCATTTCATTTGCCTCAAAAGTTCACTTCTTACTGTGTAAACAGCCAACAAACATTTACTAAATGAATCATTTCTGTTCAATTCCATCCCTAATCACTAAGTTGAATTTTAATATTCAGATTTGTTGAAAGGAAAGTAAGAAAACTTTACTGCTTTTTTTTTTCAAAAACATTAACTACCATAAATAAAATATCTGCACATTTTGTAATATGGAAGTTTTTTTTATTATACCTAACATTACCAGAAAAAGGCAAAAAATAAATAAATAAAAACAAAAAAAGTGATTTTAAAATAGCAGGGGGGTAAAGTCAAAAGAATTCACTGGTTGCTAATGTGAAAATTAAAAGTTTAAGCCAGACACATGAGTAACAAAAAGGCAAAAACTTAGATTAGGACAATTTCAATGCTCTAATTCACAAGAATCTACATGAAAGAACTTGCAAATCAGTTACAAATTCAACTGTACCCAAACAACAAGTGTTGAAATTACTTTGGCTTTTTTTTCCAAAGGATTGCAAAAAAAAAATGTATCACCAACTCATTTGTTTTACTGGTTATTATTAAAAAAAATTATTATTCACATCTGCTGAATCTTTATAATAATAAAAAACTATATCATAAATAAAATACAAATCAGAGCAGATTTTGAGATTTTACAATAGCATTCAAAAGACGGCACAATGGCTCAAGTTTAAAATTTTATCAAGTATTCACTTTTCTTTGTGCTAGTTATTAGTGCTATACATTACACTGGACATAAAAAAAAAAAAAAAGTAATAATAATAAATGTCTACAAATCGACCAAATAAAAATGACAAGCTATATTACATGTCCATTATATGATGCTTAGCAATACAGGTACTCCGAATTTAAAATAGCATAAGTACCTGACTTGTGATTCATACAAGTTAGATTTTGATAAGTTTTCCTTTACTCCTACAGTAGCATATTTTTTTATTGTTTTATTATCATTAAAATATAATTTTTAAAAAGTAATTTTCAAGGCATATAAAATAAGTATCATTATAGATGAATAACATTGAGAGAGAGAAAAAAAAAAAAGAAATTTATAAAGTAATCATAAAAAGATAAATTTAAATATCTACATTCATTAATGCAAAAAATGTAAGTAATAAAAGATTATTTCTATAACTATACATGAAGCAAACATTTGCGCAAATTTAAATCATCTCGGAATTTTAACAGTAAGCTCATAACTTTCAACAGACGGATACTAAAAATAGCATCAGCTGAACATGTGAGTTACAAGAAACTAAGGGAAATGGAAACAAAAAAAACGATACTTAGAAATAGACACTTCTCAACTTTTGATACATGAGCAAAGAAGAGTTGGAGAATTTGATGCTGACAGGACACTGAAGGAGAGAGGAAAACCATGAGTAACCTACCTAAGAAACTTGTGCCAATGACTGAGAGGGATGTTTAAAGAAACTTTAATAAGAGCTACAAAGTATAAGAAGTTGTGGAGGGATATGATCGCTAATGTCATGACGGAACATAGCACATAGAAGACAGGCCTCTGATCAATAATAGATATTCTAACAACATATGAGATGCATATAAAGTTCTAGGGTGTCTACCTAACATAGCCATACTTAATCTCACATTTTCTATAAATTAAAGTTGCATTTTTAAAAATTGAGGGAGAGAAAAATAAGATTGTACAATTTTTGTACATTTTTGAGTGATCCACACATTTATAAACAAGTTAATTCTAGGTTTTAAAAATCTTGCAAAAATACATCTGTGACAAATCAAAACAAGATTTTCTGTCAAAATTTTAGACATGTTATAAGGAATTAAAAAATTTTCAAAATAATTAAAAATTACTTTGATCTTTCCTCTTAATTATAATATAAACATTTTGATGGAAAAAGTTCATTTTTATTAAGTTTGTGATCTTTTTAGTCATACTATGCTGTTTTTTTTTTAAGTGGAGGTACCTATACAGATCAGAATCCTTGGCTATAATATGAAAATCTAGCTATTATAACTTAGTGAAATTGTTAAAAATTCAATCATTGTTCTAGTCAAAAAAAAAGTTAAAATAGAGGAAGAAGAGCAGAAGGTAGCTGGGTATTGAATATATGAACACTGCTTCTATCTCCCTCAGTCAGTCAGTTAAGTGCTGTACGTGATACACGCTTGGGCGATCATGTCTCGAAAGAGACATCACTGACTGGGCAGAAGATTATCCCGCAGTAGGTTGCCATTGCTTTCTGCGATGGCCTGGTTGCCTGCCAAGGCTATAGAACCCAATCTGTCCTGTTATTTAACCCATAACTGGAAGGAAGAGACGGATTAATACCTTTCCCAAGGGTACTTGCGCGTAAGTGAATGCAATGAATTCAACTGGAATTCGAACTCAGCTCTCCGATCTCCCTACTTGTAGCAAAATCTTGAAAGTTTTCTCAAAGAAAGAGAGTAAGACTATACTCACTTGTCAAGTTGTTCCAATTAAGAAAATAAAAAAACTTTGTGCCTATATACTTGATTACACATGGAGTGTGGGAAGGACTCCAAAGCCAGAAGGAAAAAAAAATCTATAGATACTAGACAGACATCAACTCAGGATAAAAGCATGTAAAGAAAAAAGGTTTTAGTCAAACTTTCATAACCATATTAATGTTTTTAGTGTATGTGAGTATAAGCTTTTTCATTTCTGAAACTAAAACATTGAAATTATTATTTCAAATGAAAAGCTTTTGATAATTAGAGTTTCTGCAAGATTTTTTTATCTGCACAAATAAAATAATGATTTCTTAAATGAAATTCTCTTGGAACAAATAGCAAGAGGAACTAGATAGGGGAAACGGAATTTCAGAAAATGAAAAGAAACTAATTCACAAATGTTCATAATTAAATTTCATCTTGCTTTTCTAATATAGGACTTATCATGAAAAGTATTAGGTTAGTTCTAAAAAGTTAAAAGCACAAACTAGATCGTAACTTTATAAGCAAAAGCTAAATCATTACAAAAAATATTCACACAAACAAATAAAAGTTATAAAATCAAAGTAAATTAAACCAAATTATCTTATGACTATGATTTTGGAATCGTGTATGGATCATGTTGTACCCAAATAACAGCTGTACTAGACTTTGCTATTAGTCTGAATCCCAATAAAACCATTTACCAAATGCACCCTTACTGATAAAATACTATTACATAAAATATACATTAATATTGAAACGGTTCATATAATCTCCAAGCAAAGTAGTTTCAATTTCAAGCAGATTTTATTTAATATTCAAGAATTCTTTCAGCTTACCTAGATATTTTTTCTATTTTCATTTTTAGAAAAACTGTATTACAATTTCATGCACAAATAATTTAATTAAATTTTAGTGTTCCTAATATTAGTTAAATTGCTTCACAATATAATTTCAAATGATCAGTTAATGAAGATTCTTGCTCAAATTACAATGTTGTGCAATTTATTATACAAAGCTGTTTTTGTTTTTATCTAATACAAGCTAAATTCTTATATTTCCAATCTAATACTTTTTGTACATATATATCTATGAATAAAGACAAAATGAAAACTATCTTAGCAAAGGTGTTTCATCTTCTGATGGATTTTATCAAATGTAAGGATTTTATTTTTTAACAGGTATTTATAAAATAGAAATAAAAAGGTTAGTTTTCAGAATTTTTAAATTTAAGAATGTTCACAAATATACATTAGGTTAACTGAAAGTCAAGGTAAATTATGGCAGTTAAGTAATGTAATTTAATGTCTAATAAACAAAAGTGAGTAAATGGAATTGTTATTGAATTCACTTATAAACTAATTATTATACATATTAATTTCAGATTAATTTATGTACTATATATTTTAAATAATAGGTTTTGAATTTAACCACTTAATTATTTATAGCCATGCATGTTGGCTTGCAAAAGGAGTGTTTCTTTGAGGAAAGATTTTTTCTTTTTTAAATTCAGGGTGCAGATTTCTATTTTGGTAAAATTTGATAGTGGCACTCAATTTTCCATTGTTACTTCCTCTTTAAATGTGTGTCATTCTTTAAATCAAAATAGTTGAACTTATTTTCATATATGACTAACGCATTTGAAATATAATTCTGTATAAGATCCTTTTGTATTGATAGATACAAAACATGTGGGCTACTACATGTTTCCATGTTGTCTTTTTAGAGATATTTCAGTAACATCAGAACTTTTTACACATATTGGTCATAGTCACACAAAAAAGTATTTTAGTAAGGAATAATTATATAAAATCTTTTAAATAAAAGGTAACAAGTCTCCACATTAAAATGTCAACAATAGTAAATATTAGATTTAGGGAGAACTATTAAATTAGTTTATACTCTCAATCACAAAAGATAATTCATTTGAAGTGATAAATCCTGATTATAAGTTGAACTTGGTAATTAAATAAATCAACTTTCCATGGCTGACAACAGAAACTCATTTATTCTGAGATCATCAAAGAGAAGAGAAAGTTCCTGTTGAAACATAAATGACTTATAATTAACAGCCGACATTGTAATTTATACAAATAATAAATTCAAATGTGTTGTCTCTGAACTTTATAAAAGCCAATTGTATATAAATTGTATTTAGCAGCATTAACTACAACATTCTACACATTACGCACAAAAGAAATAAATCAACCAACACCAATAAAAAGCGCATGAATTATTTTTTTTTAACTCATAAATGAAAATTAGAACATTGGTAGTCAATTGCTGAAATCTCCTGATGAGTAGACGTTAATGATTGCAAAAAGATTTGTTTATGAAACTCTTGAGTCCAGGTGCTGAATATAACATCAATCAGCTAAGTGATAAATTTTATATTTGCACTAATCTCATTATATATATATATATATAAAAAGATGGTAGGGTGCATATTGGTGGATAATTTGAAAGCCTTTCATACAAATGAAAAAGAAAACATTAATACAAAAGTATACATCTGTTCTACTTAAAACATACAAAAAGATATTAATTACTGGATGAATATATCAATATTTAGCAGATGGTGTACTAAACTTATATTGAATAAGTTTTTAAAATTAATGTTTTTTTTGAATAGGTATATTTAATAAAAATAAATATTGGGGAGCTTTATATGAAAACTAGTAGTATAGCCTGGCATTGCTTGGATGTAATGAAAGCTTTAAAACTAATCCATGGTCCTGGAGCTCAGACTGGATGTTGGCATGAAAGACTAAAAAGCAATAGTTGTTTCCACTTAATGTAAAACCGTAGACTGAAAGAAAAATGAATGGATGTAAGTCAAATTTTGATTTCCTGGTATCGATATCAAATAAGTTTTTTTCGTCATAAACTGAATTTTGAAGGCTAATTAAGTCCTCTGAGTAAATGGTATCATGGCTGAGACTAAGAACTACAGTTATGCCTACTTAGAGCCAAACCCGAAGCAAAAACTAAAATAAAAGGGCTGAAAAAATACAAACATACAGGCAGATAAACAGACACACACAAACACCTTGCCATATATGTGTGTGTGTGTGTAAATAATCGATTTTCTGCACTATTGTAAGAACTGCAACCTTGAAACTTCAAATATCATTTCTTATGTCTTTGTCTATGAGTATCAAATTTGATTAAAATTGGACCACGCCTTCTATAACCCATTTTTTTTTCGATTATAGATATTTATAGGGGGTACCTTGACACAAAACCTAGCTAAGAATACTCGCAGACGCTTATAATACAACTGTGTAAATTTTCAAGAAAATCGGTTCAGCCATTTCGGAGTCTATAGGTAACGGACAAACACACACACAGTTCCATTTATAAATAAGTTTAGATGTGCTGAAAAGTTGCAACTGACCCAATTCTCAAAATCGGACCCAACAACCAAAATTCTTTTTTGCCAACTTCAACTTTTTGAATTTCTTCATTTAAAAAAAAAAAAAAAAAAAAAATAAGCATTTCACCACAAGCAAGGCAGTACTGCATGGGGGTTATACAAGAGGAGAGCAAAAACGATATAGAGGGTGTTAGAGAAAGGATAAGAGAAAGATAGGAATCAAGGAGATAAAAGATCGCAATTGACTTCGAACTTCAACTCTTGGGGGATTGTAGCTATTAGGAAACAAGTATAAAGAAGGGAGTTTCACAGATGAGAAGTGCAAGAAAAACTGATAGATTTGACGGTTTTGACTAGTTGCCAATTTAGTAGCTTGAGTAAATTTGTGTAGACTGGGCATCAGGGAGATAAGCTCATCAAAGCAGAAGTCATAAAAATATTTGTAGAAAAGACAGAAAGAAGCCACAATTCATCAGTGAGAAAACAACAGAAATCAAGCTGCAATATCGGGATTGATTACATTACAAATCCTCCTTTTGAATTTTGTCAAGAACCCCGAGATGAATAACAGGAACACCAAAATAGATATGGCAACAGTATTCAATGAAAATGGTAGATTTATTTATTGAGAAGAAGAAATTCTCAGTCTGACACAGTGACCCAACCTTTCTAGCAGCTGTAGCTGTTGATTCAATGAAGTTGTCCCACTTGAGGTCAGCTACATTTTGGAAGCATTTAAATTTATGAGCCACTTCTTATCCCAGTCTACCACAGATTGGAAATCTTTTTCAAAAGCAGCAGCAAGGTTTATTTTGTCAGCTCTGGCAGATTTCTTATTGATAGTGATAGATATAGTGAGGTCATCTTCATAGATGTCTACTGGGAAACAGATTACATCAGAAAGATCATTGATGAAGATCAGGAAAAGCATAGGACCTAGGATAGAGCCTTGAGAGACACCCACATTCATATGATAGGATCTGGAAGTATGTCCATTCAATACAACCTTCATTACATGATTTGATGGGAAGGATTGGATTAAATCAAACAAATGTCCAGTTATACCTTAGATCATAGCTTGCACAGTAGACCAGCATGCCAAACCCTCTCAAACCCTTTCAAGATATCCAGGGCAACAGCATGAGCTGAGAGGACAGGGGAGAGTTCAGGAGCACATTTATTTAGGACAATGACTTGAATTTCGTCACCTCCACTTGCCTTATAGGAGTCAAGCTTATAAATTATGTTAAGGACAAGAGGTGGGGTTTATGTATACATCAATCAATTGAGACTCAGTTCTAAGTGGGAAGTCAGATGTGGGTACTCCAGACGAGTCAATTGTGGATTTGGAGAATTTGCAAGCAAAGTACTCAACCTTATCCGCTGTTGCTGTGAGGACCTCAAATTTATTGAATAAAGGAGGGATCAAGGATTTAGTGTTGTTAAACACCTTTGCAGAGCCGCCAGTAGTCTTTGGAACCTAATTTGAGGGATACTGTAAGCTGCTTTATTTTATCAGCAAACAAAAGCTTAGCATCATTTAGGATCTGCTTGCATTCATTATGAACAAAGACAAAGAGTGCCTATTGTAGTCAGACGTGTTGCTCCAGTAAAGCCAGAAGAAGTGATTCCTATGAGCAATGGCGGCTGAGCAAGCAGTAAAAACCAAGAGGATGAATGAGGTTTAAGTCTGAAGTTCCTGGCTTGGATGAAAGCATTGATGCCAAATTTCACCCAAGAAGAGACCTCAGAGGCGTAGTCTTCAACAGGGAAACTAAAAACTTTGTTCCAGGAAACTGCAGAATGACCTCCCAGTCAGCTCTCTGGTAGCAATAAGATATTCTGCTAATAGAAGGTTTATTGGATGAGAGGTAGTGGAAAAAGATATTAATGGAAATCACTGTATGATCAGTTACCAAGAGGGCAGAGCCACATGGCATGGTAAGAGTCAGGGATAGAAGTTGAGACTTGGAAGAAAAGTGTCCTTCAAGAATACTGGAGAAGTACATGGCGAAATCCACCACTTGTGAGAGAAATTGAGAAGTTCAAGTTATGGACACCAGCAAGATCAGTGACAGAATTCTTCAGCCACTTGGCATGGTGGGTATTGAAGTCACTAAGTAGGTTATAGGAAATTGATTTGTCTATATTATCTAAAATACTGACTATCAAGTAACAGTCAGGAGAGAAGGGAGCAGTAGAAAAAGAAAAGCTAGCTAACTGAATTTAGTATAGAGATGGAGACACATGTAAGAATGATCAGGAAATTCAAGAGAAATCACTCTAGACCGAAGGAGAAATTTGCTGACATAAACACCCAGACAATGCATGTGCACATTGGAGTCCTTCCTAAAGAGGGGAAGGTAACCAGAAATCTAGAAATCAGAGAAGGAGATTGTCGAGTTAAGGTTAGTTTCACAGATAGCTGGAATGCCTGGTGACCTTTTCATTGAGGAAAGATTCCACAATGCAGAAGTTGGTACATACAACATGGACGTTAGAGAAAGAAATCTTGAGGGGTTTAGGTGATTTTTGTTGAGCTGGTTTAGTTTCATGTCTTTGATTGTAAATATTCATTTTAGAGTTATTTCGGTAAGGAGAGACCTTGAGTAGTGGTAGCAGATGGTCATCAACCATGACATATAGGAAGGGAACTGCACAGAATGCAGCAGTGTGGCCTAAGGGTTGCCCATTGGAGCCACTTGCAGGGTCACCTATCCATGTATGCCATGATACTGCAATAACTCCAATATTATACAACTGTTGATTAGAGCAGCCGGTTCATATGCTGTGCAAGAATTAGGGCTCCTAACTACCAGTAGAAAGCAGAAACCAGAGAACTGTCATCGTGGTACCCTCAGTAGAAAGAGACATTGCCACCATCCACAATCATCACAAAAAATTTGCAAGAGTACCACTATTAAGGCCTGAGGAGAGGAAAAGAACTGGGAACCCCTTCCTAAACAGGAAACAAAGAATGAGCCTCTACTCTTGCTTACAAGAATGGAGAGGTGTATATACCAGGCGATAGGAGAGCCAAGAAATAAATTAGTAGACAAAACAAAAGCAAAAATAAATGGATTAATAGCAATGCTATTAATGCTAAGAATTTCAGATAACATTTTTCTGTATCTTCTAAAAAAGCTTTCTTGAAGGATAACTTTTCAAAACTGATATGGCTCTAATTATAAAGCAGAACCAGAACCTCATCAGCACAGCAAAACTAAAATTTATTTTACATTTGTCTGATAGTCTACTAAAATACATTTTTTAATCCAACCTGGTGAATCCATAGTTAAGTTATTGATATTATAGGATTTTCATTTAAACTGAAAATCACTTTTCTCTTTCTTTCTCTCCCTCATGAAATGGCAAATTGCTAGAAAATAGAGGCAAAAACATTTTCAACACTTTGATGAAAATAAAATAGTTCAGGTTTTACACAAGCATTGTAGAATATCTGTAGGTTGCTTCACAAATAAATTATAGAGAAACATAATTTATTTAAATATAAATCAGAATATTAGTTTAGTTGAAAAAAATAAATAAATAAATAAATTTTCTTTTATTATAATTAAATTTTAAAGTCACAGTGACATTATTAAGAGATCAAAAAAAGAAAAAATCAATTCTCTCAAATATTTAAACTAGACTCATTCAACAGCACTAACACATTTGACAATTTTCAAAGTGCAATTAAAAACATTAACCAAGTCATGTCCTTGCATGTATCATTTTTAAATAAATCTTATTTAGTAGTTGGAATTAAGAGAAAGATTCATGAAGCAATTAAATTGGAAGGTCAAAGATACTAAATTTGTATCACTTCACATTCCATCAACAGGCATAAAGAGTAGAGGGTCACTAAATTTACAATAGTGACTTCACTTATTACTATAAATTGGAGAGAGAACTGATTAACTGTATTACTTAAAACAGTTTCTTTACTACTTACGTAAATGTAAAAACAATCTTAGTTGGCAATAATATAAGTCATGGATGGCTATAAAAAAAGTAGTGTTGATTATTTACAGCTAACTTGTTTAAATAATGTAACTTGTTTACATTATGTAAGTTTTCATTTCTCAAATAATTGTTCAAATTTTGTTCATAAAAATTTGTTTACTCAATTTTTATTTTTATTTTTAATGATCAGTACATTTATCTTTGAGCTTATTTCAACAAAAACAAAAGCAGTTTATCATTAAAAAATGAATATGTAATTACTGCTTTATTAGGGCTACTGCTGTGCCACAATGCCTCCATGCTGTATATATAAAAAAAAAAAAATGTTTGAACTTATTGAACTGCCTTTAATTACAGGGATTTTTCCAGTGTACAAATCTCTTAAAGAAATTAATATATAATGGGAAGGCAAAGAAATGCCCAACATCATCGATAGTTAAATAATTAAAAAGTTATATCCAAAAGCAAACAAAGATCTGAGATTAAAATTTTGGTGAATTGCAAATTCAAGTATTGTTTGTTTTTAATTTCTAACAGTCGACTGCATCAAAAGAAAAAACACAGATCAAATGAAAAATTGTTGAAAATCAATTTCACCAGAAATATTGCCAAAAGGAAAATTATGTTTGGAATGTTCTAACAAAGCAGTAAAATATTAGGTTGATGCAAAGGTTTCTACAGCCATCTAAGAAAAATGATAGATGTGTTTTGGAATTTTTCAGCTTTTTATTCTTTGCAATCAACCAAACAGTATCGCAAAGCTAAGAAAACAACTCTAAGAATTATGGAAAAGTTTATTGGTCAGTATTTAAACATTTGACTTTTTTGCTCATTAGAAGAAAGGTGGCAATCATTTTTTGGGACAACATCCACTTGCAATGGGGAGGGGGGGGGATCAGACTGCCTTCAAACTCCAAAAGAATGTGCTGCCAAGGGTGGTGGGAGAGTAGGAGTTAATTGGAATTTTTAATAAAGCTACAGAACCTGGACAAATCATTACAATGCTACGATAGCAATTGGATTTTAACTGGTGATTTTTATACTTGCCACTACAAGCCCTCATATTGAAAATATAGAAGAGCAAATAGAATTATTTTTTTCACATACAGTGTATACTACTTAAAATACTTCCTTCAGAGCTTTGTGAGGTCAGTAAGGTCAACAATTTAAAGATATTAAAAGAGTCTTTACAGAATCTATCAAATCAAAACAAAAACTTGTCTTTTGTCATAAAATATACAATGTACATGAAAGGTGGCATAAAGTTACGGAAAATCAGAAAAAATACTTTGAATACTGGAAACTCATAAGAATGAAAGCTTTTTTTTCTTTCAAATACTAGTTCCTATTGTATTAAATAAATCTACCTATCTCCGAAAAAAAATATTTGAAATGTCAAAAAAAATCTTTTTATGGTTTTTGAAAGGGAATATGATAAAGAGGTATAAAAATAAAAAGTCATACTAGCTTATCCATAAGAAAAACTAATTCTAAACAAATATAGTTATTACATTATTTATACATATGTAAGAATAGATCTAAATAATTGGAGTAGATAGATCCATCTATCGCCCGGTTCACACTCCACCCACGTCTATTGAACAGGTTAAGAGGCTCATTCCTTTTTCCCTGTTTAGGATGTGGTTTCCGGCTTTCTCTTTTCCAATCTTTCCACTATTACGTAGCCCCCTGCACATCAGTGGCATTATCGCCTTGCTCGGGGTGATACGATCAAAAAATCAGTTTTTCTCAAGTAAGTATTTATGCATACATAAACAATATGCCTGAAATGCCACATATGTTGACCATCAATTTACAATGGAGCCTCAGCTGGAAAGAAATGAAAAACAAATTATCAAGATAGTTACCTATTATTTAAACATTAATGCTTTTTGGGAAGTATACATCACAGTACTATATAATGGATATATCTTTCAGCATCCCCCACCCTTATAGATTCAGATAAATGGTGGTGGATGTTTTTAACCCAATAATACCTACTGTTCCAAAAATGGAACAGTGAGTATTCATGAATTATAGGTAAAAAGAAATCCATAATACCAGATTCTTATAATACAGGATTTTCCAGTGGGCATTAATGAGTTGAGATACTCTTTACAAAACTTGCTCATATTTGAATTGTGCTTTTTTTTTTTTTTTTTAATGCTTATTTCACTTGGACATGTTGAAGAAAAACAAGTTTTATCCCATGTATGATCAGGAATTTTATTTGTCAATTAATGGATAAATGCTTACAATGTTTTAAAAGGTATAGTCTACTTCTTAAAGGTCGAAAGGGATTGCACAACAGGCATCCTAAGATAAATATTTGCTATAACAAGGCCAGCTTTGGCAAAGCTCTATTAGACATGATCAAAGCTAACTTTCAGTGACTAAAATTACCTTGCTTACTGTTAGTATTTTACCATAAGCTCACTAGATATTTACTAAGCTTAGTAAGAGGTCAGAACAGAGTCATTCAGTAAGGAAAAAGCTCATTAAAAATTACTATCTTACTGTCATCTGTTCTGTATTAAGATGTATAAAAAACATTTACAAACATTTATTCCAAAGCTTATCCATGCACACATTTAGATTATAATAATATACTGAAGTCTCTTATAAACAAATCTACTATATTAATGGTTCAGAAAGAGATAACTGAAATTTCTGAAACTCATAAGGAAAAGTATGGAAAATTTTTACATTCACAAGATATCAAAAAGAACAGGCAAAAACAGCAAGTCATACACCTCATGAGTTTATATAAATGGATGGTGGAACAGTAAGTGGGAGGGATAGTAAAAAGGCAAACACTGCTAAGAGCCACAAGAGAGTTGTGGAGAGCCATGATATTTATATATATTATCAATAATATTCAGTTGTACATTTTTCCAGAGTTATTAAGATGGACACAAGTCTAAGATTCTGACAATTTCAAGGCATTATTTTAAAGTGAGCTGGAAAGCTGTTCACAGAATTGTGGAAATGCAACAATAACTGTACTGGCCAAAACGGGTACGCCAACATTTATCTATAATGATGCTTTAAAACACAAGATAAAGGAGAACCTAAATACAAGCACTGAAAACATTTCAGAAAGTGAAGATCATAAAAAGATACCATATAGAGTATTAATAGGGGGGAAGTACACTATCAGAAATAAGAAAAAATACTTTTAATACATTTCAATATTTTCTGACAGATAAGTTTATATAAAGTGACTAATAGAATGCCAACTGTTTAAATGGTCATTGAGAAAACTCACTTATGAAAATACACATTAACCATTGCATTTTCACAACTCCATTCATTCAATGCTCTGTAATCAAGATAATCAAATAAATTGTATAAAAAAAATTCCATGCAAAGATTTTTTATAAATACAGTACACACACACACTGGACTGAGCAAAGTTTTAAATGTTTAATATTTTTAGTTAACACGAATAGCAAAGATCATTATCTTGTTACACAAAACAAAACAATATATTGCTCTGTAGTAACAGGTACTGTCTGTATTGGTATATCATTCTGTGAAAGAATAAAAACAAAAAATGCTTCTTTTTTTTTTTTAAATGATGACATCATTAAATAGACCTACAAGAAAACAATGCATGAAAACAACTAATTTAAATTACAAGATACAATCATTCCAACTAAGAATTATTGTCAACAGGTAAAAAAATTATGAGGATAGATACCATCATTTCTGCCCTTGAGAAACAAAGAAAAACCTATAAATTAACTTTGTTCAGTTGGACAAACAAATCATGAAGTCACTGAAATTTTTTGTTCTTTTTTGTGCATTTAGAGTACCATGTTAAGAAGGATTTGTTATCATTAACATCATTTGTTGCATATTTTATGTTATCTTGACAAGACACTTTTTTAAACAATTATTTTCATTATGTCACATTTTCAGATAAAAATCCCAAAATAAGGTGGTTTATTTTCCACCAAATTGGTCAGTATTTAACAACAAATAACACAAATTCTTTTGATTTTATAATCATAGTTTCTCTGTGAATATTAACCACCACTCAAAGAACTTTTTACTTGACCATATTGGGAGATATGAAAATGTTAGCCTACATTGGCAAATAGTAAAATCTACTATTTTGAATTTGGCCTAACTTGGTAAAATTCTTATAATTCAGGCCACAGTAAAATGTCTACCACAAGATTTTGTATGTGTCTTGCCATAACACAGACAAATTTGTTGTCAATTTCTTTTTTAAATTAAAGATACACTTTTTGAAGAAATTGAAGGTCAATGTTTAAGATCAATCTTATTTGACCATTAAACAAAAAATAGATAATCTTTTAGATTATCCAAGTACTTTCAAATGGTATATAATTTAGCTTTATAGATGGAAAAAAAAAATAACTGACTTATTGATATTTAAACATTGTGACTTAATCCAAATTCAACTTTTTCGCTAAGGTCAAAGGGTCATATCTCAATAACCTTTTGACCTAGCAATGTAAAAATAGGTACAATTTGTGTCATGAAGCTCTATAAGTGTACCAAATTTAAAAAAAAAATCTTTGGTCAGTGATGGTCAGACTCTTGTTAATAAAAAAACCTATTCTTCTTTAATTACAACAGCTTAACAAAAATACACAAAAAAAATTTTAAAAAAATCAAAAAAAAAAAAAAAAAAAAAAAAATCAAGATTCCAAATCTAGTGGTCAACATAATTTGCTATTATGATACTCAACTACTGAGGAGAATAAAAATTTACCCTGTAGGTTTCTTGGCTGTTTTCTTAGCCATATGTAAATTGCCTCTTGCACTTTGTCATTACTGAAGCACTACTGTCATTCTGAGTGACTCCTTCAGGGGTACAGATAGCCTAAAGATGCTAGGTCAGGACAATTGCAAATTGTCCAGCTATGCACTGTGATTGCTTGACTGATCTTTAAGAACCTGCTCTGAACTTTTGCAAACTATCAAGTAGAAAGAAGTGTTGACACCAATGTGTGACAGAACACTGATTGCCAGATAACAAATAAAACTATAAGAATAGATTATCCTACTGGGGATCATGTGACTATGATAATAACCTATATTAAGCACCAAACAGAAGTCTGGATGAATCAACCGAGCGGATCAACTAGATTACGAGTAGCAGCAGTCATACTAGTTACAGCCAAGCAGTAGAGTTCAGTGTTTACAGTGTGATATTACTATTTAGTCCTTAAGTAGATTACTTAAGAGGACTTTCAAGAGAGGATACTACACACTATCAGGAGGAACCTCTTAACACAGTACTATTTGCGAGATATGCAAATAACTATCTAGCAAATAAAATGATACCAGAATGTCACTTCATAGTAATAACTATTACTACAAATCCATGAGAAACTGAAATAATATACCAAGACCCAAGACAATACAACCATGTGATACAACAACAATAACCAATGAGGTTACAACATTTAGCAACAAGGATTTCAGACTCACATGAAGAAGAAAAAAAATTGAAAGATTTTCCCCACGTCAATACAACATTGATAATGAAGATTTGGACTCACATGGAAGAAATTGAAAAAAAAAATTTTTTCTTCTCTCTCTCACCGACATTACTGCAGTTTGGCGACAAAATTCAGATTCACACAATATATATACATATATATGTACGTACCGCTCATTCAGTAATGGATTAGAGCACTCTGGCTATTGGGCGGGTATAATGACAATATACATGATAAAAATCTGCTGCCTTCTACCATTAGCCATAGCCCAGAAGTAGAATCGCCGACTGACGCCAATTCGGTCGGGTTTCAATCCTGGGTTAAAAGCAATCAGAGTTTAACCGTATTGATGAGCTGTAATACAGTGAAACAGATCTGTCTACAGATGACTATATATATATATATATATATATATATATATAATTACTACCAAAACTATTATTACAATCTTCACCAAAATAGTAGGAATTAAAAACTATTATGATAAAAATGCTGGAATTGCAGAAAATTTTAGAAGAACTATTTTGAGGAGGGAGGGGAGGAAATATGTTTGCAAGTGAAGGACAAGCAAGAACAAAACTTTCAGTTGAAACAACAAATGTTCCTTGAGTTACTTTTGAAAAATACCACAGACAAAAATACAGCAGACTCAATTACTCCAGACACTATCACAAACTCAATAAATGAATTCAATTACGAACGAGAGAATGGTATAACCATCAAAACATATTATAGAAGATGTGAAAAAATTTGAGGATTGTGCTCTCTGGAAAGTCAAAAAAGACCGTTTACTATTAAGAAAGTTTGAACATAAAAAATATATTACATTTTGCTGAAACAGCCTGATGAAATAAACTTTATAAGAAACTATTAACATATCAAATATTTTTGGTGAAAGAACATTATTATTCAATGCAAGGTGGAAATGTCTAAATCTAGTAAAAGATGAGAAAGAGGAATTTTAAATAAAAAATGTGAAATATTCAAGCTTAATGAACTGACTCTAGATTCTTAAGTGTTTAATATTTGTCTTAGGTTTAACATCAAGTGCAGACACAGACATAAGATGAAAGATCTTAACCAAACTTGAAAAAAACTTGAAAATAACTCTGTAAAATATTGCTGAAGTGTGTCAGCGTATGGTAAATTTAAAGCTGGACACCAAAAGAATATATATATATATATATAAAAAATATAGGCGTCTTGAAACTACTGGCAGAGAAGTAAGAAAATATGAAAAACCCTCAATATTAGTTAAAAAACGAGAAATCTTACTCAGTACCTAATACTTGTCATGCATGTGGTGGAAAACACTTTAAATCTGATTGATAACATTTCTTATTTCAGAAAGAAACAATGCAGCAGAATAGACCATAAAGTAGCTGCTGTAAATCCAAAAAATAGAGCCAAAATATTTAAAAAACATTTATCAATAAAGTAAATGCATTGAATAAAGTCAGCATAAAAAAATACTAATACTACAACCGAGAATTTTATAAAAAGAAAATTTGTTTCCATTAAAATTAACACAAAAATTACACTACAACTGGACACGAGTTGGACATCACAATTAACAACAAAACAAAAATTTGAGGAAACTCAGTAAACCTAGACTATTAACTCAAAATTGCTTATGGTGTTTCAGGTGAAAAGTTAAAATTTCTAGATGAATTCACTTGTAATATTTGTTCTGTGGGTCCAACTAAAAAAGCGGTGGTTTACGTATTAAAAGACACAATGGATTTGTTCACAACTGATGGTATCGCACTATTCAATTTGTGAGACCTGTCGATCAATTTCTTATGTAACAAAATACCAGAATCACAAATAATGCAACAGAGATTCAAAAATGAAATTAAAAAGGAAATTCCCAGAAGTTTTTTTCTGAAGATCTTGGATTATGTATGAAAGCAAAAGCAAAATCTAAAACAAAAGAGAATGCAATACTAGTTTTCAGGCCAAAAAGAAGTGTAACATTTTTTTTTTTTTTTTTAAATCGTGTCACCCCAAGCAAGGCATTCCACTGCCACTATAGCGCAGGGGGTTACATAGAGCGATTGGATATAGGAAATGTCAGAAGGAGATAGATGACAGGATGTACCTAGAGAGAGAGTGGGTGTGAGTTAGTGTGTTAGGAGGTGTCTATTGACCTTACATTTAAACTCCTGGAGGTTGTAGCTGTCGGGGAAGCAAACATGCGGTAGAGAATTCCACAGGCAGGAAGTGCAAGGAAAGAAGCTGTTGGAGTAGAAATTGCGGTTACACTTCATCAGTTTCACTGTAAAAGGGTGGGACCTAGTTGCCAATCTAGTATCTCGTGCAAATTTACATCTAGGGGGCACCAGTGATTTAAGTTCATCAGAGCAGAAGCCATGAAAGTATTTATAGAAGAGAAACAGGGAAGCCACGTCACGCCGGTGAGAGAGATACTGCAGGTGGCCAGCCAAGTCGGTATCAATCACATAACAGATTCTTCGTTGTATTTTGTCAAGAACCCCGAGGAGAATAGAAGGGGCACCCGACCAGATGTGGCAGCAGTACTCAATACACGAGCGGATGGTGGATTTATATAATTGCAGGATAGATTCAGGATTTTGCAGCATTAGACTCAATGACGAATTGGAAAGATTAGAGAAATTAGGGGCTATATCTAAATTAGAATGATTGCAAGCATTCCTAAACTTTGCAAACTACTATTACATATACATAAAAAATATGCATGAACTAACACCACCATTAAATGCTTTACTGAAAAAAGATGCAAAATGAAAAGATGCCTTTAAAAAGAAAATTAAGTACTAACATCTGATTTATCGTTAACACATTTTAATCCAAAATTGAAAATTATTGTATCATCTAACAAACGACTTTGGAATAGGAGCTGTTATTCTATACATATATGACAATAGAACAATGAAGTCCATAGCACGTGCTTCTAGGTCTTTGATAGCTGTTGAAAAAATTCATAGTTAGATTGAAAAAAGAAGCTCTGGCCATAAACACTATGGCCAGAGCTTGTTTTGTGTTTGTGATGAAAAAAAATATCACAAGTTCTTACATGGATGTGAATTTCTGTTACAAACAGATCATCGCCCACTATCATCTACTTATGGTTCTAAAAAAGGTGTTCTCATACACACAGCAAATCGATTACAACACTGAGAAACCATATTGCTAATGCAGACAGCCTATCCAGATTAATTCCAAAGTTTTGTAAACCATCAGATGATACTGTTATTGCTGCATTGAGGACAAAGAATGAATAAATATCCTCTATAATACAATAAGGGAGTTGCCAATAGCTCTTGATGAAATTAGATCAAAGTTGCAGAATGACAACAGTGAAAATGAAGGACCAGATTAAAAGTAAAGTAACAAATAAGAAATTAAATATCAGAAATGCATTCTTCATATGCGCAATGGTATATTAATGTATGCCAACAGGGTCATGATTCTGGCATCATTATGAAGACATGTTGAAGGAGTTTCACATTGGCCATCTTGGAATGTCAAGAATGAAGTCACTCATGAGATGTTATACATACTGGATAGGAATTGACGGAGATATACAAAACATAGTTAATTCATGCAGAAGATCTACTTAGAATATAGTAATTACTTGCACAAAATATTCACAAGATTTGGCATACCAGATATAATTGTATCAGACAATGGGACAGTTTACATCCAGTGAATTTAAATTATTTTGTAAGTTACTACAAAGTCAAACACCTAACTATGCCCCCCCCCCATGTATCATCCAAGATATAGCAGATGGTCAAAGCACTTTGTATACATTTAAAAAGTTGCTTAAAGAAAAAGACACACAACCCAGAAGAGGAGCAAACAGATGAAAAGGCGCTTCAACAATTTTTGAGTGTATATAGGATTACACCTAACACATATACTAAATCTAGGATGTCAACTGTGAAACTGATGTTTGCGAGAAAGATAAAAATCAGTATTTAATAAGATATTGACAATAAAGGACAAAAATCACCAAGAAATATTGTGGAAAATAAATACCTTTACCATAGTGAAAAAATGCATTTTAGAATATATCAAAGGAGCAAGGAGTTTTGGGAAGATGGCGTAATAAAGAAGAAGATTGGACAAATGATATACGTAATACAAAGACCTAGATAGGAATACAAACATCACCTAAATCAACTCAGACACATATACTGAACTGGAAAATACCAAACACAAAGTCCCAATGAAGGTGATTTATGATTGGTTTCATATACCTACACCAGTAGTAATAGTGGAACCACGGCAATATGAAAAAGAAACAATACAGAGTTCCCAATTGTGGAACCCACACTTCCAGATTATGAGTAGCAGCAGTTGTACAGCCAAGCAGTAGAGTTCAGTGTTCACAGTGTGATATTACTGACTAGTCCTTGAGTAGATTACTCAAAAGGACTCCCAAGAGAGATACTGCACATGATCAGGTGGAACCTCTTAATACAGTACTATTTGCGAGATATGCAAATATCTTGCAAATAGCAAGATACCAGAATATCACCTGATAGTAATAACTTACTACAAATCCATGAGTAACTGAAGTAATATACCAAGACCCAAGACAATACAACACATCAGTAACCTTTTAGGTCACAACAATAACCAACAAGGTTACAACAGGAATTGTCATAGGCCACTTAAAAGCTTTCAGTTTTGCAATAGTGATTTTTCATCAGCAACAATAAAGATATCAGCCAGCTTTGACCATCTTCATTCACATCAGCAACAAACCTTCCATTGAAAGGCCTGTCACCAAAGTTAGTTTCTTCCTTCTATGATTACCTTTAAGTCTACTGACCAATCTTATGATGCTTACATCAAGTGCAACCTTTCCATCAACATTCACTAACCTCCCATGAATGTTTGCAGCATTTTCTCTTTCCAAAAACAAAAATTCTGTCAGCTCTGCTTTCTCTAAGTGACCAGTAGAACTGTCATTTTAGAAAAGGATTATGGATGTGGAAAAAAAAAAAAAAAAAGCAAAGCAAATTCATATCATTTATCTTAGAAAATACAAGGGTGGATCAGAAAGCAATGCCTGTTTTAATTTGATTTTAAAAGTAATTAGTTTGAAAAATTTAATTAAAATTTTCCAGGCTAATTACTTTTGAAATTAAATGAAAATAGTCATTGCTTTCTGAGCAACCCTTGTATTTCTCTAAGATAAATGATATGAATTACAGCTTAGAATCTGTTTTTATTAGAAATATTTACAATATTTAGCGTGTTAAGATTTTATTATGTAACTTTTGGTTCATCATATTCTGATATTTTTTTTAGTTTAACTAATATTACTTAAACTTTATTTTTAGTGAATACTCTTATTTGAGTAGACATTGTTTATCTAGTATATTTATTTTTTATTATTGGTCTGGATATTCAAGAAACCTTATAGAAAAATATGCACTCTTTGGCAGAATTCAAACCTGCATTCTCCTCAAGGAAACTCATATCTGACGTGCTTTGTCTGACCTCTCAGCTACAGTGTTGATGACCAAAGCATGCCAGATCTATTGACCGTTTTCCCCTGCTAGAAAGCATATATTTTTCTCCAATAAAATTTTTCAAATATTCAGGCCAGTAGATGAAAATAAATATACTTTTTAATAAATAGACCATCTACTCTAGTACAAGTATCGACTAAAAAATGTTTTCAAATTAATGAATAAAAATTCCATATATATTCAAAATTGAAACAGGAAAAGAATTAATGAAGGACAGATTGAAGGTTATAAAATGGTTAGGAGTTCATATAATTTGTTTATCAAATATGTTTCTATGGCTCATATTTTTTTAATTTATTTATAACTAAAAATTTATGTTCCTCTAAGTTTGCTTACATAAAATCTGATAGCTCCAAAACAAGTTATCTATTTTTTCTTTTTCCTAAAAGATTGCTATTATAAGCAGAAACTTGTCATATGCTGCTCATATGAATTTATCTTGAAAATGTTTACAAACATCAGTTGGCCAACACCAATTTTACCGTGAAAACATTGATTTCAATAATAAAATCTGATAGTATAGATGCTTTGATATGTGATCTGTTAAGTAAAGAAAAGAGAAAAATACAGAACCATATTCAAATGTTATAATTTAAAAAAATTAAAGTAAATACTTTCTAATAACATGGAATAAGAAGGGATTATGCTTCAACAAGCTACCACTAACTGTACAAAGATTTACATATATAGTGGGATCAGAGAAAAGTCTATAAACACCTTAAAAAAAAAAAAAAAAAAAATTTAAATCAATTTCACCCAAAGCAAGGCACTAAAGACAAGGGGTTACTGGGTGGGTAAGAATTAGAAACAGAAACAATTCTAATAAGCAGGAAGAGAAAAAAGTTTATCAAGAGGACAGTAGATAATGATTAGCATGATAAACATGGCAGCAAAGATGAGGACAAT
Source organism: Ascarosepion bandense (assembly GCA_037127315.1). Classification (NCBI taxonomy): domain Eukaryota; kingdom Metazoa; phylum Mollusca; class Cephalopoda; order Sepiida; family Sepiidae; genus Ascarosepion; species Ascarosepion bandense. The sequence continues at coordinate 655,782 of JBBBDQ010001544.1, forward strand.
AGTCCAGACAATAGCAAATACTGCCTAACCTCAGAAGTATAGACAAATACAAAAGAACTAAATCGAGCCATGGATTAAAACTATAGAACATTGCGTAGTTTCTTAATATATAACAATTTATATAACATAAAATATTCTACACTGGGCTATGAATCAAAAACTATATTGTTCTTAAAAAAAAAAAAAAAAAAAAAAAAAAAAAAAACACTTTGGCAGGAAAGGAAGCTGAAGAGTGGGAGTAACATCTTCAGAAATTTATTTGCCAATAATGGGGAGTTCAATCTTTGGTAGCACCACAAGTCAGTATAGTAATGCACACTAATGATTCTGTTCTTGACAAATTCAACTTTCTCCAATAAGACAATATATTGAAGCCTAGCTTTAAAGCAATGATACAGCCTTAAAAAAAAAATAATTGAATAGTGAGGGAAACTAAAAAATAAAGTCATACAACAAATGTATGTTTGCAGGTAGAAAAAAAGAGGCTAATTCAGAAATCTTACAATTCTTTAACCCTGCATTGAAATGATTAAGATCCGAATTTTACAAACTGACTTCCAACAAAGTGCTACTTTAAATTAGCAAAGAAATGTGTTTTCATTTACAGCATTTTATGAACATTTGAAACCAAGCAATAGAACAAGTAAAAAAAATGAATCGATTACTCACATGTTTGTTAGCATCTCCCACTACAGCGACTCTTTATCCAATGCCAAATACCTATAAGCAAGAAAATTGTTACCATATGGACAACATCTATAGAACAATTTCTATGCTAAAATGTAGATAAGCAATATTGGCAGTAATGCATGACAAGTTTGTTTTTTTTCTTCCTGATTTCTCATGTACAATATACAAAGTACTGAAATTTGGTGAAACAATCTTTTAAAAAAGTAAAAATTGAAAAATCTGGTGCTAAAATAAATTTATTCCCAGATATATTTAGTTTGTTAATAGAGATAATGGTTACAGTGTAGTAGTGATTAAGCCAGTGAGCAGCAATAACAAAGCATGTAAACCAGATTCAAATGAAGTCAATATTAAAATACGACCATGATCATTTTATCTTTCTTACCACAAAGAATTTCTGTTACTATTGATAGACAAGGGATGATAAGTTCCCTGGCAGAGCTGACTTCTGAAACTGTTCAGATGATCAAATACCAGAAGTTTTTAATCCCTTCTTAGCACATCCTTGTAATCATTACAATAAATGTAAGCTTTAAGGTTTTATTGGAGGAGGAGGAGGGACCTAATAATATGGTTACAAAGAGAGTATAGTATTTTTTTCAATCCAATATTTCTTTCTATTACTTCAAATGTGATTATAGTGGATACTTGTATTTGAAATAGATACATTTTTATTTTAATCAATTTGCATTATGTTTATCAGTCTGGCATTAGAGAAAATGTGCTCTCTGATGGATCAAATCTTTATAAAAAATTTTGAAATGCACAAGCTGATAGATGCAATACACAACATTTGAAACAAAAATAAAAATGTGGCATCTATTTAAAAATATGAATAACCACTACAATAATGTTTGAAGTAATAAAAATGTTGGATTAAAAATAAAACCAGTTATTTTTTTTATAAGTGGATAACCTGTTTTTGATTTTAACTAAATATATTCACACAATACAAGGCTCAAGAGCCACCCAAATTTGGTTACTAAGTGAGTTAGTTGCATGAACATAAGAGGATAAAGTGGAGATAATGCAAGATAGATGACAGTTGACTCTACAGCTCTGGCCAAAAGTTTTGCAACACGATGTAAAAGTATAGTTTCAGATATTTTTGAATACTGAAAGTAAGTGAAACCATGAATAATCAATAAATAGGATATGTTTGATTTGCATGGGCGAGTTCTCAACTCTATGAAATGAGAAGGAATATTTTTTTCTGGGGAGAAGAAGAAAAAGGGCGTAGAGGTTGGACTGTATTTTCTTTTTGAACCGCATATTTGGCAAACAGAGTAAAGTAAAAAGCAGAGAGAAGAGATTGGACAGTAATTCTTTTTTTTAAAAAACCACATTATTCATTCTGTACATCTAATTGTGATGTACAAATGGGGAAAAGGTCATTGTCTCAAATCCAAACGATCTGCAATCATTACTTTACACAAAGCTGGTCTTAACCATCGTCAGATTCATGCAGCAACAGTCAAAAGAATAGTCCAGAAGTGGAAGAAAACTGGAAGAGAAAAAAGAAAGAAAAAAAAAAACGAAGTTGGGGTTTGAAGTGGTTGTTCAAAAGTGTCTACAGAGCGAGATGACCGATGACTGGTGCGACTTAGTTTATCTGATCAACAGGCCAGTAGTCAGCAGTTACTGAAGGAATGGTCCAGCAGTAGTGTGGAAGCTTTAGATTGCACAATACGGCAGCATTTGTTGAAAAAAAGGATTGACGTCAAAAAGGCCTACAAGAAAGTCACTTTTGACACGAAAAAATATAAAAGATCGACTAAATTTCTGTTGAATTCATAAAAGTTGGACTGTAGAAGACTGGGAAAAGGTGATTTTCTCTGATGAATCACCTTTTAGCTGCTTCGACAACAATGGATCAATTCGTGTCAGAAGACCAGTCGGTGAAAGATTCCACCCTGATTGTGTGGTATCCACAGTCAAGCATTCAGACCTCGTTCATATTTCAGAGTGCTTCTCCTTTCATGGCATCGGAGAATTACTGATTGTACCCAATGTCAATGAACAAGGAATGGTATATGGACACTATCAAAAATAGACTACCACAATTTTTGATAGAACACTACCCTGATCGAGATGCGGTGTTTCAACATGGTGCACCTTGTCATAAGGCAAAAGATGTGATACAGTGGTTCGAGGAAAATAACTTCAGAGTTCTGCAGAACTGGCCAGGTAATTCACCTGATCTCAATCCCATCGAAAATTTATTGTCCATCCTGGAACCAAAGATGCATGAAGTTGCTCCACCAACAAGAATTGAACTTGAAGCTGTCCTACAAAGATGTTGGACTTCTATTAGATCAAACTGTTTAAAAATCACTAATTGAGTCTATGCCAAAGTGAATAAAACTTGTTCTTAAAAATAGAGGAAGGCACATAAAGTATTGAATTTAACATCAAAATTTAACATACATCATAAATATTTTTTTTTTTACTTTGAAATAGTTTAAATTATTATTTTAAAATGCTAAAGCAAAAATAGTTGTTTTGTTATCGATAACTCGGATTTTTTATGGTGTTGCAAAACTTTTGGCCAGAGCTGTATACTTGAAGAGGTTTAAAAACATAAAATTACCTGACCAATTTTTTAAGTATTTAATTTATATTTACAATCTTTATAACTAAAAACAGAATATCATAAAAACTTACAGTTCTTATGGCCTAATACCATACAAATTCTGTTCAGCTTAAAGATTTTTAATAAATTTCCAATTACAAATGGAAATAGATTTCCTTTCTACACTGTAAGCAATTCTCCAGTTATAAAAATCATAGTTACAGTGTGCAATGGGCAACTTTCTGCCATTTTTAATTTCATACATGCGCATTGTTTTTGTCAACTGTACAGTATATTACAATCAGTTGGGCACTATCTGTGAGAAAGAGATGCAATTTACTTCACCAGAAATTTAGAAACAGCATGCTGTACTGCTTGGCAATCAAGTTAGAAGCTCCAATAAAAACATTTCTGAATGTTTAGGTATCAATCTAAGGACAGTGCAGAGGGTACAGAAAGAGTTGAATAAGTTTAATAATAATTATGAAGGTGTTTAGAGTGATCACTGTCACTGGGAATATTGTACCTCCATTCATGGGCCTCAGGCTCAACAGATTTGATAAAGTAATTTGAGGAGGTAGTGCTGTCCTGGGTCAAGAGGATGACTGCAGAAAGACTGTCTGGCAACAGGACTCTGCCCATACCACACAAGCAGGAGAACCCAGTCATGGGTATCAGATAATTACTATAACCACATCAGCTATTACACCCAGTTACCCAATTCCTTATTAATGTGTGAGGCACAGTAGAGCGAGAGACTAACAAAACTCTTTGTAACATCAAAGATGAATTGAAGGCAAGGATTATGGCAGGATTCACCAACTTCCAAAGTCATTTGGGAGCTGTGATTGAAACCAATGGCATTTTTATTGAATAAATTTAACTTTAGTACTTCAAGATATTTTTATGTAATTTTGGTAAATATACCTGCTAAAATGAGATGTCAGTGTTATTTTCATTTTTGCATAATATAGACAATTTATCCATCATCAGTCAGTCAGTTAAGTGCTATACGTGAAACACGCTTGGGCGATCATGTCTCGAAAGAGACATGACTGACTGGGCAGAAGATTATCCCACAGTAGGTTGCCATTGCTTTCTGTGGTAGACTGGTTTCCAGCTAAGGCTATAGAACCCAATCTGTCCTGTTATTTAACCCATAACTGGAAGGAAGAGACGGATTAATACCTTTCCCAAGGGTATCTGCATGTAAGTGAATGCAATGAATTCAACTGGAATTTGAACTCGGCTCCCTGATTTCTCATTCCAAGCCAACATCCACTGCACCACAATAAAAAACGAAAAATATTAATATTTTCATTGTTTTCTATTCATTTTTTTTTTCCAAAATCATGACCATTTCATCTATTTTATCTTCTATATTTCTTTCCAATTAAAATGAAAGTCATTTGTAATTAATATTAATATAAATAAAAAGCAACAAAGTAACAGTAATAAGCTAAAATGTAATTTCACTGCACTTTTATATTTTCTTGAAGGATGTCAACACCTGAGCAATTCAATTTCTTTTAGTCCATCAACTATAACCCATCAAGATATTTAACCACAAAGCAATGTCTATCATGAATCATCTTTTACCAATCTTGTCAAATTTCATTTTTTTTCTAATTCTTAACAGGTTCATATCCTTAAAAACAAAATTTAATGCAGATAGATTATTACATCTATATACTGATGATGAAAAATGCATTCTTTACGCAATAAAAATATTTTTCAACATAATTTCCTTATTCAGTGATAACTATAGATTCAGCTTTATACAGTGAAAATTTTAGATCTAAATTCGCTTAACTTTATATCAGGTGGTGATTTTATTGAACTAACTACATACACACATACAACTTCAATGTTAAGTCAGTTTCTAGCATTTAAACCCAAACAAATATTCAATCTCTTAAAACAAGACCTAAATTTTTCAAATATCTAAATTTTCTACAAACAATAACATTAGAAAAATTAAGCTAGCATTTCAAGGCCTGATAGAATTTTAAAATATTTAGAATAGATTACATATTTCTTTTATTTACATACATTGGTTTTTAACAAGTGAAAATAGAGGATTTCATTTATAAAGATGACAATAGGCTCATGAATAGATGTACAATTTATTTTGAATTAGTATATGCTGGTCAACTCAAGTACCAAGCAAATGAATGAAATAAAAACAAAAATTAAATTTTAGATTGTTTGAGCTGAGTTTTATTTAATGGCATATCAACCTCTGTGGGTTATTTAATGCAAAAAAGGTAGGGTTTTAAGGTATTTTTTTTAATGTTTTAGTTATAGTGAGAAGGTTGATTTTATCAGATTTTAATGAAAATTGTTTTTTTTTTTTATTTTATTTTAGATAACTGAGAATATCTTCTAGTTTCATATTCAAAAATGTTTTGTTGAGAATATTTTTTTTTCCCCTTCAAAAACGTTACAGTAATAAATTTTTCTACAAAAATATATTGCTGGTAATATTTTTCCTTCAAAAATGTATATTTTTCTATAAAAGTCTATTTTTATGTATATATTTTTATAAAGTGTATTTTTATACTTTCATAGTGTTTTGACCCCAGTTTGGGGGTTAACTATTTGCCCATAGCTGGGACCCTAAAAGGTGCTACCACTTGAGGTCAGGGTAGACCTGGGAACAACAACAATTAAGAAGTGGTTCCATGCTCCTCACAACCTCCCAATCAGAGGCCTTGCTGCCAGATGCAGTTTACTGTCATGTCCAGGACCAAAATTTTAGACTGGTCAACACTGATGTAATAACTGGCAGGGAAAAGACAAGTGGGAGAAAAGGTCAACAAAATTTTAAAAATACTCAAAATCTTATGAAAGAAAGAAAAACATCAAATTTTAATCTCAATATTAGAATTAACAAATTCCTAATTAGTAGTCTTCAATTGCTAGTAAAATGTTAGAGGATAGATCTCAGATCATTAATTAAAATCCTAAGCAAATGTTATATTTAAAACTGCTTCAAAGAAAATACAAAGCAACAAAATCATGTAAAATTTAACATATTTGATACCAACCAATGTTTATGCATATTATTTAATTCAGATTTACAGTGTGTCTACACAAGAAAGAGATGAAAAGTCTTTTGCTAGTCCCACTTCTTAAAATATAACAAAACATCAGAAACTCTTATGCAAACACAAATATTGTATATTAGCTTCCAACAAGAGGGATAACATTTTACTACTTTGGCAATGGTAATATTAGCCATTTCCTTACAAACATCTGGCATTCATTGACTGTACAGCCAGTATTGTTGTCAGTTGAAATTTATAAAATTTAAAGGGGGTCTTCAATAGTCTAACTCAAAGCCATTTTTAACCATTGATCTTAGAAGTGGCTGTATACAGCTGACAGTTTAGAGATTTCTGAAGAGGTCTGTAACTATCCATATGTAAGTCTCAGTGTAACAAGCTATTTAAAAGTGTAATTAGTTTTTAGGCTAACATTTTTGTTTCATAGCAAGTTGCAATGTTGGGAAACCACCTCTAATGCAGTCTATTCTGTGCTGAATTTCCTCATCTCTTACACTAAATTTGTCATAATTGATATTATTATAAATGTTTGGTATTTAATAATTCCGCATCCTCAGTTTAGGGTATATGCCATCACCAATTTCATTCCAAGTCCAGATCATGTTTTCTGTTTTGAAAGAATTTATGTTCAGTCCTATTTGGAACACTTGTTAGAGCATGTTGATTTTCTGTTCAAAATTATCCCTATCCCAACTAGAGACATCTATGTCATCAGCATAGCCAAATCAATAGTGGTCTCCAGATGGAAAGCTGGATAAAAAAAAAGTAGTTTTCAGAAATGATTATTCATTATCAACATTCATGCTATAGAAAAAAAAAAAAAGACATTTTTGTCATATGTTGTTGATGTGCAGAGAATTCACTGCTGAGTGAACACAAGTAACCCCAGCCAGATTGCTGATACCATTTTCTTTACTAGTAAACATTATACTAACTCCAACCATTACATGATGTGTGGTACTGCATAGGCAACTGCAAGACTATTAAATAAAGTTGATCAATACAAATTATTTTAAGAATTAGGTAAACTGTTTATGTTAACAATACCCATGAATGGATTATTTTTGTATGGATCAGTACATTTTTGCTCTACCCAGAGACAGAGTACAGTACCTGTGCAAAAAAATGTTATGCATATAGATTGTGTGTAATTACATAAGCACTCAAGACTGCACTGAAGAGTAGAACTGCAGTGTTGATTTATATGTCCAAAGTGTCTTATATGTCAGAGAGAGAGAGGAGTAAAGAGGACGAAGTATGTAAGGGGGATCCTGAAAATTTATTGCACCTAAACCATTAATAAAAACTTTTGACTAAATAATAGTAGATAGACTAAACTATCGCCCGGTTCACACTCCACCCACGTCTATTGAACAGGTTAAGAGGCTCATCCCTTGTTCCCTGTTTAGGATGTGGTTTCCAGCTTTCTCTTTTCCAATCTTTTCACTCTCACGTAGACTCCTGCACATCTGTGGCGTTACCGCCTTGCTCGGGGTGATATGATTAAAAAAATAAATAAATAAATCAGATTAGCGGAGAGCAATCTTCCTGCTTGAACCAAGAACTATTCAGTTTTCAGCACTCTTTGGTGAAGAAAACCTTCAGAAAATAAGAATATTGATGTTTGATCAAATTTTAGTGATCAGGTTTTGACTGGACAAAGAAAAGGCTAAAAGGAATTAAACATGTTATTGTTACATGATGCTTACTGCAAGTGGACCAAAGATGTATCATTTTGTCATAATGGATGATCTAACTGAATAGGGAGAGCAGATTGTTACTTATTTCCCTGACAGGTGAGTCTATTACTGAGAGAGAAACAGTAAAGTCATTGTTTATATCTTAAAAGTTTTGGTTAAAAGGTATTAAGCAACTTAATATCAAAAATTAAAAGTAATTTACTAGAAAGTTAAGGCATCAAAAATAATTCTCAATGCACAAAAAGAAAAAAAATATATACAATATTATTGCTAATTTTTATCAACTAATTCATCTACAAATTTTATTGATATATGTAACTGTTCATACTTCTATTGGTTAAATATTTCTTATTACTATAAAGATTCTATTTAGTAGGTAAGTCTGTAAGTTGACATCCTTGATTTTTAAACAGTAAATGAAAATAAATTGGCCAAAAATTAAGATATTTATTATTAAAATTAATTTTACTGTTTAAAAAACAGAAATTTCCATTCAAACAAATGTACCTGCTAAGTATAACAAATGTCTAAAACAATCCATTGATCCAAAATTATCTGTAAATATGTATATATTTACAATATTGTAATATATGCATATACAGTAATGCTGATAGGCTTTTAATGTAGTGAGTCCTCAGAAACCACAGGTGGTAATTTGGGTGCATTGCTGAAAAAATTTGATGAGTCCCAACTAAAATTTCTTAAATTGTTATGTTAAACTGCTGGGCTACAAAACTAAGTTTTTGGAGAATTTTTTTATCATCTTTAAAAAAAAAAGAACTAAAATTTAACCATGCCAAATTACTTAAATTGGCAACTTTCTTTTATGACATTAATTCAAAATATTAACATTTAAGAGTTCAGTTAAGAAACTTTTTTTTTAAATTATGAAAAAACAAAGTTTTTCAATTCACAGAAAAGTATTTTTTTTTTTAATTAAATCAATAAATTTAAAACAAAAACTATAAATTTCACTGAGTTCATGAGCAGTAAATAAATTTCAAAAAATAAATAAAAGAAAGCTTCTGGTAAGGCGACAGTGATGCCTATTTCATGCCATCCACACATCCTATCACCCAATGAAAGAAAGGAAGAGCTTGTAAAAAGTATTTGAAAATATGTGCAAAGTATCACTTTTCATGGGAAAAGTTAGTTGCATCCATAAGATGCACAGATGAGAAATTTACAGTGTTCTTAAAAATTTTTAAGAGGCGTCAGGGACACAGGGTATGCACCTATCCGCTTTTCTGTATAGGTTACAAATTTCCTTACTACTTACGTATCTATTGACTACTGTGCTTCATAGATCTACCAATAGTTCTAATATGATAGAAAAAAATTATACCCATCAAGGACAAGTTTTCCAATATAGCCAGTATTTAACCACACAATTTTATGCAGCTTTTTTTTTTTTTTGAGTCAGAACAGTCCCTTTACATTTAAAAACTGATACAAATTATAAAATATAAGAAATAATTTCAAGATATCTCAAGATTTTCAATAAAGTTGCAGGTTTTTAAAATAGGTTTTAAATGCTTGCAACTATAGCACATTGAATGTTATAAAAAGTTTAATATATTCATAAATCATATGTAGAGTAGATGAAGAGGTCACCTACCAAGATTTCTGCTTGGCTGAGGACCTGAGTATTCAATTTATTAAGTCAGAGTTTCTGTAATACAAGGCTGCCCAAGTACCCAGAATTCTTTTCTACTCCAATTACAAGTGGAATCCAATCCATGCTGAAAGCAGTTCATTACAACCTTTTCCATACATTGAACAACTAAAAACACTGTAAATAAACTTTTGAATTGTTTGCTAAATATTCCATAAGTTAATAGTGTCTTTATTTGGCCTAGATATTTTATTATGTGGCAAACTTTTTTAAAAATTAACATGCTCTTAACTTTCTTACTGGAAAAAGGCATGAATCCGTCTCTTCTCCCTCTAGCTATGGGTTATAAATAGCAGGCCAGATTGGATTCTATAGCCTTGGTCAGCAATCAGTCTACCACAGAAAGTAACTGCAAATAAATCTTCTGCCCAGTCAGTTATGTTTCTTTGGAGACATGGTTGCCCAAGCATGTATCATATATGACAATAAACTGACTGACAATGTATTTCTTATTGAGACTTTCAATGCTTTGGCTGTCAGACACATATCTGCACGGGATGAGGAATGTCCAAGAAACAGACATGATGAGAGAGCCCCAGCAAACAATATATGAACTTGCTCTTCAAGCAAGCTAAAATGCTGATACAAGTTTAAGACAAAACTGACAGATTGGATAGAACCACCAAACCTGGAAAACAGAATTGTTGGACTGTAAACAAACATTATCAAAGAGACAACAAAACACTTGAAACCCAAATATCATCCACTATCTATACAAAGAAAATGAGCATAAATATTAGATGGATCTGCCCAAACCTCCTGGAGCAGTTCTCTAACTCTATTGTCCCTACTAATTCTATACATAAATTGGGTCTAGAAAGCTATATCAGCATCCATGGACAGAGCTAACCAAAATACAACTGATATGACCCTCTCTATACTCTAAAATAATAGTAAACAATTCTTACTGAATATTTGATGTTCAAGTATGCACAAATATAACTTCCATTTCTTTATGTCAACATCTAATGAAACTTGTGACAAATTGTTTTCAATACATAACACTATCACATTTCTGTCAAAGTACCTCTGAAATTGGTGACACCATTTCTAAGTAGGGAGGGGCTTATTGTGATTTGCATATTTCTTCTAGTAAGAACTAAATACATAACATGTGGCTACTCAAATATGTATATATTGAAGCAAAGACACCATAGGATTCACACTGCAAATTAATAAGATTCATTAAGGATACAAAAAAGAGTGAAGTGAAGAGTTAAAAATTAAATAGATTTATATCTTATACATTAGTGTCACTCTTAAAATAATGGTTTTATTTTATTGTCTTACATCAGAGACAAACAAATATACATATAGTAATAGAGGTTGAACATTCTAGACAATGACCTAATTATTTTTTCTTTTCCTTTCATAGATAGCAGTTTGGTTAAGAAAAGTGTGCCATTAAATTTTGAAGTTAAAAAAAAGAATATACATAATGGCAATTACTGAGCATTTATGAAATCAAAAAGTGGATGTGGGCAAAGCTTAGTAATGGTAATGATTGGAGCAATTTGTATAGCATACCATGTTTCAGGTCAACCCACAAATTAAAGAGCTTGTCAGGTTGACCAGAAGGTGTCTCTCAAAGTGAGCAGCCAGCCGGTTAAAATCACAAGCTCCAAGTGACACTTCTGGTAGCATTTTGAAAGATTTGGAAAATAAAATTGATATTATTATTATTCAATCACTGAGTGCTTCCCTCCCTTCTTTGAAAGGCTTAATTTTTGAGTCAGCACCTACTTGATGGAAACCATAAATACAAAATATAACAAAGGAAGGGGGGTTTAGAAGGGGATTCACATGGATCACTCATCAATCAAATCAGCACTTCAACAAGGTTTTATTGAACAGATCTTAATGTGTATAAGTGAACTTTTACTTCCCAAAGGTTTTATTAAATTACAAAATGTAGAAGCATCAAATAAATCATTTGATACAAAAAAAAAAAACAAAAAAACTCCTGTCTTGCATTTCATTCTAAATTTGCTGGTTTAATTTTAATGCATTGCATAAACATTGTGTTATTTTTTTTTTAAGTATATAGCTTCAAAATTTTCTTATTCCAGACCATACCTGGAATAACAGCTACCTAAATTAGATTGTACACCAGAAACTTATTACAGACACCCAACAAGTTGTGACATACCTACCAACATGAAACAAACTTTTAAAAAGCAGCTCATTTTTTTTTTCGCTACAAATTCGTGATTACATACAATCCTCATGCTTTTAACATGAAGTTTATTTCATTGAACATGGAGCAGAGTACAGAAGCACAGCCCATGGAAGCAGTGATAACCTTAAACTTTCCTTCATTCAATGCAAACAATTTCTACTCCAACAGATTCTTTTCTCGCACTTCCCTTCCGCATGCTTGCTTCCCAGACGGCTACAACCTCCAGGAGTTTAAATGTAAGGTCAATAGACACCTCCTAACACACTAACTCGCACTCATTCTCTCAAACACGCTTCTTATGTACCTCCTTACTCGTCTATCACCCTCCTTCTGATATTTCCTATATCCAATCGCTCTATGTAACCCCCTGCGTTATAGTGGCAGTGGAATGCCTTGCTTGGAGTGAAATGATTTTTTAAAAAAAAACAAAAAAACTAAGTTTTAACACAAAGAACATTACTTCCCAATGACTGCAATAGTGCTATGTAGTTGAGAAACTACCCACTAAAGTGACTATAGAAGTTGCAGACCTCTTGAAATCCTTACAAGACCTGCCATACAATACATTAAGGCAAGCAGTAATTAAAAGTGAACTAGCAAGTCTTATGAGAGCAAGCTTAGTGATTTATTCAATAATGTCAAGCTAGATGATAAAAATGCCCTTAAAACTATGTCATATGAGATCCCTACTGGGACCAAATATGTCTGATACTATTCTATGGTGTATGTGAATGGGAAACTTACCCAAAACCACTACTAAAGATCCTAGCCTCTCTGGCAGAAGATGAACATTTTTTTTTAAAGTAGCTGATGCTAATCACATACATGCAACAAAATAACCACCTAATGCATTCTCCTTGTAAAGACAGGCAAAACGATCAAGAAATTAGTCAAATTAAAAAAGTGATCTTTAAACCAACCATCCAAATGAGACAGTTAATTAGAGAGTGAAGCAGCAGATTGTGTTCAAGTCAGAGAGAGAAAGGAGTACCAGTAGGCATAAAATCCAAACAAATGGTACATTATGCTTGGTATCGTAGAAATTTTGGTAACAACGCCCACAGATGCAATAAAGTCATGCCATCACCAGGTAAATGAATCAGTCAGCCAAGAAGCATGACTCCATTGACTGGACAAATGACATCAAATTATTGGCTTATATTATTTGCTAGACAAATTGACATGAGAGCACAGGTCAGTATCATTCTAGTTATGTCTAGCATGAAAAAGCAAAATGCCTCAATTTCTGCATATAAGCTACAGGCAGCAAATGAATTGGTTATGACATATGGTGAAAAAATACTTAGGTTGGATGTTGGTTTGAGGCCAAAGTTCAAATCGATATTTATAGTAACATATTAAAATACCCATTATTGGAGCTGACTTTCTCACTGACTACAAATTATCTGTGAATTTAGCAAAAAGAACCTCGTCAGATGACGAAACAAAGTTGAAAGATTCAGAGACTTGCACTGCATACCTCACCATAAGAATTGCTGCTGCACTTTCCCTGGAAAGCAAATCCAACCACATTCTTTGCCAACACACAAATACAATCCATCCTGTATTACAACCTACAGTTGCTAAGCAACCACATCACATTTAGAAAAAAGAACAGCCTATTTATGTAGCACCATGTAGACTGCAATCAGGTAAGTATAAATTTGCCAAACAAGAGTTTCAGAACCTAGTGGAGAAGAGAATAGCTCATCCTTCTAAAAGCACTTGGGCATTTCCAATTCATCTGGTTCCAAAAGGAAATTCTAACTGGAGATTTTGTGGTGATTTCAAATGGGGGAATTCTGTCACAACCATTGATCGTTAACCTTTAACATTTATTACCAATTTCACTATATCACTGCAGGGAGCAATAATTTTTTTCTAAAATTGATTTGGTAAATGCTTATTATCAAATTCCATTTACAGAGGATGATATATGCAAGATAGCAGTCACTACACCATTCAGCTTATTCAAATTTACCAAAACACTTTTCAAACTGAAATGTGGAGCAAATATTTCAGCAGTTTATGAACAAGGTTGCCAGAGGACTACATTTTGTTTTTGCATATATTTATTTGCTGATAGCTAGTAAGGACAAATCACAGCAATCTGCACACTTGCAATCTGCATACTTGCAATCTGTGTGCGAAAGACTGACAAAATATGGATTAAAAATTAATTCAGAAAAATGCCCGACACGATTTTTAGGATATAACGCACTGGATGGAATCACGCATGTTGAAAAGAAAGTTACGCTATTTCCAATTTACCAACACTGATATCAGTGTGACAGCTTAGGCATTTCAGATTTATTTTTTTTACAGAAATCACATTAATTATCCAGACATTATATCACCACTCTCATTTCCTTATTAAAAATAAAAAATAAAAATATCAAATTAAATGACAAACTCAGTAGAAAATGCAAAAAAGGTTTTATTAAATTATAAAATAAGTTATTTGTGTCATAATTGATATTAACAATTGATGCTAGTGCAGTAACAGTTGGGACTACTTTTTAACCGAGTGAGTAATAATCTCTCAGCCCATTTCATTTTTTTTTTTAAATGACTAGCTCAAAGGAACTACAGCACTTTCTCCAGAGAACTTTTAGCTCAATTTATAGCTGTGAGAAAGTATTAGTATTTATTAGAAGGAAGTGACTGTGATTTTCACTGATCACAAACCTTTAATTTATGCATTGAATTCTATCTACTTGCAAATACTAAGAGAATTGTGTCAACTTGATTTTGCAAGTCACCTCAACAATAAAACACATTCAGGGACATAACACTTTGCACACACATTGTCTAAAACATCACTTCATTTAGATAAAGCTGTTTTTGATTTTGATACTATTACCAAGGAGCACAAATCAGATGAAACCATGAGATTAGCAATGTCATGGGCATCACTTCATTTGACTAAGTTACCATCACTTTTTAGCAATAAAATGATTTTTGTATGATACTAGTCTTAAGAACTCAAGACCTTAAATCCTGCCAACATTTCACAAAGCTATTTTCCAAGACTTTCCGCCAATAATAGAGCAACAGTTAAGTTAATCACAACAATTTGTGTGGCCCAGTCAGTATTAAAACTGATACATGGTACTGGACTAGAAATTGTTTATCCTGCCAGTCATAAAATCAGTAGACACACTAGGTCTTTCATAGGAGTTTATAGTATATCAGACACATGCTTCACAAATATTTGTATTGATTTGGTTGATCCATTTATGCAATCAAGAGGCTATCACAAGACATCCTCATTGATATTGTCATATCTGATGAAATATACCTGTATAGAAAAGGTTGTTACCACATTTCTCGACAGATTTCATAATTTGCTGTGCCAAACACAATCATGACAGTTCAAGTCTAATCTATTTAGGGATTTCACAAGAGATCTAGGCATACACTATGTCAAGATAGCAAACCATTATTGTACAAATGGCACAGTGGAGAGATTTCATTGTCAGTTAAAAGCTGCATTAGCAGCTAGGGACAACCGAAATAATAGGGCAGAAAACATGCCATTGATTTTATTATCAATAGGGAACACTATAATAAAAAACACGATTTGCTATGTACCTCAGCCGAAATGGCTTTTGGTACCACAATGGCCTTACCAGGCCAGTTTTTTAAAAATTACAACATTCAACTGTTGACGATATTTAACCAAGAATTAAAATAAATATATCATGACTGCAATTTTCACCAACCAGGCAAGTGGCTACACAAATCTATATCCCAAAAGACTTGCACAATTGCAAAACAGTTTCTGTATGCAATGATTTCAAGAAACCACTAGCACCACATTATAAAGGTTCCTATGCCATTTGTGCCAATGTGGATAAATATTTCACAATTCTGCACAATGATGAGAAACTATATTCATGGACACAATCAAACCAGCATACATAAACACAAAACTGTAAAAATTTCAGTCCAACATTTTCAACTGATATTAAATCACCCACATCACAAACGCAATAGGCAGAAGTGAAGATCACACCACAAAATACAGCACAGATATCTACACACAGACTGAGTGGCATTTCCAGCAGGGTTTCAAAACATTTGGAAAAATAAATTATTTGACTACCAACAGCGCTTCACCTGTTAGCTGGAAACTATAAGCATGAAATATAACAAAGTCCTAAAGGGGATTCCATTGTGTGTCACCTCAGACATGGATCACTTATCAATTGAATTGATATTTCCAGCTTTGCTAATGTAGATTCGCCAACAAAGTTCACTAACTACTTTTCTATTCTTCAAGGGTTTTAAACACACCTCAATGTGGGTAAATGAACTTTAAACTAGCCACAAAATGTACAAGTCTCAAATAAATTGTTGTCTTGCATTTCATTCTAAATTTGCTTGTTTCATTTTATTGCATAAACATTTACCTTTTTTTTTTTTTTTTAAGTACAGTTTCAAGATTTAATTATTCTTAACAACAACAATCAGAATAACTTGTAATTACAGCTACCCTGAGAAGCCCCCAACAAGCTTTTTATCTTTGTTAAAAATATAGAGCCAATGATAGTGAATATGTAGGTAAAAACTTGCTCTATCCAATGGTGTTATTGTGCTCCTTGTATTTGTTGTTGTTGTTTCCGTGGAAATCAATAGGGAGCATTATTTTCAGAGCAACAATCATGTTTATGAGAGAGAAACAACATTTTGTTTGATCAATTTTCCATACAGGTTCTGGGAAGGGGGTGGTCAGAAAGAAAAGGAATTCATAAAAGTGTTCAAGTATTTAGAAAGCATTACAAGTCATTTGCTTTATAAAAGTAACAAAATAGTAAAAATAAAAATATTTTACAATATAGTAGGCACCTGGCCATAGAGCAGTAAGTAGGAAGTAGTATAGTGGATGCTCCACACGTGTGGCCTTAACGTAAATATATCCCCCATAATAATGGGGTGGCTGTAAACGTGCCTGACTAAAGGTAAGATGCAGTATTCAAATTTAGAATAAGCAAAAAAAAAGATATTGTAGAATAAACAACACGCAATTTTACAAGGATATAAAAAGTATGATCAATGGCTCGATAGAATGGCTCACGAAAACCATAATTCTAAAAAGAAAAAAATGAAGGTGAAAGGCCCTAAAAAAGGTACGTTTTAAAATTAAAAGCCTGTCCATGAGACATGCACACCAAAATAATATAATTATAGCCTTTTTTTGTTTTAAAATTTTATCCAAAATCCAAACACGTTTTGCTAAAAATTCAACCGACAAGATCGATTTGTGCTGAAATTTCTTTTATTATATTTTCAATTTTTTTTAAAAAGATGTTGTACACTGTACAGAATCAATAATATAGCCTGACTTAAACGTATTAAAATGCAAACATGCCTCTTTTTAACACATATACACTTTTAACACACATAATGAGTACACTACAATACATTGATGATCCACAGTACCAAACCCTAGAAAAAACAATTCTAGTTTATGCTCGCCATCCACCCCTTTTTCCATTTTTTAAACAGCAGTCATATTTTTTATGAAAGAGGGGACATCAAGATACACAATGATAGAACAGAACAACACGTGATGATTGCACATCCAAGCTGACTTTGTTTGTTTTGATTAAATCAAACTTTTTTTTTTAATTTACAAAAAAAAAAATTTGCAACATTTTCATTAATTTGTGGGCAGATCTGTTCTTTTTCGTTTCCTCTTCGCAATAAACATTAAAAACATAAAGCCACTTGTGTTGTGTCTTAGCACAAACGACAACACAAAAAAAGTAAAAAGGAAAAAAAACAGGAAGAATCCGTACGTAACGATGAAGTGATAACGGGTTTGCTTTTCAACTTTACAGCCAACAGCAAAATGTTGAGAGAATCAGTATTACATACACAAGAAACGAAAAATACAATTCTAACTAGCAACAGAAAGGATATACACGCAAAGAGAGAGAGAGAGAGGCTAAAAATAACAGAGCAGAAGAGTGCCGTTTTGTTACCCCCACAGAAGAAAAAACAAAAAACAAAAAAAACAGTGAAACCAGACTAGAAACGGCCAATAGCTACGAGCCCAGACAGTATGCCAGCACCCAACTTCATTTCAGGTACGTGGACGAGTATCCGGGGATGCTGTTTCCTCGACTGGGAACAAGCGACAGTGCTTCAGGCGTGAAAATAAGGCTAAACAATACAAGGTAAAATCGTAATACTCACAAGCGCTCCGCCATCTTTACAAGGGGTGAAGAGCGCGTTTATGTTGCAGTCTGGGAAATCTTGGTATGGAGCCACGTGGAGCGTCACGTGACTCCTCGGCTCAGCTTATGAGCGTCAGGAAGGAGGCGGAGGGAAAGGAGAAGCAATGCATTCGATAGAGATTTTTTTTTTTTTTTTTTTACACTACATACACACATTATGATTACATATGATAGGTTTCCCTAGTATTACAGACACTAAATTTCACTACACAGAAAAGAACGAATGACCTGGGGATATTTTTCGTTTAAAAAGAGAGGGGCTAAAATTGAAATTCTTTTTTTAAATTATTAATTTCCTATTTTTAAATCAAATATTGTTTCTCCATTGTTCCAGCTCAATATTTTAAAACAAAAAAAAAAGAAATCGTGTCGTCCACGCCTCCTAATTAATTTTTCTATCAACTGGAGTAGAAAGTGAAAAAGAAAATCAGTTATATACCATAAATTGCAATGAATGTTTGTTCGCATTAGTAAAACAAAAAAACTTACGTTTGAAAAAGTAAAAAATATAATTCCACCCAATGATCAGAAGTAAGGTACTTCCCCTCTCGACAGTCCTACAAAAAAGTTTTTGTTATGGGAATGCGAAGATAAAACAGGAATGGCACTAGGATTTTTACCGCCACACTCCCAACAAGAAACAATGACGAGTGCCAAACATTTTGCAGAAGTTTGTTTATCATCTAAAATCTTTGATACCTCAACATCACATTAATGCTATCTTTTTTCTTTCTTCGGTATTAAAAGAAAAATTACAACGGCACCAGAGGGAACGTTTATTTAACAAAAACAAAACACAAATGCTTGTTTTTCTATTCTGTCATCAGTTATAGTAGCACGACTACTACTTTTTAAACAAACGTTCAATGGGTTTGGCTCGGTAGGAAGGAGGATAGATTTCCACAACCAACATTAAAAAAATGCTCTAGTTGTTGAAAACTCGTTACCACACACTCATTTTGAAAAAGTTTAAATCCGAACGAAAAGCCCTTCTAAGTGATTAAAACAATAAAGCAGCCTTTAGTTTTGTTTAATTTTTTTTTTTTTTTTGCTTAACGTTATTTCGAGTAGGAAGATGAGAAAATCATATTTCTTTTTTATATTCTGTAGTTAGTAGTACCAAATAATGGTATAAAAATTTTAAAACTATCAATTTTACGGTAAAGAACAAAAAATATGAAAGTGTTTGGTTGGAGTCCAGCTTTTAGTCAGAAAGAGAAGGGTTTCTACATAGAATAGAATATAGATAGAAAAATAATCGAATTGACCAGTTCGAAATGAAACAACAATCGCATCTACAAGACAGGTCAGTTATTTCTCAGATTCAAACTCAATATCACAACAACAGCAGGACCCTTGTTACAAGGACCGAACATGCTGTTCTAACTCTTTGGGGCATGCCATGGGTACTTCAGTGCGCCTACATCGCAACCTAATGCGATACAAGGTCCGTTTCAGCGGGTTTCTCGGCAATAACGTGGAAAAAATTGCTTAAGCCGCCTCAATACATCTTTCAGTAGTGACAAGTAATGATCCCATCCCCCTTTCAAAGAAGATATACTGTCTGAGAGGGGTGCCCCCACTGGGGTTTGGGCTCTAAAAATATTAATCTTCAACTTTCCCGGCAAACCACCGCTTATTGCTACCCTAACTTAGCTTTTTATTTTAAGAGCAGTATTTTTTCTATCGCCTGACAAAAAATAACCTAGTGAGTTCGTTCCCTAGGTCGGGGAGCGTGTTTTACTTGAACTCAATGAAAATAGGTCTAGCAGCACTAAATAAACACAAGAAATATTCTTAGAGTAGATACAGCGATAGAATCCATGTCTAGTAGACATGGATGGATACTATCGCTGTAGTGTAGGTAGAAATAAATAAAGTAAAGTGTTCAGTTTGAAATTCCCCGAGGTTATCAGAATCAACAAGTACCTGATGAAGAAGACTGAAGAACACAACGGCCGAAACGGTGTGACTGCGATAAAGTTCAAGGACAATAATAGTCCGTGTATGACTCCTCATAGCAAATTTTTTAAAAAAATATAGAAAATTCAAACCTTTCAGCCTCAGCTCTTCTTCGTTCCTGTCGTTATTTTACAAACACTTAAATCAAATCAATAATAACTATGCCATTAATGCCAAAAAAAGGTTCAAGTGCGGCATTTCCTTTAAAATAAATAGATGAAAAAAATAAAAATAAAAATAAGGTCATTGTAGGCAGGATGAGCAGAGTAATTTTTTCTTAATCTTTCAAAAGAATTTCAATATTTAACGTTTTGACTTGTTCGTTTTATTTTTTAAAGTTTAAAATTCACTAAAATATTTTACTTTTAAAATAAAAACGTCCTATTTTAACCCCTGCTTTATCATCATAATCTACACTAAAAAATAAAAATGTTTATATCAGGTAAAAAAAACAACTACTTTCTTCATTCATTCATTTTTTCGCCCGTGAAAAGATCTAAGACAAATGAAAAATGGTTTTTGACAACAATGTATTCGTCTCCTAAGCCGAAGACATTTTTTAATTTCTAAATATTTTTTGTCGAGGATAAACGTTTTATTAATTTTGAAAGTCTTTTTTAATTTTTATTTTGAAGTTGACTGAAATATTAATTCTCCGCTTTTGCCAGATTCTTTTTTCAAGTTTAAAATAAAACTTTTTAAAAATTGTAAAGCAGGCTCAAACAAATTCAAGATTCAGTCAGCTGTATTTAATTTAATTATTTATAGTTCACTAGGTTCAGAGAGACTAGCTAGCTAATGAGGGGTTTCATAATCGCTTTGGCTTATTTATGCCATAATTTTTTTGTTACTAACGATGAAGAAATTCTTTAAAAATTAATTTTAAGACAAGAGTAAAAAACAAAAATAAAATGAAACTCAGTTTCATCAAAATCAAAGATCGCGTCACGTACGCTTTCTCAACTGCGTCTCTGACATTATTCCCCATGATAAGGCTACAACTGTGGGGCACCTAGTGAGGATCAATTCTTTTAGAGAGCTATGATTTTCAAATCTGACCTTTGGTTGGAGCGTTACAACTACCGATTTTTTTTTTTTTTTAAGTCTGATACAAAAACCATGAACAAGTGAACATTGAATTAATTAATAATAATATCACTGTTTGTGGCTTGCATCCTTGAAATCAGTCAAAAAATGAAATCTGTCTTCTAGGAGAGAATCTAAGTACATATGTCCGCGATATCAGCGCGCGCGCGCACACACACACCTCCGCCAGATTTTGTTTTTTTTATACCCTTGACGGACACGCTTTTTCAGTTTCGCTCTTGTCTTCATCACCAACAAACTAAATCAATATGACTTTTTACAACAGACTGACAATATCAGAAATGGAGAAGAGGAAATACACAACATTGTGTTGGAACGAAAAGAGAATTTTTAGATTTTGTCCGTTAAGGAAGCTGGAAGAAGTAACGATCGTAGAAAAATAATTTTGGATGAATTGAGTAAAAAAAGGGTTAGCCGTCTGCTGAACTGAATAGACAAGACGGCAAAAATAAAAACAAAGAGGCCTTTTTTTGTTTGTTTAAAAAATTATTGACATTGCATTGCCAAATATTTAATTTAAATTTTTAAATCATAGCTAAGTTTAAAAAAATCCATTTCGTAAACGACCGTGTTATGCAAAATGCCTGTGTTACTGTTGTTGTGTATTATTTCAGTAAATATTTATCACACAAATACACATGATAGAATTGATTCAGCAGATGTGAAATACAATAGTGGCCGATATAAAATTAGGTTTTTTTAACAAGGCCAGTGGTTAACAACATGAATCATTTCTACAGCGCGCATTTTCACCCAAGAAAGCAACAAGTGCTTCTCTTTCATCATCGCCTTATTTTTTGTCCCCTCTTATAGTGCCCACCAATTGATAGCTTTTTTTTTCTCCACCCAATTTGATTTTACAACAGTGGCATGATTCCACTTTAGTTCATAAAGGCGTGTCAGTTTCGTTGGTCACATGATTTTTTTTTTAATCTAAAGAGAAAAAATGCTTCAGTGACTTCAGTGGTTATCAACAGGAATGTTTTTTTATGATAATGAAACGCACTATTTCTCCCACAAATAAATGTCATTTTTGGACTTTTTGCGTTTTTTAGTTTATTATGAATTTATTTATGGGAAAAAATGCCATTTAAATGCAGTGAAGATTTGACTTTAAAATAAAAATAAAATTTATTTTATTTTTATTTAATAAATTTGCAAACAAATGCATGGTAAGAACAAAACAAAACAAAACAAAAAAACATTGCTACTGAAAGTAAAATTTACAGAATTTTTATCAACTTTAAAAGGAAAAAACAAAATTCAATTTTAGAAGTTCGGTTTCCTAACAGCTGCACAATCTTTCCATGGCCAATTTTCTACAGCTGGCTGTAGGGTTCGTCTAACTAAAAAAATATTTTAGTTAGAGACAAGCCCTAAGTTATATGGCTAAAAAAGTGACTACCACTTCCAATAAATTTCAGTAAATATATTCTTGAATTTTTAATTAAATTTTATGAATTATAATTTAATTATAGTCGTTAACTGTTAAAAAGTGCCTAATTTATTTTGAATTAAAAATGAAATTATTAGCAACCCAAATTTTCTAAATAGGAAAATAGATTTATCATATGATGAAAATGTTTAATAAAAATAAATAAATAAAATACATAACTGCTAAAAATTATATAGTGTCGAAAATTATTATTCAAAATAAAAAAAATAATTTAGTTTAAAATCACTGACTATTATTGTAGTAATGTTATTGTTCAATGTTATCGTACTTCGTTTTTTTTTACTGTTTTGTTTGTAACAAACTTTTGTTTGTATTTGGAATGAACATTTCCCATCAATCCGACAATAATCCGAGCTTAAATTTGTAACAAAATTGATCCAATATTCACTTTAATCAGCTGACCTAAAACTTACATCACACTTTCATCTTATTCTTACTTATAAACAAAAAATAAACGGAAAACGGGTTTCCGATTTCCGGGCGCATTTCTCTGTTCCCCCTGACAACTCCTCTCTTTATAATTCACTCATTTGATAAATACAGTTACTCCCGCAAAATAAAATAATTTCGATACAGACAACATTAATTTCCTCCAACTATGAGGATTTAAAAACAAAAATTAAAAAAAAAGAAAAAAGTGCTTCATCTCTAGTAAGCAAAAAAACGTACGCAAGAGCTGTTTTGCGGTTTTCCAGTTGTAACCTTGACTTTTGTTATGTAAATGACACTTAACGCGTCAAGTTCACACAGGAGAATGAAAATTGAAAACCATTTTATTTTTAAACAAAAAGGTAAACAAAACACTGATGAATCTCTAGTTGGTTTTCTTGACGTGGAGCAAAGTTACGGCGAGCCTGTTTCAATTCAGACCGAAAAGTGAACACTTTTTTGTTTTGTTGACATCGTTTTTAAAAAAAAACGAAAAAATCGTTTGACTGTGTCCTCTTTATTTGTTTTAAAGAAAATTGGTTGCTTTCCATCTTTGAATCTTTATTTTGAATAAATTTAACAGCCTAAAAGTCAAATAAATTGCAGTGCATGTGTGTAAGTTTTTAGTTATTTACAATTAAAAATAGTAACCCAAACACATTTTCATTTAAAAAATGTTTTACAAATTTAAAAAGTAAATAAATTTATTTTAAATTCAAGCAAATTTATGAAGTGCTTTGTTTTGTTGTAGTTACCGGTCGATAGCAAGTTATTGTCGTTCAAAAATGCTTTTAGTTTTATTTAATTTTTTTAATATCAACATTTTTCATCTTACAACAGAACAGACACTTTAAATCCACGGCTGTTGTCGATCACAAAAACAGGTAATAAAATCACCACAAAAATATAAGAAAAACTTTAGCCAAATGGAGATGTAAGGAGTTGAAACATTGCAGTGTAAATTTTACACTGCATTTCACAATGTTTAACTCAATGTTGGATGATTTTCCGCGTGAGTAAAAAGTTAAATTAGAAATTTAATTTGTAAGCGCGTAATTAAGATAACATGAAATCTTACAGGTTAATCCATGATATAATTATAAATTTATTGAATTACACCAAGTACTTTTTAACTTGTAAGTAATTTAGTACTAACAACTAACAATTCAATATAAAAAAAAATCAACTACTAAAATTTGAAATTACTACTACTTGGTTTGTGCTCTGTATTGTAGCAAGCTTAAATTAACGAAATTGAGATTTGTTTTCTAAAAAGCAAACAATACATATACAGGACTTTCGGACAGCTAGCTAAAATAAGGAGAAAATATGTCAAAAATCGATCGTAGAGTTGCTTTTGAACAGAACCAATTCTGATAACAGTCATGTGATTTAAGTTGAGATTAAAAACATTTAAGAAAAACTGAGCGTGTCACAAAAATGAATGAATTCGATAAAAAACTAGGCTTAGTCTGGCACAGAGCCACAATAATAGCGAGGACTCAGGATCAAATCAGCTACACTCGCCAATGGTAAAGAAAACAGCGTTAAAAATCGCTCTACAGCAGGGGCGCATGATTAATATGCAAAAAAAAAAATTATGTAAAAAAAAAAAGCCTTCCGTTCAGAATATAACCAGATTACAGTCAATAGAGTTAAATGCCAATGATACTTTTCATATTTTTTTCTCTAATTTGCGATTTAAAGAAGTAAAGTAATGATGTTACCAGTTACTACTACTACAAAACAGAAAACATTGCTAAGTCATACAAACAGCAGAGCTATACAACTGAGTATTTATTACAATTGAATTATACAAAGTTTAATTTTAGTCAGACGGAAGGCCAAATAAGAGGAAACTAGGAATAAGACGATTGTGCTGCATCAATCTTTCAAGTGTAGAAAGTCATTCTGCTTTAAGAATAAATAATCAGCATTTGAAGTTCCTTGCCTTCACACGGGTTGAAAAAAACAAAAAAACAAAAAAAAAAAAAACACTGATGTCAGATACCCAATGGCCCAGCTGTCCAACAAGGTAGTTTGTTTTCAATTTGAATGTTCAAAACAATACAGTGGAGAGGAAACTCTTTTTTCTTTAAGTACCATGTTCCTTCAGAACATTAAATTACGGTTTACCACTGTTTACTGTTTTACCTTGGTTCTTGTCCTGATATCAATCTGCCAAAATTTGTTTAAATTTGTTGGTGCTTTCTTCTACAAATTAAATTCTCAAAGCCTCTTTTACTCATTCAGTCAGTTCAAGAGTCACATGTGATACACGCTTGGGTGATCATTTATTGAAAGAGACATGACTGACTAGGCAAAAGATTTTCCCACACTATGTTGCCATTGCTTTCTGCAGTAGACTGGTTGCTGAGCAAGGCTACAGAACCCAATCTGTCCTGCTAAATATTTTCTTAATTTGTGATGAAATTGTGCAGCATTCATTGTCATATAGAAGGGCAGACATTACATAGCAATCTAGCATTCTTTTTTATTTCTAACATCTTTCAATCCTAACTATATTGCTCAAGTTTTCTAGAGTACCTTCAAGTTTTCTAGAGTACCTTCAAGTTTTCTAGAGTACCTTCAAGTTTTCTAGAGTACCTTCAAGTTTTCTAGAGTACCTTCAAGTTTTCTAGAGTACCTTCAAGTTTTCTAGAGTACCTTCAAGTTTTCTAGAGTACCTTCAAGTTTTCTAGAGTACCTTCAAGTTTTCTAGAGTACCTTCAAGTTTTCTAGAGTACCTTCAAGTTTTCTAGAGTACCTTCAAGTTTTCTAGAGTACCTTCAAGTTTTCTAGAGTACCTTCAAGTTTTCTAGAGTACCTTCAAGTTTTCTAGAGTACCTTCAAGTTTTCTAGAGTACCTTCAAGTTTTCTAGAGTACCTTCAAGTTTTCTAGAGTACCTTCAAGTTTTCTAGAGTACCTTCAAGTTTTCTAGAGTACCTTCAAGTTTTCTAGAGTACCTTCAAGTTTTCTAGAGTACCTTCAAGTTTTCTAGAGTACCTTCAAGTTTTCTTACCTTCAAGTTTTCTAGAGTACCTTCAAGTTTTCTAGAGTACCTTCAAGTTTTCTAGAGTACCTTCAAGTTTTCTAGAGTACCTTCAAGTTTTCTAGAGTACCTTCAAGTTTTCTAGAGTACCTTCAAGTTTTCTAGAGTACCTTCAAGTTTTCTAGAGTACCTTCAAGTTTTCTAGAGTACCTTCAAGTTTTCTAGAGTACCTTCAAGTTTTCTAGAGTACCTTCAAGTTTTCTAGAGTACCTTCAAGTTTTCTAGAGTACCTTCAAGTTTTCTAGAGTACCTTCAAGTTTTCTAGAGTACCTTCAAGTTTTCTAGAGTACCTTCAAGTTTGTCACACTTTCACTGTCCAGATTGTTGTATTTTTGCACCGGCTTGATTTTGATGTTATGATGAGTAACTCACACCTTGGACTGTTTCTTTTCAAAACTTTCAAACTTTGTTACTATTACCTGTACTGGTTAATTACATTTATTGTAGAGAAATTTATCTTAGTACTCGCTCATCTACTTTTCTATTCTACAAACCACATTGTGGCATATCAGCAACAAGATATTTTGTGATCTCAGACAGGACTGACAGATTTAATTAAGTTATTTTAAAAAGCTATGCTCAAGTTAATTTAGAATTTTCTTACTTTCAAAACATGCAAAGCTAACTTAGATTACAGATGGAGATTAAAAAAAAAAAAAAATCAATTGAATATTTAGTAGTTGACTGAACTTTCAATTTCAAAAATTAATCCATTTCATGTTAATGTAAAAATCAATGTTCTCAGATGATGGTCAAGGTGCAAGGGTAAATGGATGCATGCCTTTCTTCATGGCATAAACAACTTCTAGCCAAACCTGAACTCACTTTGCCATGCAATATAATTATTACACCATAGGTATACCTCAAGTTACGTTGTTTCAAGTTAAATCATTCTTGATTATACGTTTGTCAAAAAAATATTAAAAAAAACTCATGTTTAAATCATTTTATTCAACTTTACATCTTTTCACCACAAATATTGAAGTCTGATAATCCACAGTCCATAATGTAAATAAACAAACTGAATGTAAATATTGATAAAATTAAACTAATTTATTTTCTATTATTGCAAAATAATTTTAATAACTGTATTTGTCATTTAACCTTACAAAATCATTTTATTTTATTTTATAAGGTCTTAGAGCAAACTAAATTCGCAAATAAAGAATTTGCGATATACTGTAAAGATCGCTAAATTGTGCTGTAAACATCTACAAGTATGTTCATAAATTTAGATTACTTTTCTGTAGTATCTTAAAAACTTAAACTTGTTTGTAAACTTAAAATAGATTCTTATTGACCATATATTATTAAAAATTCATTTATAAAATACAGAACTGGAAATGGTTATTTGTGGTTTAGCTTAACAACAAGTAAATTCAATTTAAGTTGCCTCTCCTGGAACAAATTACTTACATCAGGTGAGGTACAGCTGTACTTGCTATTTCAGTCGTCTTGTCTTAAAAAATAAAAACTTATTCACACGTTTTATAGGTCAGTTTTAAAAGTCTAGACTTATCCTTATCTGGTATAAGTGTGGGATATTTGATGATAATCTCTGATCAAGTAGCACAAGGCTTTGACAAAGTTGGGTTTAATATGGTACAAGGCCAATAAAGATCAACGTCACTACAGTCATAATGATCTGCAAGACTACGATTCACTGAACCATGCTAAAATAATCACATGTTTGTAGAAACAACATCCATCCAGAGATGAAATAAAGTACCATAACAGAATGGTTAACAATTTAGCCTTACAGCTCTTTAGTGTGGCCATGATTTCAATCTTGACCGGGTGCCATACACTTGTGCTGTTGTAAATAAGGTTGAGTAAATAATAATAAGCAGTTACCATTTATTGCTGTTTTATGATATGCAGGATAGATAGATTTTGGTACCTGAAACTTGTTTATCTTATCTCTGTCTATCTTTTCACTCCTTTTTTTTTTTTTTTTTGTAATTGGAGTAGATAGACTAAACTATCGCCCAGTTCACACTCCACCCACGTCTATTGAACAGGAGAAGAGGCTCATCCCTTGTTCCCTGTTTAGGACATGGTTTCTGGTTTTCTCTTTTCCAATCTTTTCACTGTTATGTAGCCCCCCTGCACATTAGTGGTGTTACCACTATGATATGATTTAAAAAAATTTTTTTTTTCAACTAATAGGATTAAGCAATTTGAGGCCTGCTTAGATTGTACAGAGTGTGGCAGATATACCTACCACATAAGGGTAAGGCATAAGCTAGATGAAGACACCATTGCCCCTAAGGTCTTACCATTTTACTACACCTTGTATTATCATGGAAGAGATCAGCATAATATTACGACAAACTGCTGCAATTTTGATCTGGGTTGTGGTACAGTGGATATCGGCTCAGAACGAGAAATCGGGGAGCTGAGTTCGAATTCCAGTTGAATTCTTTGCATTCACTTACGCACAAATACCCTTGGGAAAGGTATTAATCCATCTCTTCCCTATAGCTATGGGTTAAATAACAGAACAGTCTACCACAAAAAGTAATGGCAACCTACTGTAGGATAATCTTCTGCCCAATCAGTCATGTCTCTTTCGAGACATGATTGCCCAAGCGTGTATCATGTATGGCACTTAACTGACTGACTGAAACATTCATAAATATCTTAATACAAAGTGATTCACCTACACTCTCACTATTTCATTTGAATAAAGAAATAAATATCCGACTTTATTTACAGAATACTTCACCCTCTACAAGGACTGGTGGGGCACTCAAGGTAGAGGATTACTTTATATGGATAAAGAGGGATAGATAATGGTTGACTCGTAACTTGAACAAGTCAAGATTATAATGATTGGGGAAACATCCTCTAGGGAGTTTGTGCCATAGGGTCACAGTAGAACTTACTTTATTCCAATGGAATAAGCAAAGAGTGTAGATGGTTTACTACTACGTAAGTGGTATGGTGGGTCCTAGCCGTGAAGGTCAGACCTGGTGGAACCAGGTGATTCAGTTCATTCAAGCACTTTCATGACAGTAGTGATAAAACAGTGAGAGACTCTCTCCATCCTACTTATGAGAGAGAGAGAGAGGTTGGAGTGAAGAAAATAATTCTCTAACAAAGCCTCAGAGACACTTTTGTACTATATCAAAACTGGAAAAAGAGGTCTGAGCAGCTTCTGCCCAGATATGGCAACAATACTCTATTTTCAGCCTGATCTGGCTCTTATAAAAGGTAGAATATAGCAAAAGGAGACAGGTATTACTGGAGCAGTAAAAGGAACTGATCATTTTACCTGCATCTATATAGGAATTCCACTTGAGCTCAGGTGCGAGTCTGAGGCCCAATATCCTCTCAAGGCACAGGGCCTCTTCAAGGGGACATCCAGTTATCACGACTGGTGGTAGTTTGGGGTCTGATTAGCGACAATGGAATGCAACCAATTTGATTTTGGAGACATTGAATATAACCAGCCAGTCTTTCCCCACTAGGAAGTTAGTGTCAGATTGGAAGAGATGTCAGCTGCGAATCTCTGATCATCAAGAGTTTTGGAATGCAGCTGTATATCATAGTGTTATCAGCAAATGATCAGAGTATACTTTTAGGTAGATGATTTATGTAAATCAGAAAAGGTTGTTCCAAGAAGTCAATCTCCTGCATTGATCACCAGGGCCTTATAAGATTGGCCATAAACTACTTTCAGGGATCTACATGTTAGGAAAGATTTCATAATCAAAAAGCTTCCAGTAATTCCATGGCTGAAGAGCTTATGTAGTAAACCTTTGTGCCATACCCTGTCAAAGGCCTTTGAGATATGTAATGCTATGGTCCTTATGGTATGTGTGTAATCAAGAGCCTCACCAATTCTGTGTGTAATGGTAGTTATTACATCATCAGTGGATCGAGCTGTTTAAAACCCATACTGCTCTTCACACAAGAGGTTGTTCCTATCTAAGTGCTTGATAATCTTGTTGATAATGGCCTAAAAAAGTTTGCTGATGATACTGAAGAGACCAATGGGTCTGTACTGGGAGAGAGAGGATTGGTTGACTGCATTCTTGAAGACCAGACAAATGCTTGCCACCATTCAAAGGTTTGAGAAAGAATAGGCCTTCAAGAAGTGGTTAAACAATTTTGCTAGAATCAAGGATAATTCTGGATTAATATTCATAAGGACAACCTGTAGTATTTAAACGAAGTGTGGTTGGCTGATTGCTAATGTGGAAACCGGAATAATGCTTCATATAGAACTCCGTTCCCTGCACACCATAAACAATGATACTTTCACTCTTTTTCTCTTGAACACTGGTGTAGCTTTCACAAGTCTCAAAAACCAACTGGCCTGAAACCAAAAGTCAGCTCCTTTATCCATCCTTGGTCTCAGCCAAGATACCGAAATCTCTCACTTGTGCCATCCTCACTTTCACTGATCACACATATTCCATGTCATTTCAACACTGTCTTACTGAAGCTTGCCTAGTGAGTTTATAATGTCTACATGCGCATGCACAAACTATCCACCTTCTTTTGCTTTGGCGAGGTAAGTCTGCCACACAACCAGTGAAATTTTATCCAAGCCAATGGCTTGGGGGGTGGAACCAAGGTTTTTGCTAAGTCTAGAGACTCATTTAACTGAAATGAGTAAATTACTGAGATTATGCTCACTGAGACATGAGAAGTTGGCAAGGGGATGGCCTTTGTCATTTAATGTTGAGATTGAAGCAAAGAGCTTTGCCTTGTCTGTCAAGGAGGATATGAACTCTAAGCCATTTATAAAAGTGGGCCCAGCAGCTTTGTTTATAATTTGGTTGGTGATCTTCCAGAATTTGTGAAGTCCAATCTGTTTCATTTCAACTTTGGCCTGAACAGTTCACGCATAGCTGCACTTTGCATTTTCCAGAACTCTTTTACAGTGATTGCAGGTAGATCTGAAAGATTTAAGAGTTAAATTATACCTTTCTTTACTATAGTGCAATGATTCTTATTCTTTTCTTCTCAGTAATGTTTTTTTTTTTAAAGATATTTGTACTGTACAATCACAAAAGTTAAGCAACACTGAGCCTAGTCAGTACCTAGATGCATCACTACTTGGGAATACCAGGTGCTGTAAGCTGATGCAATGTATAATGGCTTAGAATTGTTAATCAGAGAGCCATGTTCCAGTTGGGTTCGTCATATTCACTTCCATGCAAGTACCTTTGGGGAAAGGTATGAATCCACCTCTTATCCCCCATCTATGGATTAATTATTAAGAGGTATCACTAAAACAGTCACCACAAAAAAAAATAAATAAATAAAATTGCTTAGAAAATATTTACATTTTGGCATTAAATGACTCAGAAGTTGGTATGCCACTAAACAAAAACCAACCAACATATTAGTACTGATTGATGCCCCTCAGGTTTTCTGATAAATGGTCACAGATATTTGGTTTATCCATGTAATGCCAGCAGAAGTATTTATAGATTTATAGCTTATACTTACAAATACAAAATCAAAAATGTAGACAATTTAAGTTTTAAACAGAAAATAAATATTTGATACTTTAGAATTTGAGGCGGGGAGTGCATCTTCATAGTATACCGAGCCTGTGACCTCAGAGAAGTCCACTACGGAGTTTACAGGGTTAACATTTATACAAGGTCTTTAAATCTTGTCAGTAGGACTTGCTTCAAGGCTTGAAGATGAAAACAAAAGCTGTTGATATCTATATTTAGCAAAAATAAATTGACGATTTTGTTATCTTCCAGTGCATGTATACTTAGAAAGTCTCAAGAATTTTTTTAAAAATCTCACATTGTTCTGAAGTATTTTGTAGACTGCTACCTTGCTGATAAATGCTATGCTTATTCTTTTTGCTTTTAGAAGTCACCTCTTGTTTCCCTGCAGTTTAATGTCAACCTCATTTAATTTGCTGAAGCTAACAGAAAGATAATCAATATCAAATATTTTGCTCTCTGGTGGAAGACATTATTTTATGAGCTGATTAAAAAAAAATACAAAAATAAAATCAAAGAAATCATAAAAAGTATCGCAGACAGTTTCCTTTTAAAAGCATTGCATCTCATTCAGTACACAGGAAAATTGACTCAAGTTTTTCACAATGGCTCCCTGCTTGATTGGTTAGAACAGCCATGTAGGCAAGTGGACTGTAAATGATTTTATGTAGGCCTCGTTTTATGACTGCTGAGTGCATCTCCAGTAAAAAAAGAAAAAAAAATTAAAATTAAAATCTGAGATTTTCAAAGAAATCACCCACTGTCCAGAAGTAGTGAAAAGGAAAATACATTGTGTAAGTAAAACTTTTGGGACCAAGTGTTAGAGAATTTTGATATTAGGATTATGCTGTAAGGCTGCATTCCAAATAAAGGCAGTCACAAAATGCAATTGATGAGAGTCATGACAGGTCCAAGGAAGCAATGCAAAGTCGCAACATGGCCAAGGAGGCAAGTCATAAAGTGGTTAAGAAAAATAGAGAGTTGTGGGGAATTGGATTTTCACTGGCTGATAAAATCTGTTCTGTTAATCTGGAATTAAAGAAGAGAAAGTAGCAACAAAGAAGTTCCGAATGTCATTTACCTACCCATAGACAGCTGGGCGAACTGATCCATGAATAATGAACACTGTTTATTAGGACCAAAGCAATCCCAAGATGGTCACATGTGAGAATTCTCTTATTTTCTTGCCTTCAGTTTTCTTGCACTCCTACACTGGACCTTTTGCAGTTTTATTCACATCAGTTCAGATGTTAATCAAGCCATTAAGCTGCGATTATTTTTCAGCACATTGCCCCCCAATAGGGAGGTTTAGAGAAATGTGACAACTGTACAACAGTTGTCATATCGTCAGTTTTTGCATTTTACACCATGTGTATTGGGCCTTAAACTCACCCCTAAACCTCAAACGAAACTCTTACATACAATCCACTGCCATGTAGGAGAAATTGTCAGCTCCCTGTACCACTCCAATAAGTACCCGACTCCTCATGTTATTCCCAACTTTTAAAAGATACAGATCAAGTCGAATACAGATTACCGTTATTATATTTGGGTGGAAGCTGCCCAGTCCTCACTTTCTCAGTCAAGAGTTCAAAAGCATTTTCGAGTCTTTTTTTCCACCCTTTGAACTCTCTCACAGGTAGATTGTGGTGAGCCGCTCATTTGTGGTGTAATGGTTAACAAGTTTGTCTTGCTAGAATCATTACAATTGAAGGAGCTCAAACCTCATTGAGTACCCCATACTTTTGGCCTTGTGCCACATTTAAGCTGTGCTTACGAAATCACCCTTGGTTGTTCTATTGCTACTACCATAAAAGGTGCTCAGACAAACTACATTCCTTTGTTCCTCCAGAAGGATGGTTAAAAGATTCAAAATAGGAGGAGGGTGAGTAAAGAAGGGAGAAATGTTATTCAAATTGAGTACTGTGGAGAAATCTGTATGGCATTGGCCATTAGGTCAGTTTTTTCACTTTGTCCCTACAGATATGTATGCAAGTCACGATAGTGGATTGGTAAAAAAAATCAGTGTAGCATCTATCCATTCATTTTTATAAACCTACAAATATTTTTTAAGATTTTATAGTGGGCATTAATGAGCTGGTATCTTAGTGTCAGGAAAAAAAAATATTGTATGCCTCACAATTTTAGATAAAAATTCATTTGACAAAAGAAGCTTCCCATTAATTTTTCCATATATGAACCTTTCACCATAGTAAGAAATAGAAAACATTGTTTAGTTCCTGATATGTGAACATAGATAAATATATATTTAATCTAAGTCAATCTTGTATATAAAATTACCAAAGATATTTTTACCAAAGAAATCTTGAAAATATATGTAAAAGTTCAAGTGGATGTGCATTGTCATGCAGTGGACATGACCTCAAAATTAAAAATGGGGGGGGGGGGGGTCAGTTTAATGTCTAGTTGAATTTGTTGCATTCACTTACATACAAATATCATTGGGAAAGGTATTAACCATCTCTTCTCCCTCCAGCTATGGGTTAAATAGCAAAACCAATTGGGTTCTCTAGCCTTGGTTGGCAACCAGTCTACTGCAGAAAGAAACAGTAACCTACTGTAGGAAAATCTTCTGCTTAGTCTTTGATCAAAAGAAACATGATCGCCCAATCAGGTAACCCATATGGCACCTAAATGTCTGTTAACTCACCCAGAGGGTGAAGGGGTTTGCATAGAGTCAACACCAATACCTGTAAAAAAGGTAAGTCACAGAAGTATAGATGACCTCCTTGTTGATAGTGATGGTTTGTTGAGGGCAAGGGGTTGTCAATGACCTATGCTTCACTGGAGGTGATGGGAAGTGGGGGGGGGGGATATAGTCGTTCAAACCTAATATTTCATAGGTAAATAAAACAATATATAAGGATAAAGATACTATTGCTTTATGCTTTTTATAAGGTAGGGGATGTGCCTTGGCAACAGCACCAAATCTTAGTAGCTGCTAGTGCATCAATGTAAATAATAACATCAGCTTGATGTACATTATAACAAGTATCAAAAAAAGATTTTTTTTCCTTTTTGTTATTTTTTTGTATAAGTTTATGCCACAGATATGAAGCTTCACCTGAACTAAGAACACCAATATGGACTTGGTATGGCCAACTTTCCTCTCATATCTGCACTAATTTTTTTATATTTTTCAAACTGAAAAAAAAAAGAAAAGAAATTTAACATGTGTCAGCTGAATGATGTCACCAGTTTTCAAGTCGGCATCTATGCAGATGACCCTACCATTTACTTGTGTCTCAATAGGAGATCTGCCAAGGATGACCAAGTAAACCTGGCTGCTGCTCTTGAAATGAACTGCCAATACAATGGTTAATTGGGGCAGGAAATGGCTTGTAAATTTTAATGACTTCAAAACAAAACTGTTCTCCATTAACCACCATAGAAAAAAAACTTTCCTGCCAGCCATCTGCATGGCTAGTGCAAGTCTCCTCAAGAACAACACACTGCCTTGGCCTCACTTTTCCATCCGACCAGAAGTGGAATAAATATAAATTTATAGCTACATCTACTGCTTGGAAAGTTGGGTGTCAGACCAGAAAATTATTCTGGTCAAAATTTATAAATCGACTATTTAGCCTTGAATTAAATACTGTTGCCAAATCTGGTTGAGTGCTCCTGCTATTCATTTCGAAGTTCTTGACAAAATCCAAAGAAGGATGTGCAATGTAATCAGTCCTGACTTGGCATCTCGACTTCAGTCATTTTCTCACCGAATGTGAGATGGCTGCCCTCTGTCTTTTCTATAAGTATTTTCATGGCACCTGCTCTGATGAACTTTTTCTTTGGTGCCCTGTGGTCATATATCAATAAGTGCCTCTGCTGACATTTGAGTTTCAACACAGATCACCAAAAAACAAACATAGTTAACGTCATTTTGAGGTAATTAGATGAATCATGCTGCTGTTATAAGAATAATATATGTATGGGTATATAAGCACTGGAAGCAGAAAAAGAAAATGTCTGACAATATTCTTTAACAACATTCTTTAAGCGACAACAACAATTGCAGCAATTACAACAGAAGATTTTTGAATTATTATTTAATAAAACTACAGAAGAAAAAACATCAAATTTTTCAGTCCAGATGTTGTTGCTAATTCAATTAGCGAATTTTTATACAATCCAGATGAAGGGATAAACTTTCCAGCTTATTATAGAAGATGCAATTAGATCTTCAAAAGGGATTGTTCGCATTGGAATGATGAAAAGTAAGTTCATTTATTATTAAGAAAATTATCCCCCTGCTAAAGATGAGAAGTATTTATAAAAAAAAGACAAGATTAATTTTGATTAAATTGTAACACTATCAAAAATATTCAATAACAGCTCATTATTCTATTCATGTTGGCATTGTCTTAACTTCATAAAATGTGACAATGAAGCCTTGAATTGAGAATGTGAGAAGTTCAAGTTAAATTGATTTAACTCTGAATTTATTTAAATGCCTAATATTTGTACAGGGTTTAACTTCTAATAAAGACACAGAAATAAGATCCAGAATACTTGCTAAATTAGAAATGGATCCCAAATTAACTCTCCAGAAAATAGCGGAAGAGTTTCAACATATTGTAAATCTAAAACTTGATACCACAAAGATTAAGGAAAGAAACATTTCACAAGTACATAGTGTCCAACTATCTAAAAAGACTGTTTTTCAACACCTAACAGAACATAAAAAAAGATAAACCCCTCCAATACCTAATACTTGCCAAGGTTGTGGAAGGAAACATTTAAAAAAATGATTTTTTTTTTTTGTTTCTTTAAGAACAAAAAACGCCACAAATGTGGGAGGGTAGGACACAAAATTACTCATTGCAAATACAATAAAATGTGAACATGGTAAATATATGGTGTAAAGTCAAAAAGCATAAAGAAAAAATTAACATCAAACATATCTTTAACAGAGTTAGAAACATCTCAAAAGAGGAAACTTGTAAAAATTAATGATGTAAAAATAACACTACAACTAGATACAAAATCTGGTATCTCCATCATAAATGAACAGACATTGAGAAAAATGGGAAAAACCCAGTTTATTAACTTCTAAATTGAACATTATGGATAAATTCACCAGTAACATTTCTTTTGTTGGCAAAACTAAAAATCAGTGGTGTTTGTATTAAAGAATACAGCTAATTTGTTTGGAACAGATTGGATTACATTATTTGATCTCTTGGACCTTCCAATTAACTTTCTGCAACAAAATATTGTTTCCTCCAGTGCTAATACGGCAACTGAAAAATTAAAGAATGAATTAACGAGCTTTCCAGAAGTCTCCTCAGAAAGTCTACGGACATGCACAAAAACAAAATTTGAAATAAAAGGAGAATGTAGTGCCAATATTTAAGCAAAAAAAATATTTTTTGCTGCTTTAGAACCAATTAATAAAGAATTAAACTAGAAAAATTTGAAATGATATCAAAAATAGACTATTCCAAATGGTCATCACTAACAGTTTTCGATAACAAAAAAAATCCACATATGTGCTGATTTTTCAACAGGGTTAAATGAAAGTTTGAAATATAATTACCCATTACCAAGTCCAGAGGAAATTTTTGCCAAATTAAATGGTAGTAAATGTTTTCATAAATTGAACCTGTCAGTTGCTTACCTACAAGTACTAGTAGACAAAGTGCTCAAAACTATTAACACTTAATGCTCATAGAGGACTATACAAATTTAACCAACTTCCTTTTGGTATAAAGCTAGTGTTATGTGTTAAGTGTAACAAAAGAAAAAAGAAAAATGATTGACCAAAACTCAGAGTTAAAATACAGACAAATATTTAATTCACAAAACATTAGATAAATTTATTTACAAATATACAGTTTTGCATTCAAATAGAAACAGAGTTTACTACTGGCAGGCAAAGTGTTTGTTTTTTGTTTTTTTTAATCGTATCACCCCGAGCAAGGCAATAATACCACTGATGTGCAGGGGGCTACATAAGAGTAAAAAGATTAAGTAGAAGAGAGTGAAGAGGAAGACGAATCAGTTAAAAGGAGCAAGAGAAGGATTGGAATACAAGTGTGATGACAGTTGCAAAGGTGGATAGAAAGGAAAGGATATACAGGGCGGTGAAAGAACTAAAGTCAGGTGGTTAATAGATGAGTATTAACATTGCATTTAAATTCCTAGAGGTTGTAGCCGTCAGGAAAGCAAGAATATGGAAGCGAGTTCCACAGGCGGGAAGTGCGAGAGAAGAAGCTGCAGAAGTAGAATTGTCGTCTGCATTTGGTTAAACACCTGTTGCAGAGGCACCGAGAGAAGGGGAGGGAAGGTGTCAAATATCTTTATCCAGTTAAGTTGGCGTGGAAGTTAAGTGCTCTACTTTTTGGAAATCCTTAAATGCATATATTAAGACTAATTATTGACTTGATTGATGAAAGAGGCACAAATATGTATTTACCCAGATAGTTCCATAAGGTTCTCTTTCAGGTTTTAGTTGTTCAAATTTTTCTGTGAGATTTTTTCCACTGGATATAAATCCTTGAATCATAACTGGAGTTGATATGACAGTAAATCTTTTTAACAACTCTTTCAAGTTTTAGTTTGTTGTCGACTTTACTCAGAGAGATTCTTTCAGCTGGATATAAATCCTTGAATTAAAACCAGAGCTGATGAGGTCAGCACATTCTTTTATCAACTGTTTCAAGTTTTAGTTATTGACTTAGAGAGATTCTTTCGGCTGGATATACATCCTTGAATCAATACGAGCTGATGAGGTCAATTCATCTTGCTATCAACTAACTACTCACTGCCAAAAACCTATTTTTATAGGGGCTAACACCTAGTTTGCATACTTCTAGAACCTTTCAAACTCTCTAGATTCTACTGGAACATTCTACAATCTTCCAAAACGTTCTACTCCTAATTTCCTGATTTTTACAACTACTTCATGAATTAGAACTTTCTTGGAATAACACTTAGGATTCAATAGAATCCATTACTATAACTTTTTATATATTATTAATATTATTTTTATATATAAATACATCCTCATAACAGCTAGCACCAAGCATATTCCAGCAGATTATGGATAAAATGCTTGATGGTTTGGCCAGTGCACAAGCATATTTAGATGTACTTATTAAAAGTGAAACCTAAAATCAACATATAGAAGATGTAAAAATAGCAATTAAGAGAATTAAAGAATACAGTTTTAAGATCAGTAAAGAAATATAGACTCCAAAGGAAATCATCTCAAAGGGCATGTGTCATATATGAATAAAATCTCATTGCCGACATGTAAGTTTGAACACAGATCACCAGAGAATAAACATAGTCGACCTTGTTTTGATGTAATTAGAGGAATCATGCTGCTGGATCACGTTGTAAAAATAATATAAGGGTACATAAGCATTGGAGGCAAAAAAAGAAAAGGTCTGACAGTATTCTTCAAAAGTGTTATTTCTAATATATGTGACTTTACAAAACCTGTCCACATGAATTTAAGCATGCTACTAGATTGGCATTCAGGTCCCACCCTTTTACAATTGAAATGGTTAAATGCAACCACCAATTCTAATCGAACAGTTTCTTTTTTCACACTTCCTGCCTGTGGAACTCTTATTTAGTTGCTTCCTTGATAGCTACAATCTCCAGAAATTTAAATGCAACATCAATTGCCACCTATCTTCTTGAATTCCATTCATCTTTTATTCTTTTTTCAATACCTTCTGTATCCAGTTTTTTTCTCTCTCTCACCGTAACTCCCCCCTGCACACTAATGACAGTTTCACCTTGCTTGAGGTGAAATGATTAAATAAAAATAAATAAAAATTAAATATAGAACTTGTTTGATTGAATTCTTGATGTCTAAATATTTTATATAAATGGTCTGAAGATTGCAGGCGGTGAGAAACTAACAGTCACAATCCAGTGTTGATTTGTATGCTCACATTGTCTATATCTATAAATGCTCTATATCTGATGCTGAGCACTCTTCTCCAACAAATACAGCAAGTTTTATACATTTTATATATATATATATATATATATATACACACACACACACAGAGTGAAGTAAAAGTTGCACACAGAGGGGTGAATTAACCGGGTTTTAAATGTCTAATTTGTCTTGAGATTTGAAATCAGTTATTTATCAGACCCGCCCAAAAAATATTGAGAAACAAAGAATTATGCAAGCACAGAATTGGAATTTATTTTGCAAAAAGAACATTTTGAACAGCCTATAAAACAAGTAAACAACTAGTAAATAATTTTTTTTATGTATAATTATACTTTAAATAAATTATCCCTATAGTGCATGGCTTTTGCCTATATATATATATATATATATATATATATATAGTCATCCACATACAAGCCTGTTTTGCTGTGTCACAGCTCAACAGTGTGGCTAGACATCTACTTGCTTCTATCCAGGATCAAAACTTGACTAATTTGGTGTCAGTCAGAGTGCCTAACCCTAAGTTATTGGCGCATAGTTGAAAGAGGAAGACATTTTAGCATGTTATATATATACGGTATATACACATGCCAGCCGCTGGGAGAACTCAATTTGTGACTTAAGAGTAATGCATAATATATATTTTTCATCTGTAAATTCAGATTAATATTTGGAGAAAAGCTATTTAAACACACACATTAGAGACATGCATTGTTCAACCCCAGTCAAACACAAAATGAAGAAGATTCTAATATACTAGAAGTAAAGGTTAGTTAAGGAAGGGGGTGAGGAAGGTTGGTCAAGAAAAGGTCAAGAAGAGGAAAATAGTAGTCCTCTTTGTTTGAGAATTGAACTCTGTAATTGATAAATGAATATCTGCTCTGTAAGTTAAATTTACAGAGAGCTCCCTGTTGGATCAGCTTTAATATTTGACCAATATTACTAAGATCCATTTAGATTATTTACTAATCTTCTCCTGGATCTTGAAGATAAAATCCCAAAGGAGATCCTATTAATACTGATTAAATATTAAAACTGATCCAGCCAGAGAGCTCAATGTAATAAAAATAATTTACTTACTGAGCTAATATATATTTTTACATATAAAAATTCAAAAATTTACAGGAGTGTGTGATCATTTTGGCAAATTGAATTTGCTTCATTGCTTAAGTATTAATAATCAGCAATGACGCAAATTCAATTTGCCAAAATGATCACAATTCTGTAAATCTTGAATTTTTATATCTAAAATTAATATATGTATATACACACACACAAGGTCCTTTAATGTGTGTATGTGTGTGTAAGATGTT
The DNA here is from genome assembly GCA_037127315.1 of Ascarosepion bandense. NCBI lineage: Eukaryota > Metazoa > Mollusca > Cephalopoda > Sepiida > Sepiidae > Ascarosepion > Ascarosepion bandense. The sequence continues at coordinate 696,653 of JBBBDQ010001544.1, forward strand.
AAATTTTACTTTGGAATCACTCTTAACAGGTGGAACATAAGTTTTAATAACCACATGTCTTTAAACAACAGTAAATACAGCAAACAGCAAATGTACTGCTTTATCCATAGATTATTGGAAATTAAAAACAACAACCCCATTATTACCTGGAATATCGTAGCTAAATCCAAACATTACAATGGAAAAGGAGATAAAGGTAATCTATGCCTTTTAGAAAAACATATCTTAAACCATATCAACAATCCTAATTTGCTTAATAAAAAATGATTTAATGACCACATGCTGTCATAGAAAAAAATACTCAAATTCTTAAACCCTCTATAAATTTGCCTTTCTTTCCCCTGCAATATTACTTTTAACAATTATGAATTAAAATAGGTACGTACAAAATATCGCTAAAAAACAGCATGAAACAGCATAGTATGAATAAAAAAGTTCATAAACTTAATAAAACTAACTTTTTCCATCAAAATATTTATATTTTTCTTAAGAGGAAAGATCAAAGCAATTTTTAATTATTTTTTAAATTTTTTGAATCTCTGCTAACATTTTCGAAATTTTGATAGAAAATGTTGTTTTATTTGAGTTAGCGGCTAAAAAAAAAATTACGCCTTTATTACAATAGGTTACGTGGTAATGCTGATACAACCCACTTTTTTCACGGTAACAAACACATTAATTTCAAAATTCTCGCAAAAATCAAATAATAGTCAGATTTGAATGAAACTTTCAGTACTCATTCATAAATGAATGAAATTATTTTTGAAATTATTATTTTTTTAAATTTCTTGGTGAAAATATTTTTTTTTAACTCTGTTACCCCCCTCTCCGTAAATCCATGAAATTTTAATAAATTTTAATATCTGTATAAATTTTTTTTATTAGTTAAATGCAGGACTCATTGGGGCATATAAATCATCTATGTTTTTTATTCTAAAGTGGACAACCTGGCCGAAAATCTGCTCCGAAGAGTAAAATAAAAATGCAATAAATCTCTGATATAATTTAATTTGATAAACTTTTAATTGCTGGAATAAATAATTATTAAGGACATTATACTCTGAAGAAAAAAAATTTTTTCGTTTACTAATAAAATTTTGAAATAATTGTTTTTATTTTTTAATTTTTTATTATAATAATTCATAAAAGTGTTAAAAATATTTTAAAAACCTTTTATTAAAACGTTGTTTAATTTCCTCTTACTTAAGAATTGATTATCACATTGCCTATCGAAAATTGAAAAGTTTAATAAAAACCATTCACCCATTTTACTTTTAAAATAATTAAAAATAATTAAATTTTGGAAATTTTTATTAAGTACGGTGTTCCATACGGATCGAAACAAGTTTCCGTAGAGGTCGTATTGTTTTTAGAAGTTAACAAGTCTTTGGATGAATTCCCCTTACATCGAAAACTAAACAAACCAAACTTTGATTCTAATTTAATTCTTTTTTTATTAAATTAAAATTATTCTAAAAGAAATTTAATTTTTTCAGAAAGCATATTAATAATGTAAGATAAATATGTAATATCTAAACATAAAAATATTTAATATTTCAGAAAAATATTAATAAATAACAGTTCGGTTATTTTAATTTAATTCTTTCTTTTAAAAGAAATTTAAATTTTTATTCATTCAGAAAGCATATTTTTATTTATTCAGAAAGCACATGTTATTTTTATTTATTCAGAAAGCATATTTTATTTTTATTTATTCAGAAAGCATATTTTATTTTTATTCAGAAAGCATATTTTATTTTTATTTATTAAGAAAGCATAGTCTGGCTATAAATCTAAACTAAAATTCTATAAAATGTTATACTTGCTGAAAATATTATATTAAATTTTTAATTTTACTATTTAGTTAAAAAACAAAAAAAAAAATTTAAATTTCCAAATATTACGTTTTAAGCTACACGATTTTTTTGTCACTTACGGCCGCCATCCAAACGTCATTCACACCTGCTACTTGTCAACAGATAAGCGCTGACAAGAGGGCTACTGTTTTTAAAGAGTGATTTATTTCGTAAATATCAAGTCAGTAAGCACTTAATACTTGTTTGAAATCAGATAAAGGAAGGTTTCAATTATAAAAATCAACTTAAATAACGTGTCAAGGAGGTATATTTTTTTTTTGCAAGATTTTTAAATCAGAAATTTAGCTACTGTTTACATAATCTGTCGATTCGTCAATAATGGCGGTAAATTTTTAAAAAAATTTTTTTGCAGTGAAATTTTTGATTCCGAGCAATATAATTTCGGTTTGAACTAAACCAGGGTATTTTGCTTATGGTAATTAGTAAATTTAATCTCTTGCCTTTCAATTAAAGGTAAAATTAAAGCTTCAAGAAAACGTTTTTATTTTTAAAAATTAAATTTAAATTGGAGGTATCGAAAATCGGCAGTGATTTTTTGTACATACCTAAATTAAAACACCTTTTATTCCTGCTCCCGGCATTATTTAATTTTTAATTCTAAATTTTATTTAATGTGAACATGAAAGGGAGACTAGCAGCGGCTCTGGAAAAAAGAGGGTTCGATCCAAAGAAAGAAGCACCGCCATCATATAGAAAAAAAAAAAAAAATACCCACCACTGTCTTAATAATCCACCTTCAGCCCATTCTAAAGGAAAAAAGAGAGCCCCCACCCCAAGTGGAATTTTTATAGACTGAGGAAATGGATTATGGGTAGAGTGTCATAGATAAAAACCAGACCGATTCACCCGGTGGGGGGTGGCGTCAATTTCTTGAGAAGCTGAAGCAGAGAGAAACAGTGAAAAGGTGGAAGGAAGAAAGTGGAGGAGGAAGACAAAGAGGCTTAGCAAGAAACCAGCTGGGAGAGCTTTGGATTGAAATCCAACGGTCCCTGATTTGATCCCTGGCTCAGCACTCATTAGAAGAAAGTGTGCAACATTTAAATTTTTCTTTTCATTTTATTTAAAGTTTTAAAATTTTAATTTTTCTCTACATTTTTTTTTTATCTACATGTAATATCTGAATATTTAAATTTTTACATCTCATGATTTACGCCCCTTTGATTTCTTCTCTCTTTACAGTTTATTATTTTTAATATTTTTTATTTTAATTTTAAATTTTTATCTACATGTAATGTTAGAATATTTAAATTTTAAATTTTGTTATCAAAAAAGCAGTAATTTAACTTTATAAGATTTAATTTCCATGAACACCCAGTGAACTTAAATTCAAATCTATTAAACTGTCAGTTTGAAAAAATGCACCTAATGATTGCGTACTGCATGAAACTAAGTTGTACCATAGACGTAAAATTATATAAAGACCTTGAATAAGTTCTTGCTGATTTTACATGAAAAGTAATGTTTTATTTACAAAAATTACCAAGAAACATGTCACTGAATATATCATCCATCACTAAACACTACCTTTTCCCATCTTTCTACCAGCATTTGAATTCCATATCAGAAAAACGACAGGCCTTTTGGCATGATCATAAAAATTAAAGTGTTGCTCAGCCAGGCCATGTGTCATCAGTCAGAATAAGCGATAATTGGACGGGGCAATGTCTGGAGAATATTGCAGCTGGGGTAAGGCTTCCCATTTAAGTGTTTCTAAGTAGGTTTTCACCCATTTTGCAATATGTGGCTTAGCACTGTCATGTTGTAAAAACACTTTGTTGGGTCTCTGTTCGTACAGCAGCCGTTTTTTTTTTTAAATGCTCAGCTTAAATGCATCAATTGTAGTCTATAGTAAATCAACCGTGACGCTTCAGACAGTTTGAGTAGTATAACACCCCAACGGTTGTCCTAACAATTTTCTCCGGCGGCCGTTCTCCACACTGTGATGTTTGCCGGGAGTTTGTTGAAAATGTCGGAGCCTCCAGCTGGGGGTACAAGATTAACTATAAGGAACGAACTTCCACAACTTGGATGAGTTGAAAGGATGCTTTATTCTGTTTAGAGTTAGCCTTTTCGGTTGGGGCAGGCGAATGTGACACACAGCTCTAACTAATTAATGGAGATCAACAAATCCGAACTGACCGAAACAAGACGAACGGAGATTCTACTTCACTCACACGCCCGGTGGAACTCCCCTTCACTGACTCTCTCACTTAACTGACTTCTATTTATTTAAATGAATCCGGAAATCTGGAAATCCGGAAATGCTTTAGACCACCAGTGACAAACATTGGCGACTGTAAGTCTGAAATTTCAGTTATCTTTTTTTTTTTATCTTAATAAAGCTTCCGCCGGAAAATTCTTAATGTGTGGTCAAGATACAGTCAAAGACAGCCTTTGACCGGGTCATTTGAAAAACGCACCTCCTGAACTTATCTCTTTATCACATTAAATCACTGAGTCAAATATTTAGCGGAAGAGCGGTAGGATTTAAAACAGTAATCGGATACTCTTCTTGTCTCTTCCACAATTTTCCTCATAAAAGAAAAAGCGTTTATTTTATTTTTTTCCTCTTCTTTTTCACTTTTGTTAAATATGTTTTTAAACTATTTTCTATTCTTAACCATTTTCTATTTTAATCTATTATAATAAAATACATATATGCCTAGTTATCGTGTCACAGTAGCTTATAATAAACTAAACCCAACTAATCGCACTAAATGCAGAGCAGAAACCTCGGAACTTTGCTGCTGATATTGATGCATGGCCGGGCTTACCACACAATCTTCTACACTTAAGGTTATCGTAATGTATCCACTTTCCACCACCAGTCACAATACGAGGCTGCTGAAGCAGCTGTTTACACATGACAAGAGCACAGTCAATATCTCAACTTTAACTCATACAACATCCAATCTACTTGCTTTTGAAGCATTGCTAATGTTTTTTAGCATTTCAAAACTTGTGTAATCAACTCCTAATGATTCTGCAAGTTCAACTTGTGCCTGAAATGAGTCTTCATAAATAATGCCTCCAATTCTTTGTCTTCAAACTTTTTCCATGCACCAGAGCATTATCCTAAACATTAAAATCATTATTTTTGAAGCATCTAAAGTAATCTCTGCATGTTGTTTCCAACAGAGTTTAGTCACTGTAAGTCTCAACAAGAATTCTGTATGCTTCAGCTGTAGATTTTTTTAAATAAAGTAGTACAGTAAAATTCCCTGCAAACACTTTCTTTCACACAAAATTCAATGTGTTTAACACTATAAAAAATAAAATTGTTTACACTTCAGCAAAATGACATACACTGAATTTCAAGCTTACTGTTATAGTGGAACATCCTGCCATCCCCCGAGAATAGAATCCTCTCCCTGATAAAAGAGGATAACAAGCGGTACAAAGGAGGAAGGTCTTAGCCGAAGACATTCACTATTCGATAGTCTATTCCGCTCCAACCCATTCATTGCCTATATGTGTATTATTGTTAATTGTACCTTAGTATAAAAAATCTGTTATACCTTATTCCTGGTGTTGAGTACCATTCTTCAACTGATCTATTTACAATGTATTCCTTTTCAGGATATATCAGTTTAGCAACGAAGATGTCTGTCACCTGATACCAGTTTGGCGAACTAAGAAAACTACCACCGGATATCAATTGGTGACAGAAAAAAAGTGAATGCACACAGAAATTTCAGTTGTCGAATAAGGATTAGGACTCCTAACGAAATACAAGTGTATTAAATGAGCAGGCGTAAAATATTTCAGCTGAGAATTTTAGTAAGAACTTTCAACAGTGACAACCATATAAAAAAAAAAAAAAAAAAAAATCTACATTTTTCTTTTCTTGCCAAATTTTTAACTTATTGGTCAACTGTATGGCTGAATTTTTATTTTTCCATATACATATTTTTGTTGTGTACGAACATGGAACAATTAGTCAGATTTAGCTGTAGTGCACTTTGATCCAAATAAAGAATTAATTGTCGCATCGAATGCGAGTGAATATGGCCGGCATAGGAGCTGTTCTTTTACATAAATTCGAGGATGGCGTATCAATACCTATCGCTCATACCTCGAGAGCGTTGCTCCCAGCAGAAAAAAAATTATAGTCAGATAGAAGGAAGCGCTAGCTATAATTTATGCTGTAAAGAAATGTCACAGATTCATTCATGGGAGATCATTCGTGCTACAAATCGACCATAAACCATTATTGTCAATTTTTTGGTAAAAAAAAGGAGTACCTACTCATTCTGCAAACAGGTTGCAAAGATGGAGTGTGATTTTATTAAATTACAATTTTAAGATGCAATTTATTCCGTCTAAAGAAGTCGCTTACTAATCCCGAAAAACCCCGAGTTGTTGGAAGAAACAGTGATAGAAGCGTTAAAAGAGAAAGAACTTGCGAATATACTGGTGAACACCGTTAGTGAATTACCGGTAACGCTGGAGGAAATTAACAAAATGGCGAAAACAGATGATTACATTTCAAAGATGATTAAACAAGTGAAAGGGAATGAGAAAAACAAAGGATATAAAGTATCACCATTTTCAATTTGCAAGGAAACACTAATGTATGCTCAAAGAGTGGTAATTCCACATGTTCTACGTAAGAGGATATTGAAAGAATTTCATTTGGGTCATCCAGGTATATCCAGAATGAAATCATTAATGAGGAGCTATACATACTGGCCTAGGATGGACCAGGACATTGTAGATTTGGTGAAGCATTGTAAAGCTGTCAGAAGCAAAATCACCACCTATAAAAACTCAGCCATGGCCAAAAACGGACGTTCCGTGGTCACGGATACATGTTGACTATGCAGGGAGACTATTACCTAATTATTGTTGATAGTTATTCTAAATGGCCTGAAGTTTATAGATTTAAACACCCAACAGCTGCAAATACGATAAAGGGATTAAACGAAGTATTTAGCCATCTGGGGGTACCAAACACAATTGTGAGTGACAACGGTTCTGTGTTTATGGGAGCCGAATTTAAACATTTTTGTGATTCGTTAGCAATCAAACACATAACAACGCCTATATATAATCCAAGATCAAATGGACAGGCAGAAAGGTTTGATGACACATTTAAAATAGCTATGAGAAAAGCCAATGGGATCGACACCGAAGACAAGAATAATCAAACATTTCTGATGGTTTATAGAATTATGCCGAATCAGAAATATTAATGGAAATTTTGTCGCCTGCTGAGGTCATGTACACGAGAAAGATTCGATCGATATTTGATAAGAAAAAGAAGATTTTTTATAAAACCAAACTCTGATGTTAAATCTTTCAGAGAAGTTGGTTTTGTAATTAGAAGAATCGGGAGAGTCACTTACATAATTAAAGGAGAGAAGTTTGTAAAAGACACATAAACCAAGTGAGGCACCGATACATTGAAACCGTTACAAATGACCAAGAGATACCAATGGAGGTAGTATATAACACATTCCAGATTCAACCACCCACTAACAATGGAGTACCTATGGCAGTAACGCCTACACAAAGAATTACCAATTCTCCTAAAAGTGAAGACACAGGGACGGACAGGAGAATAAAAGGAAAAGGACTAAACGGCTATGTCCAGATCCTAAGAGAAAAAGATATTAAGAGCAAAATTCTAGGAAGAATTTACCTCGGGGGAAGGTGATATAGTGGAACATCCTGCCATCCCCCGAGAATAGAATGCTCTACCTGATAGAAGGAAGGTCTTAGGCGAAGACATTCACTATTCGATAGTCTATTCCGCTCCAACCCGTTGCTTGCTTATATGTGTATTATTGTTAATTGTACTTTAGTACAATAAATCTGTTATACCTTATTCCTGGTGTTGAGTAACATTCTTCAACTGAACTATTTACACTGTATTCCTTTTCAGGATATATCAATTTGGCGACGAAGATGACTGTCGCCTGATATCAGTTTGGCGAATTAGGAAAACTACCACCAGATATCAATTGGCGACAGAAAAAAGCAAATGCACACAGAAATTTCAGTTAGCATCTAAAGCTACATGCACACAGTTATAGGAATGGCATCTGTTGAAAAACAATCAGAACTTATTCAAGGTTATATATATATATATATATATATATAGGGTGGTCCAAAAGCAGGTGAATAGTAAATGATAACATTTAATCCACCTACTTTTGGACCACCCTGTATAATTTAGGTATTTTCATTAATTTGCTGATAAAACAGCATATATTAATGAAAAAATGTCTCAAACTTAAAACAAACTTTTATCAACATGTTTGTTATTTAAAAAAAAAAAAAAAAAAAAAAAAGACCAATGTATTTCTTAATTACTTTTCAATCCTGATGTGCTCAAAATTTTGTTTAAAAATCTGTGGTTTTGTTTTTTTGGTATCAGTTTTTTGGTATCAGTACCAAAGATTACTATGTATATTTTCACTTTTCTTCATATGAGAACAGATTAATTTGGAAATTCTTGCAAAAGAATTTTTTTCAATTTTGTTTTTAATTATTTTAGAAAATCTTGGTAAAAATATTTTACTTTTTTCTTTTTAAAAAAAAAATAAATAAAATAAAAGACATCTGTTACTCACCACTTAATTTTATGGAATTTCTAGAAATTAAATTCTGATCCCAAACTTTGTTTTATTAGTTAAATACAGGATTCCTTAGAGAATGTAAATTATTCATTTTTTTGTTTTGTTTTTTCAAACTGTTACTACTTTCCTAAAAATCTCCTCTGAATAATAACATAAAAACTGCAATAAAACTATTTTATTAGACAAGCTTTTATAAATAATATTTATATTGCAGACATAATCTGAATTTTTTTTTCAATGAATAATGAATTTTTACAAGAATTTTCATTTTTTTAATTATAACTTCTGAAGTTTGTAAAAATCTTTAAAAAACATCTTCAAAACTTTCATCCCATTATTAAGTTATTAAGTGAAGACTATTCACTAAGCAAAAATTGAAGTTTAATACAAAATCATGCAATAAGATTTCTCAAATAATTTTTAAAACTTTTGTGTATGAAAATGCACATTTTCAAAGTATGGGTGACTACTATTGATTAATATAGTAAATTTAAAGTCAACATTCATAAAATTAGATTACAGAGAATATTTAATATTTCTAAGATTACTGAGTACTTAAAAATTACATGAAAAAGCATTCACCCATCATTTTCATTAGGTTTTAACAGATATAGTCTCCATAAAACAACAATAACTCTCACCACCACAGTATTAATGTAGAAGCGATTGACAAATGATGACAAATACATAAAACATAGCTACTGTTTGTTTTAAAAAAAATTTGTTTTCAATTTAAAGTAACTAATAAATATTTGTTACAAATCAGATTAATTATACTCTAAATCAGCTAATATTCCACAAATAGGTTTGCAAAAACAGATGACTCAAAGAGAGTGCTAATCAGCTTTTTTTTTCTTTTTAAAAAAAGAGAAGTGAATCGACACTAATCAATATAATTTCTGTTTTAAATAAACTACAGAGTATTTTTGCTTAGTGAAAATAGTAAATTTAATCCTTTAGCTTTCTATTAGAGCTAAACATGAAAGCTTTTTAATTTTTACAATTCATTTTAAAACTAAGTTTCACAAATTAATGGATCTACTGTGTGTGTGTGTGTGTGTGTGTGTGTGTGTGTGTGTGTGCAGCATATCTTCATTTAACCAGGTTTGATTAAATAATTCAGAAATATGTCTATTTTAATCCTCTCATAGTCATAAGTTTCCTGGTATGGTGATTAAAAACAGCAAGAAAGGAACTGTAGGTATTTTCATCAATTTTATTTTCCACAACCCCAAGTACTTTTATCTAAGATCATCTTCCAGGGGTTTATTAAGACATTATGTAGTTATCTGCTATAAATATCTTGTGGTTTAACTGTTACAAGCTTTGAGCATACATTTAAGGACAGAATATCTATTTCAAAATTATATGGTGCAAGTGAGGTAACTTAATTTTATATATTTTAATTTCTATAAAAATAAAAAACAACTTAGATATTTTAAAAGGCATTTATCGGCATTTTAGAACATTATTACTATACTCAGAATTAATTTTGTTTAGTGTCAGTTTTAATTTTTTTAATAAAAGATGGCTTCAAGAATTTGAAGTTTTTGTTTATTATTTTCATGGTTGCATATGCATGTATTGTCAATCAATATTTCTCTAAACTGTGAAAGTAGACAGGAATGTTCATTTAAATGTTATGCAATTAACGATGAATTGGACATATGTAGCATAAGCCTTCTTGATAGAGTTGTTGTTGTATGACCAACATATATATTTGCTTTTTTGTCAGAGGACATTTAAATTGATATATAATTTTTTTTTTTTTGCAAAACAAGTTGGTGAGGAGGAGTTATTGTGGATGATTAAATTGGTTGTATTCCACTTAGTATAGTATATGATTACTTTATTTTTTTACTGGGATCTGTGGGGGATTAGTACTTATTAGCTTTTCTTATGATTTTTTTTCATCTTGTTTTTTGACTAAGGAGAGAATATCATCTACATATCTTAGATAGCTGGAGGATTTTTTTGAAAGGTATTAGATACTTTATTTTCAAAGTTAGCCATATAAAAGTTATTAAATATTGAACACAAAATTGAACCCATGGAAAGCCAGCCACATACATATATAGATTGTTCGATGTCACAGAAAGAGACATTGGTGATACAAATCAAGAATAGTTTTGTAGTAGGTTAGATCTAATTTTAAATGGAGGGAGAGATGGATTGATGTAAACATTCTTTATAATTATATCAATTGTTTCTCTAACAAGTACATTGGTAAATATATTTCTGCCATAAAGTGACGCCATGGTTTCATTATTGGGTTTTTAAGATTTGGATTAATTCATAGATTGGTTAATGATTTTGTTTAATTGATAAGAGTGTGAATTTAGGATATGATAGGATGGAGAAGGAAATTAGGTTTATATGTTTATATAATTCCATAAATGCATCCTGGTTTGTAGTTTGATTATTTTGGAAAGTTTTAAATTGTCTTGTTCTGCATTGTTAGCCATAATTACACTATTTACATTATTTGGACTGTTATCCCATCTTTGTAATTTTTATCATGTTTCAACCACTATAAACTCTGGCATTCTTCAGGTGCTAGGAATTTCAAACCAAACTCTTTTCTTACGATCACTGGGATATATCATTCATTCGTAATAAAGGGTTCAGTTCAAAATTCCTAGCATCTGAAGAAGGTTGCAGCGTACAACAGCCGAAACATCATAAAAATGACAAAGATGAGGACAATCGTCTGAATAATGTAAATAGTGTAAATACTGCCTTATCTCAGAAGTATGGACAAATACTGGCTGTAATTAATTTGTTGATTTTCAATTTCAGTTGGTTAATAGGATTCTTGTTAAATTTTAAAATTATTGAGTATTAGTTAGATTGTTTTTATAATTATAGTCAAATTTATTTAACACTATGAAGATGCTTTATCTGCCTTTTTTCACAATTATATCAATATGATTATGTAGCTCCTTGCAGCAACTTAATGATTTTCTTAGAGACTTGGACAAATTTTCTCTTGTCATTTCTATCTTTCATAGTTTAGGCCTTGAGCAGGTCCCGAATTTATAGTTCTATTTTTATCAGCAGATGCTTTTAAAGATTTTGTAGGTTTTGATATAATGTCTCCATTTCAGTTTCTTTAGTCTATTATATTTTCTCTATAGATTAACAGTTCCAAAATTTGTAGATCCAAGGTTAAGTTATTCCTTCAGATTTCATCATAATTCATAATTGGAGATGTTGATAAATCTATCCTTATTATTTGAAAGATAAAGAGTTCCTTTGTACAGTGCATTAAATCGTTTAGGGGAGATTATATATATAAATTAAAATATCACTCAATAAATTACGGGCCTAACTAATAAAACAACTTTTAGGCAAAATTTGACTTTCTTAATCAAAATAGTCTCCTAGGTTGATATACAACGCTTCTCAAACAATTCAATGCCTTTTTTGGTAGAACGATTTGTCTTTGCCCTCAAAATATGTCACAGTATCCAATATCACTTCACTGGACCCAAATCTTTTTCCCCCAGAGCATTCTTTTGAAGTTTGCAAACAGACAGTAGTCGCTGGGGACCAGATCTGAAGAATAGTGTGGCTGCAGAAGCAATTTGAAGTGCAATTCATGTAGTTTTGCTATCATTGCTATTGACTTGTGACACTGTGCATTGTCTTGGTGAAAGATCTTTTTCTTTTTCATTTGGGACCCCTTTTTTGGCAATTTCTTCCTTAAAATGTACCAATAATGCTATATAATATTCACTATTGATGGTTCTTTCTTTCTCAAGGTAGACGAACAAAATACCTTGCACATCCCAAAATATGGAGGCCAAAGCTTTGCTTGCTGATGTTTGCGTCTTTAATCACTTTGGACAGCTTTCACCTGCTGCTTTTCACTCAGCTGACTGCAGATTTGTCTTCGGAGTGAAGTTGTGGATTCATGTTTAATCCATTGTCACATATTTATGCTTTCATGTTGCATTGAAACAGTTGCAAACAATGCTCTGAATTGTTGACAAGTTGTTTTTGATTGACTGTGAGTAAATGTGGCACCCACTTTAAACACAGCTTTCTCATTGACTAATGTATATGCAAAATAGTGAATACACTGTTATCTGATATGTTCAACTCCTCTGCTATCTCATGCAACTTCAATTTAGGATTGGCAAAAACGAGTATGTGGATTTTTTTATGTTTTCCGGGACAACTGCCAATTTTGGGCAACCTGAGCATACAGCATCATTGTGTCAGCATTCTAAGTCAGCATCATACCTCTTAACTGTCATTTCCGATAGAGTAAAGTCTGAATAATACTTAACAAGCCATTGCTTTACTTGAACAGTATCCCCCCCACACTCAGAAAGCAATGCTTTATCAACACACAAAGTCATCACAGACTTCACTTGGCCCTGTCTCTTGGCACACAATATCTTTCCTCTTGGTATCTCTCCCAAACCCCACTCTGCCATCTATTTGATCAAGCCTATCAAATATGTCTCACACTGCTTTCCACTCTTTCCTTCTGTATGTTCTGTGAGTATTGAATTCTCCAGGCCCTCCTTCCTCATTACATGTCCCAAGAACCTCAGCTATCTCTTCCTGATGTTGTATGAGTTTTCTTATTCGCATACTCACTACCACCTCATTGTTGCTCATGTGCTCAGTCCATAGTATCCTCAGCATCTTTCTGTAGAACCATATTTCTGCTGCTTAAAGTCTCTCCTTCATCCTTAAAGAGATCATCCAACATTCACTGTCATACAGAAAAACAGATATCACATAGCAATCCAGCACTTTCTTCTTTGTTTCTAACAAGAGTTTCCTGTCTCTTACTATTCTGGTTAGCTTTTGAAATACATCCTTGGTCATACCAATTTAAATATAATAAATCCTTTAGAATATGCAGAAAGTAAAAAAAAAAATTTAATATACAAAAACAACCTAATAAATTGTTATAAGATTACTAAAGTTTTGGGGATCCCACTGATAATCTCAAAGTTTCTCAGACTTTATTTGGCACTGAGACCAAGTAGGCCACTCTAAATTTTTTTTCTTTTGTCTGGAACTGCTCCTATTTTTACTGCAGTATGCTTGGGATTATTATCTTGCTGAAAAATCCAACCTGTTAATAGTTCGAAGAATTAGTTGGACACTTTATTATTGCTTGTAAAGCTTTGCTGTATACTATTTCTCAATAGGACTTTTCTAACTGCAGATAAAAATTGAAATTTGGAATAGAACTTTATTCAAATTTTTAATTTGCAAATTCCTGCTAACCAATCTGAGCACACTATGCACCATGACTGTCAACTTATATATACTCAGAAGTGTCATACTCTGAGCTGGCATGTGCAAAGGTGTTCACAATGACAGAGACAAAGACTGAAGGATATTTTGATGTAATTACTGACCATAAAAGCCATGAAGTAGGATATGGAAATAACTAGTTTAAAATTCTCATCAGTATTATTCAAAATGGAACATAGCCTAAGGTCTGATCTGCCTCAATAAGATTGTAGAAGTCAAATAACTTACCTTTCAACATGGCTGCCTCCTTTTGTCTCCCTACAGGCAAATGTTTGCCGATCCAAATCAAAAATCTACCCTCTTGAAGTAAGAGACCTTCAAGATGATGCCAATATGGACAGTTTCATTGCACACGCACAATTTGACCAGAAAAAAGGCTCGTATGTGTCCCCTAACAAAAATAGTGTTGTGGAGATAGAAGCAACTCTTGTCCCATTTTCTCCAGAGCCAGACCCCAGAAATCCTGAAGACATTCCAGGAAATCAAAGCACTCAATTGAGGATCTTCCCAGACAGTGGGGCCACTATCTGCCTAGGAGGACCTAAGCACCTACATTGCATGGGTCTCAAGGAAAGTAACTTGATCCCATCTAAAAAAGTTATTCGTGCAGTAGGGAGACAAAAGGATACAGCCATGTTGGAGGGTAAGTTATTTGACTTCTACAAAGATGTCGCCATAAAGTCAGTGCATGATCAGCTGGACTTATTTGTTATAAAATTATACACAAGCCACTTAGAAAACCAGAGAGAATTTTTAGAAGCATCTTCAGGCAGGTGAAACAAAGTGATTCTTTTTTTTTTATATAACCTATCAATACTGTAGATTATTTAAAACCAAAATATTTAGTTTTTTTGCAAGTGAATATAGTATTAACAATTTTTTGAGGATAACAATGATTTTTACAGATACAAGTTTTACGATTAAACATAGATAGACCTACCTATCGCCTGGTTCACACTCCACCCACATCTATTGAACAGGTTAAGAGGCTCATCCCTTGTTCCCTGTTTAATATGTGGTTTCCGGCTTTCTCTTTTCCAATCTTCTCACTTTGTTTTTTTTTGTTGTTTTTTTTTTTACATAGCCCCCTGCACATCAGTGGCGTTACTGCCTTGCTCAGGGTGATACGATTAAAAGAAAAAAAAAAAAAACACAGCTGCCAGGAAGAGCAGAGTTCATACCTTTTCTAAAAAGGTATCTAAACTTATTTATAAATAGAACTTTGTGTGTGTGTGTGTGTGTGTGTGTGTATACGTTACCTATAGACTCCGAAACAGTTGAACCGATTTTCTTGAAAATCTACACAGTTGTACTATAAGCATCTGCAAGTGTTCTTAGCTAGGTTTTGTGTCAAGGTACCCCCGATAAATATCGAAAATCGATAATCGAAAAAAATCAGGTAATAGAAGGAGTGGTCCGATTTTAATCAAATTTGATACACTCATAGACAAAGACATAAGAAACGATATTCAGAAGTTTCAAGGTTGCAGTTCTTACAATGGTGCAGAAAATCGATAATATATATATATAAAAGGCAATATTTTTGTGTGTGTGTGTGTGTTTATCTGCCTGCATGTCTGCATTTTTTTCAGCCCTTTTATTTTAGTTTTTGCTTCAGGTTTAGCTCTAAGTAGGTATAATTGTAGTTCTTAATCTCAGCCATGATACCATTTACTCAGAGGACTTATTTAGCTTTCAAAATTCAGTTTACGACAAAAAAAAAAAAAACTTATTTAATATTGATACCAGGAAATCAAAATTTGACTTACATCCATTCATCTTTCGGTCTACGGATTCGCTTTAATTGGAAACAACTATTGCTTTTTAGTCTTTCGTGCCAACATCCAAAGAGTCTGAGCTCCAGGACCATGGATTAGTTTTAAAGCTTTCATTACACCCGAGCAACGCCGGGCTATACTGCTAGTTTGTGCATAAGTGAAGGTAACAAATTTGAACTCAGCTTTGATTTCTCAGTACACCACCTACCTCCAGCTGAAGCAAAAATGAGTAAAGATAGAATTTATCAGATACCACAGCATGACTGCTTTCTCGGGTTCTTAAAAAAGAACACTTTGCTAGAGGTCAAGCATGCAAAGGCCTACCTGCAGTCTGCCAATTATCATTTGCTTCATTCTGGAATAGAATATTATGGTCTGACAAAACTTTTTGGTGGAAATAGACACATCAGAAGAAAGGAAAGTAATTACTATAATAACAGAAATACTACCCCAACAATTAAACATCATGGTGGAATTTCTGGGAAGAGGAAGAACCATTATTTACATGCAAACTAGTGTCCTCATTTTTGCTGATATCACAAGGGTTCAGTTTGAAATTCTCTTCAGGTTTCCCAAAAACAAAAACAAATGTACCTTATAAAATCTAGAAGGCTCAATGGCCAAAATGTTGAGATAAACAACAAATATGAGGACAACAGTCTACAACTATAATGAAGGTGGAAATATGATTTGGAGCTGTTTTCCCTCCAGGTGCATGAGCACACTACACATCAAAGGAATATTGTTAATTTATTATGAAATGTTGAAAAAGAACAGGTTTTCATCAGTGAAATTCTTCATACCACTAACAGATTGAACTTTTCAGCAAGATAATGATTCTAAGCATACTACAGTGAAAATAAAAGGGGTTTCTGGGGGGGGGGGGGATTAGTCTTCATACAAAATAAACTGAGAAACTTAAAATGAGTTCATCAGTGAGATCCCCAAAACTTTAGTCATCTTATAACGATTTGTTACGTGATTAGGACAATTTACATTAAGAACCTATTAATAATGTCAACCTTAAGTTAAAGAGGCTAGAGAGAGATTAGTTATACTGAATTTACTTGATCCTGCAAAGTTAAACCAGCATTTGATTTTTGCTGGTTCTGTTTCTACTATTCCTTCAAGTTCTAATTAAAATGTTTAATTAGTTCTAATTGATCAGTGGAACCTTTCTTCATTTTTTTGTTTTTTATTTATTTGAATGCTACAAGCCTTTTAAAAGGTATTTTCATGCACAAACAGATTTCACCCAGTTACTCAATGTAGAAATTTATTTTTAAGGGAAATCTTGAAGATGAAGATCCCAATTCCACAAAATATGAAGTTCTAACAATATTTTGTAATATATTGCACTAAACAAGTGTCTTTATAAAGAAAACTATTTATCCATTAGCTTAACAGGCACTGGTGATAAAAGTTGTCCTTTCCTATTTCATTCTGTTTGGGGTAAACAACTTACAAATGTAGAAATGGTTCTAGCAAAAATCAGTAATTTTATGACAAATGAGTCATATTATAAGTCAAAATATTTCTTTTTAAGACTGTTAGAATCTCAAAATAAACAGAATTTAATTTTTTTTATAAGCATAGTTAGTGAAAAAGCTCAGGAAATAAATACTTTGGTTGCAGAAAAGAGGAAAAAGGTCACACAGTTGGTGAAAGCTTAACAATGTCAGCATATAAAATAGTCAAAATTCTAGAACTAAATGCTGTTCAAGAAATTGAAAATACTCCATTATCAAACAAAGTTGACATACCGATGACAAGTCACATGATGCTGTCAGATTTGTGCACTAAGATGAAAAACAAGATGTTCTCTAAGTTGAGTCAACTGATCTCACCAACTAATGTCATACAGTGTGACAGGCCCATGTTTTTATACAAATCCTTAAGATATTTATCTGGCTTCAACTGTAGTGTAGTTCCAAAATAGTATTAACATGACTGTCACATGAAATTTATAAAAAAAAATTTTTTAAATAAAACAGCTCCATTCTTCACATCATGGATAACAAACAGAGAAATAGTTATTATTATGTCAACCTGCTGAGAGATTGGAATAAGACTTAATCTCTAAGCCAATAGAAATTAATTTCCTTATTCAAGAAACAGATTTCTACACAATATTTTAAAATTGTGTTTCCATGAGATGACAATACCTATTTTCCTTAATATTTTTGTCTTCACCCACAAATGGAGAACAATTAATGTTATTAATAATTAAACTAAAAATGAAGTTATATTTAATCATCATTTTCTGGTATATTGTCTTGTATAATTTTATTTTCTAATCAATGACAGATGAGATTGACACAATTTTGATTAAAAACAATTATGTTAAATAGATAAAGTAACAGACAACAGAAAAGGTGACAAATCAGAAGGCACAGTTGTATAATGGAAGGTGTGCTTACAAAAGCTAAGCAAAGTATTAAGAAACAAGAAAATTTTGTTAGAAACAGATGTGCTGAACTACTATATAATATCACTCATTTTGTGTTCTTGTTTTGTTACTAACGTAAGTTCTCTACTAGTCGCTCTTGTAATGCACTGCGACTATGGTTGTGTAAATTGTTTTTAATTATCAAATTTAGTTTCAACTTATACTAAGTTAAAACTTAGTAAACTTCAGTCACTCATTTATTTATTTTTTTTTAATTGGAGTAGATAGTACCTACTATCGCCCGGTCTCACACTCCACCCCCTTCTTTTGGACAGGAGTAGAGGTGATCACCTTGTTTCTTGTTTAGGAAGGGGTTCCCGGTTCATCTCTCTCTTTTTCGGTCTTGATGTCGGTTCGGCTGGAAGCTTTTTGCAGTTGGTGAGTATGGCGGCAACGTCTCTTCATTCTGAGGGTACCGGGTTGGCAGTTTCCTGGTTGCTGCTTCCGACTGGTAATTAGGAGCCTGAACTCTTGCGTAGCGTCTTGAGAGGCTGCTCTGATCAACAGTTGAATAATATCGGGGTGCCATTTCGCGCATGGACGGGCATCCCTGCATGAATTTCCGATGGGCAACATTATGCTGCAGGCGGCACCATTCACCATCCTTCAGCTGCTGCAACTAGTGACCACCTGACCCTACTCTAGACCTCTCTCTATCCACAACTAAAACCAGCATGAAATTAAACAAAACAGCAAGACTAAACCAGCTAGTCATAAATTGCCCAAACCTATCTGCGTTTCCTTCACAAACATACGAGGTATTCGCAGTAACTTTAATAGTGTAGAATCATTCCTTCTAACTAACTCACCCGATATCTTAGCTATATGTGAGACTGACCTTGACCCTTCTAGCCCCTCTTCGGAGCTGTTCATTCCTGGTTACCTTCCCCTCTTCAGGAAGGACTCCAATGTCCATATGCATGGGATTGGTGTACATGTCAGCGAACAACTCTCCCTAGCCAGGGTCACATCTCTTGAATCCCTAGATCATTCCTTCATGTGCTTCCGTCTCTCACTTCTAAGCTCGGTTAGCTATCTCTTCTTCCTCTACCGCTCCCCCTCCTCCTCTGACTGTACGGTACTTGATAGCATCTCTACTAATATCGACAGTGCCATTTCTTCTCACCTATCTGCCCATATATTTGTGTTTGGCAATTTTAACGTCCACCACACCAAGTGGCTTGAAAACTCAGCCACCGACCTTGCTGGGATCCGCACCATGTATTTTTCAATAACGCAAGCTCTAACGCAAGTGGTGGACTTCCCCACGCGTTTCTCTAATAACCCTAACGGAAGGGACTCTTTACTCGACCTTTGCTTTACCTCCATTCCAGACTACTGCACTACCAGGCAACTCTGCCCCCTCGGAAACTCTGACCACGCCGTAGTCTCCATCAACATCTCAATCCGCGCTAACTCTACCCAAGAAAACCAGACCAGCAGAATATCATACTGCTACCAGAGAGCAGACTGGGACTCGTTCCGAGACTTCCTCTGCGACATCCCCTGGAACAGTGTCTTCGATCTTCCTGTCGAAGACTGTGCCTCCGAGGTCTCCTCTTGGGTTAAGGCTGGCCTCGATGCTTTTATCCCGGCCAGGAAATTCCAACTAAAATCAAATTCGCCCCCCTGGTTCTCACCCGCTTGCTCGGCCGCCATTGCCCACCGGAACCATTTCTTCCAGCTCTATTGAAGCTGCTTATTGAACCAAAACAGGCGCCTTTTCGCCTCAGCACGGAACAAGTGTAAAAAAGTACTGTACAAAGATAAGAATACCAGAATGAGGCAACGCATAGCATCCTCTAAGTTTGGCTCCAAATATTACTGGCGACTCTGCAAAAGCATGCTCAACAAGAGCAAGACTTCAATACCCCCACTAATCAATGAATTTGCAGTTCTCACCTCCCCAGTGAACAAGGCTGAATGTTTTGCCCGTAGATTCTCCACCAATTCGACACTGGACTCATTAGGAATACCTACACCAGACTTCCCACCCAGAACTAAGGCTCAACTAAATAACGTCCACATTACACCCTCGCTGGTCGCCAAGATAATTGCACAACTTGACCCACACAAAGCAAGCGGCGGTGACAGAATCCCAGTCATAGTACTGAAGAAATGTGCCCCAGAACTCTCCTCTGTCCTCTCTAAACTCTATAACCTCTGCCTATCTGCTTCCTGTCTGTTGGAAGTCCTCCTGTGTAGTTCCTATATTTAAGAATTCTAGCGAACCCTCAGACCCCGCCAATTACAGTCCTATTAGTCTCCTTCCGATCTTTGGCAAAGTTTTCAAAGCCATTATCAACGCCAAGGTGATTCAGCATCTCACAGCCCACAGGCTTCTCTCTGACAAACAGTACGGGTTTCGCTTCACTAGGTCTACTGCTGATATGCTAACGACCATTACCGAGTACATATACTGGGCACTTGACAAGAATGGCGAAGCCTGAAATGTTGCCTTGGATATCTCCAAAGCGTTCGACAGGGTCTGGCATGCTGGCCTCTTGTGCAAACTGCAGAGCTACGGGATAACTGGACATCTGTTTGACCTCATCCAGTCATTCCTCTCTAACCGCACATTGAAGGTGGTATTAAATGGGCATGCCTCCCAAAACTACCATACAAATGCAGGCGTCCCTCAAGG
The DNA here is from genome assembly GCA_037127315.1 of Ascarosepion bandense. Classification (NCBI taxonomy): domain Eukaryota; kingdom Metazoa; phylum Mollusca; class Cephalopoda; order Sepiida; family Sepiidae; genus Ascarosepion; species Ascarosepion bandense. Next base: position 717,268 of record JBBBDQ010001544.1, read on the forward strand.
TTCTATCCTAGGTCCCATGCTCTTTCTGATCTACATTAATGATCTCCCTGATGCCATCAGAACCCAAGTTGGCATGTATGCCGATGACACAACAATCTACTCTCACATCGATCAAAAACCCGGTGTTGGCGACAAAGTGAACCTCGCTGCAGTGCTTGAAAAGGACCTCCAATCCGTAGTGGCCTGGGGTAGGAAATGGCTAGTAAATGTCAATGCTTCTAAAACGAAGCTGTTATCAACTAACCACCATAGACAATCGCATCTACCTCCCATTAGCATGGGACATGCTAGCCTCCCAGAGAGTAAAATACTACGCCTCCTTGGCCTTACACTTTCGGCGGACCTCAAATGGAATGACTATATCGAATCCATTGCCAAATCTGCCGCTATGAATGTTGGCTCTCTGTGCAGGGCCCGGAAGTTTTTCCCGTCTGAATCTATTCTGCACATATACAAATCTACCATCCGCCCGTATATTGAATATTGCTGCCATATCTGATCGTGTGCCCCTGCTGCTCTCCTTGGGCTTCTTGACAAAATACAAAGGAGGATCTGTAACGTGGTTGATACTGACTTGGCAGACCGGCTGCAACCACTCTCTCACCGGCGTGATGTGGCTTCCCTGTGCCTCTTCTACAAGTACTTTCATGGCTTCTGCTCCGATGAGCTTAGATCACTGGTGCCGCCTAAGCACGAATTTACACGAGATACTAGATTAGCAACTAGGTCCCACCCTTTTACAGTTAAACAGCTAAGATGTAATCGTAAATTCTACTCCAACAGCTTCTTTTCTCGCGCTTCCCGCCTGTGGAACTCCCTTCCACAAGTCTGCTTTCCCGACAGCTACAATCTCCAGGTGTTTAAATGTAGGGTCAATAGACACCTCCTATCAACTCCTAATTATTCTCAGAACACTCTCATCTACCCAACCCTCATTCTCGGTATCCTTACCTGCCTATCACCCACCCTCTTACATTTCCTATATTTAACCATTCTCGGTATCCCTACCCGCCTATCACCCACTCTCTGACATTTCCTATATTTAATCATCCTTTCTCCACTCTATGTAACCCCCTGTGTAGTAGTGGCAGTGACATGCCTTGCTCGTGGTGAAACGCTTATAAAAAAAAAAAAAATAAACAAAAATATGGTAGTAAATGTTGAAGAATTTACTCACAAATTAAGAGGATACCTGAAGCAACAGAGATCTGGTCCTACAGAAGAATTCTATGAATGAAGTACATGAGCAATAAAGAACTTTTAAGGAAAATAGAAACACTTGTATATAAAATCACAAAGAGTTGAAATTCCCAAAACACATAAGGAAGAGGCAAAGAAAAACAGCAAGTAACTTAGCCAATAAATTTCTGTAAAAGGATGCACAGAAACAGGGAGGATATTTGGGGGAAAAACAGAGAGCTACAAAGAATAGAAAGTTATGAAGAGACATGATCACTCATGTCCTGATGGGACATGTTACATAAAATAAAAATAAAATAACAAAAAACAAACATTGTCAGTAACATTTTTTTTTATAGCTCTGTATTATGAAATGATTTCAAGAAATTGTTAATCTGTTGGAACTAATGCAGTTCACTGGGAAAGGAATTGGTAGTTAGGGACTGGTTAATATTTGAAAAAATAAAATAAGAAATAAAAAAACATTTCTTAGACTACCTGCGCCAGGTTTTACGCATTCACATTGTCAGTATAAAAAAAAATTAAAAAAAACCATTTACATGGTACTCAGAGGCCTTTCTGTTTGCAGATGGTATATATATTTTTTTACTATATTTTTTGAGTGTTTTCCTGTTTTATAGTAAAGGATGAAGAATTTTTGAATGTATTAACTCAACTGCATGCTAGTTTAAGTCAGAATTAGGTTTTTTGTGAAACAGTGACAAGTAGTATAGTTAATACTTGCACATATCTTACATTGTACTATTTCTCCAGGTATGCCAATACAATCTGCTATTGGTAATATTTTTTGTGAATAAACTAATCTTTTTCTGATTAGTCTTCATAAGCTTGTCCAATATTACAGATGTCTTTTTATAAACTGACAAAATAGCTTGTTTTAATTCAGCAATAAGCAAACTTTTTTGACAGGTCATATGTTGTTTGGCAGGCTCATGGCGAGTAACACCTATCAAAAATACTTGAATAATGAACATAAACACCATTTGGAATTTATGTCTAATAGTAACCAAATTTCAATATTCATTTTAGTTAATTTTATAATTTCAATTCATGAGCATTCTCAGATCAGTACACGAGAGAAAAATTTTACAGACTTTATTGCCAAACAAAACAACATGGACCGATTTCATCATTATTTCAATATCTGTCTATATTTATGAGATATCGTTATTATTTACATCAACCCTGGGTGATTGAAATAAACGGTTCAGTTCAAAATTTCAATCACTCGAAGAAGGTTGGAGAGTAGAACGGCCGAATGGCAACAGTCTGAACCGTGTAAATAATTATTATTGTTTGTCAATTTCTGCAATATTTCTCAATGGGAGTTGTGAAATTGCAGTGAAATTGTTGGCTAGCATGAAATGGCCGTGTAACCTAGTTATCTCGACAAATTTGGTGTTTTTTTTTTTCATGAAGATTCAATGAAACAAATTGCCATAGATTTGTCATTTATTTTGAACATTAATTAAAACTGAAAAATCAGATATAGCACAAATAAATTTTTCTTTGAAATGGTTTCACAAGCCACCCTCAAACCTACCTCAGTTCATGGTTTCTCCCCATTATGGTTTTAATTTATCTTATTTCTGTAAATATCACACTAAAAGAAATTCTTTGCTACTGAAGTACTGATATTTCTGGGGAAAAATCAAAACCCACCCAATCTCTGATGCATACACAAATTGTGATGTATATATTAATTCACTCAAACTATTGTTCTCAACCTGATTATTATAGTTGTTGTTATAAACACATTTCAGCCAAATACCTTATAGTCATCTTCAGGTGTCTATTTTTATCTAGTAAGGGTTATCTATTGATTATGATTATTTTCTCCCTGAGATGCAAGTTGTTGTTTATTCCTGCTTATTCCAAAGATTGAACTCGGGACCACTAAATGACTGGATACTTTAATTCTAATTTGTAACACTTGAGTATCAAATGATGTATATTTTCCATTTATTTTTAAATAATTGTAAAGATTTTCAAAGAAATTCAACAGTTCTATACTTAGATACAATTATCCTTATATGAACACTAAACATATCCATCCAAGTACATGGGATGTTCTTTAAATTTACTGGAACCTTTTTATCAAAAACACTGCATTTAAACTTCTTTTTGGGAGCTCATTATTTTATACTGCTGCTAATTAGTTATAGTTATAATATAGAATGTAACATTAAAAAAAAAATGGATCTGCATTTACTAAGTTCTCGTCATGGACATAGTCTTCACTTTCACACAACTACATTTGGTAAAGTAAAAATCAATCTCTTCTCTCTTTAGCTAAAGGTTAATAACAGTGCATATTAGACACCCTAACTTGGATTGGAAACCAGTCTATAAGAAAAACATCTTTAAATTCAAAACTGATTAGGCATGCAGCTAACAGCGCCACCCCATAATAGACTTACTTGTTAAGGAGACTACAACAGTGATAGATATCATAGTAAGTTTGGGGGCCCTATACTCCAGAGTTGTTACTGTTAACATACATGCATTATTAATATAGCAAATAAATATTCAATAATTGTCATAAAACTGATTTTTTTTTTTTACATAGATTAAAAAAAGTTTTTTTGTATATAAAGTATGAAAACTGACTTTTGCGGAGGTGCCTTTTGCTATAAACATTCTTCATATTAAAATATTCATAATTTTTAAAATATATAAATACTTCTCAAAATTTACAAAAGAAAAGGAAGTACAAACATATTTACTTAAACACAGGTATAAAGTTTCAATTGTTAAGGAGTCCCTGATCTCTTCCTATTTTGGGAAAATAGAATTGCTCAGCAGAGATTTGTGGAAACAAACTAACATTTCTGAGTTGACTAAAACCAGCTGCAAAGTCTCATCTGCTTTTAGAACAGGCAAACAAATCTTTGTGTTAGTTATTTTCATTATTAGATATTTAATATTATAACAGAATAAAAATCAGAAAATGATGAGATTGTGATAAAATTGAGCAGAAAAAAGACACAATAGAAAAAAATAGGAAATTGAATAGAAAAAAAACTCCTGTTATTGTCAATGTTCCATCCATGACCTCATTTTTTTATTCATCTCATATTTTTAAAAACTTAAATATCATCAGATTAAGATATAAAAATAAAGCATATATATTTGTAGAGAATGCCTGTCAAAAGTAATAAATACAACAGATTTTAGAGGATGTGGGAGGTTTAAGTCAAAGGTTGCCATTCTTTTGAATGCATTCATCTTTGTTTTAAAAAAACCTTCGTAGTATAAAAATATTTTTTTCAAATGTCAATGTGGAGAATTTTTTTTTTTTTAATTAATTTTACAACAAAATGCAATTTCAACTAAGTCCAGGCATTGAATTCTAAAACAATTGCTCCCCTTCATAATAAAAAAAAAATTTTTACAACAGTTCAGTCAGTAAGTTAACTGTCACACATGATACACGCTTGAGCGATCATATCCTTGAGTGGCTAGGCAGAAGATTTTCCAAGCAGTAGGTTGCCATTACTTTCTGCTTAAGATGATAGAACTCAATCTGTCCTGCTATTCAATAACTGGATGGAAAAAAGATGGATTAATTTCTTTCCCAAGGGTACTTGTGCGTAAGCGAATGCAATAAATTCAAAATCAGCTCTTTCTTTGGTTGTTCTTGGTGAGTTGGGCACTATTTTAAAAATATTCAGTATGTGTTTCTTGATACAAAGAAAATTTCAGGACTTGAAGACTTCAAGCAGTTACTGGGACTGGTAAGACCACACATCTTTTACTACTGAAATATCAAACACCTTTTTTTTTATTCTTTTTAAATATAAACAAAAGATGGGTGTTGACAAGAAAGTGGGCAAAGGCAAAGAAAAAAATTAAAAGTCAGCAGGATGCAAACAAAATTCCAAAAATAAGGGAGGGAAAAAATAAAATGAAAACAAAAGCCAAAAAACTATTAAACAAAGAAAACAGAGTTGAGTACCAGTGTCAGTATAGGAATAAGAAAATAGTTTATTTTTAGCAGACTTTTTGATCCAATATGGAATGTGCATTGTCGTGCAATAGATATCAGTTCAGTATAAGAAATTGAAGTACAAATTCCACTTGAAATTCTTGCATTCACTTACGCCCAAATACCCTTAGGAAAGGTATTAATCCGTCTATTCCTTCCAGTTATGGGTTAAATAACAGGACAGATTGGGTTCTATAGCCTTGGTCGGCAACCAGTCTACCGCAGAAAGCAATGGCAACCTATTGCGGAATAATCTTCTGCCCAGTCAGTCATGTCTCTTTCGAGACATGATCGCCCAAGCGTGTATCACGTACGGCACTTAACTAACTGACTGACTGCAGGAAAATCTTCTGCCTAGTCAGTCATAGATCAAAAGAGACATGACCACTCAAGCGTGTATCACTTAACTGACAGAGTGATGCAGAAATCATCATCTCTGTGCAATGTACCTTCAGGAAGTAGACAATCAGGACTCTCTACAATTAGTGCCTTTTGTAGCTCTTAGTAAAGTTTGTCTTTTTGCCATCTCTTATAGACCCTATTCTGCCAACCATTTACACAAGGTTATGCAATGTTTTTCTATGTTGTTCTTGCCTTCAATATGCCCTTTGAGTGTCAGATTTTCCAAGCCCTCTTTCCTCATTAAGTGCCCTAGAAATTTCAATTACCACTTTGATGTTAAATACACTGCTCAAAAAAATTAGAGGAACACTTTTTAATCAGAGTATAGCAACCTAGTCAAACTTCTGGGATATTGATCTGGTCAGTTAAGTAGCAGAGGGGGTTGTTAATCAGTTTCAGTTGCTTTGTTGTTAATGAAATCAACAAGTGCTTCAGAGGGGAAACAATGAGACACCCCACCAAAACAGGAATGGTTGAGGCTACTGATACTTATTTTCCCTTCTCATCTCTTTTGGCTGATTTTTTACTGACTGACTTTCTACTGCTGTAGTTTTTCATTTGTCTTGGATCAACATTTCTGTTGATAGCATGGTGCGGTACCTGGACGCTACAGAGGTTGCACAAATAGTGCAACTCCTCCAGGATAGCACATCAAGACATGTTGCAAGGTTTGCTGTGTCTCCGAGCACAGTCTCAAGAGTATGTAGGAGATTCTAGGGGACAGGTAGTTATTCCAGGAGAGCTGGAAAAGGCCGTAGAAGATCCTTAAACCCACAGCAGGATCGGTATCTGTGCCTTTGTGCAAGGAGGAACAGAATGAGCACTGCCAGACCCCTACAAAATAAACTCTAGCAGGCCACTAGTGTTAATGTTTCTGACCAAACAATCAGAAACAGGCTCCATGAGGTGGCCTGAGGGCCCAATGTCCTGTAGGGGGCCCTGTGCTCACTGCCCAGCACCGTAGAGCTCGATTGGCATTTGCCATAGATCACTAGAATTGGCAACTATGCCACTGGTGCCATGTGCTCTTCACCGATGAGAGCAGGTTCCATCTGAGCACATGCGACAGACATGAAAGGCTATGGAGATGCTGTGGAGAACATTATGCTGCTTGCAACACCATTCAGCATGACCAGTTTGGTGGTGGGTCAGTGATGGTCTAGAGGAGGCTTATCCCTGGATGGACGCAGACCTCTACAGGTTAGATAATGGCATACTGACTGCTATTAGGTATCAGGATGAAATCCTTGGACCAATTGTCAGAACCTTCGCTGGGGCAGTGGGACCTGGGTTCCTCCTGGTCCATGACAATGCCCGACCTCATGTGGCTAGAGTATACAAGCAGTTCCTGGAGGATGACTGGCCTCCACATTCAACTGACCTAAACCCAATAGAACACCTCTGGGACATTATGTTTAGGTCCCTCTGGTACCACCAGGTTGCTCCTCAGACTGTCCAGGAACTCAGTGATGCCCTGGTTCAAATCTGGGAGGAGATCCCCCATGACACAATCCGTCATCTCATTAGGAGTATGCCCCAACGTTGTCAGGCATGCGTACAAGCACGTGGGGGGCCCACACAAATTACTGAGAATCATTTTGAGATTTGATATATCCCAGGAAAGAAATATCAGTGTAAAGATTTGTGGAAGAATGGTACACAACACAGGAAATAGATATAACGGATTTATTGTACAAATGTACAATTAACAATAAGATATAGATAAGCAATAAATGAGTAGGAGCGGAATAAACTATCAAATAGAGAATGTCTTTGCCTAAGACGCTTTGTTCTCGTACCGATTGACACCAATCCATTATCCATTAGAGGACGTGCATTGTGGTGCAGTGGATATTGGCTCAGAACAACAAATTGGACGTGAGCAACACTTGGTTTCGAGTGGGAATAGATGTAACCCACTGCCAAGGCCGACACTATCTGTCCCTCATTGACTGCTGGCCCACGCAGTTTTCAATTTGGCGTTGTCTGAAGCAACAAGATGCAGCAAGCATTATCAGCTACTTGGAAGTCCTGTTCTGCGAGTGTGGAGCGCCGGCTGAAATGACAACGATACGGAATTTCGCAGCAAGAGATTCGAGGACTTTCTAAGTGAGTGGGGAGTCCGATTGCATTATCGTTGTGCGCATGCTCCCTCCGGAATTATCCTGTCATGGGCTCAAGTACCTCGGAGAGCAGAGTAACAGTGAACTCTCAACCCAAAGTGCAAGGGTGATCACCATCAACGAAGCACACAGCAGTCCCTGTGAGGTAAACAACACATATGCAACAGATGATACTTCTCCAGACAAGTCATCCAAGGCGGAGGAAGTACAGGAGGTACCATTACCGTGAAGGAGCACTAGATGAAAGAGACCCACTCCGGGTTGACATCTATGCAATCACCAGATTACGGGGGAGTGTAGTGAAACTGAAAGGCAGCAGCCTGTGGGTTCTACTGAACCAACTACAGTCTCCTGTTCAAAGAGGCAACGAGCGGCATGCGTGATATACAAGGTAAAAAAAAAAAAAAAAGTTAACTGATTAAAAATGGCCTACTTTCGAGTCCAAAACAAGCACGACTGTTTCACATGCAGAATGCCGGAAGTCCGCAATAAGAGCACAAGCGTCCTTGGTGGGTATAATTTGTAAGTTATGAACGTGCAACATATGCAAATTTTGGCCAGCGAGAATTATATATAAAATGAGCAATCTCAGCAGGTGGCAGATTGGGATTTTTTTTTGAGTGTGTCGGCACAGAGACTATCGAAATCGATTTTCCTCCATCAAGACATGTGTACACAAGATGACAATACAAGCAGATTCTAAAAAAAAAAAAAAAAGATGCTAAGAAAGCATTTTGTTTTAATAATTGGTTTGGTTGTTTAGTTTTATGGCATATTAACCTATTGCCAATTAAATTTTATTTATTTATTGCTGGTAATACCTTTTTCTTTCAACAACTTATTGTTGTTTTTAAATAAATTTTTGTGTCTAGGAATACTTTTTTTTCTTTTCGAGTATCAAGATTCATTGGGATTTGTTTTTAAGGGCAGTGTCCCCAAGTCCTACCCTGTTATTTAATCCATAACTGGAGGAAAGGGACGGATTAATACCTTTCCCAAGGGTACCAGTGCTCAAGTGAATGCAGGGTATTCAACTGAAATTCGAACTCGGCTCACCGATTTCTCTTTCTGAGCCGATATCCACTGCACCACAACGCGCATCTGTCACTAAACGCTTACAGCACCTGGTATTCCCAAGCGGTCACCCATCTAAGTACTGACCAGGCTCAACATTGCTTAACTTTGGTGATTGAGCGAGAACCGGTGTATTCAACATGACATAGCCCTAAGCCCTTGTTTTAATAAGCGTGCACCGATGAAGGTGAGGCTCAACATTTCCCCATGAAATATTCCTTCTATCACAAATGTCAAGAGTCTTCTAAAACACTTCTCTCAGATAAAGACTGGCCTCTGACTACTGGCGTTTGGAGAGAAAATGTTAGGTAGTGGCAGGCTGTGCAAGATGATGTGATTACAGTGCTTTTGTTGGACTAAAGAGTATTGCTCACTTTGGGCCATCCAGCTTAAAATGCCTCGATAATGAAAAGGCATCCCTCAGCTGACTGGTGCTTTCATACCTCTGGGTCAACAAAAACTTTCATAGTAAGGCTGATTATTTTACTAGAATGTCTTCTTTGTAGCGATAGGGAAGAATCTGCTGAGCGCACGGTCCAGCCATATATCTGTTGTGCAGGTTAGTTCAAAACTACATGCTTAGCGGAAAATTCTTTACCCTAGAAAATAGTTCTGTCTACAGCAAAATATTCTCATCGCTTGATAAGAAAAGCAATGTTTATTTATTATTTATTTATTATTCATGATGTGAATGAAAGTTTAAAGATTTGCTACTTTCCTGCCATCATCTGGTTTCCGACTTTAAGCATCAGCTTATGCTCAAATCGAGATGAGACAGTAAGAAAAGCTGACATCATCAGATTTTAACCATTATTTTTATGGCTTAAAAACCCATAATGGGTTATTTACATCCAGAATATATTACAGATTGTAAGAAATTGCTTACAGTGTCCAGTGTTTCCAAGCAGTTCCCCATCTAATTACTAACTGGGCTTAACTTTGGTGATCAAATGAAACTCAGACTTAAGAAAAAGGTGACTTATCTTGATGTCGTGCACAATTGTGATATCTTATACTGTTCAACCTGATTAAGGAAGGCACAGGTTTCTTTTCTGTTTTTTTTTTTTGTTTTTTTAAAGACTAGTTTGGCACCTATCACTGACAGCAAGATGATCAAATTCAAAATCTAATATATCCATTTAAAATACATTTATCAAAAATATATTCAGTTTAAATACAAGTCATAAAAATGGATCCAAAGAGTCACACACTCCAGCTTGTACTGTTTCCTGTTAATCATTTTTGTTCTTACTCATCACTGTCAATAACACTGACATCCCATTTTATCAGATGTATTTACCAAAATTACACAAAAAATATCTTGAAATACTAAAAGTAAATTTATTCTATCCTGATATATATATATATATATATATTTTGTGCTGCAAAATACGTATTACTCATGAAATTGTAGAATATATAAAAAATTTTCTAGATTATATTACTGTTAAATTAAGTAAATTTAACATTGAGTTCTTTTGAGTTTGTCTATTGAAATTTAATACCAAATATTCTACGTTTATATATATATATATATATATATATATATATATATATATATATAGATAACCCAACAGGTTCAACCATGGTCTCCCAACAACTCTGGAATCTCCTGCAACTATTCTGCCATAATTGTTGCCTCCAGTTCATCTGTGGGTGTTACAAGGAATTTTGTATGTTTATTGCTCAACTGTGGCCCACACTTAATAATCAGGGGGGTTGCAGTTTGGGGAGATAGGTGGGCCAATGAAAGGGGTGATGTGGTTGTTGTAATTGAATGATAGCCATGACTGAATACTCCTGCTTGTGTGACATTGTGCAGAGTTGTGTTGCCAGACATAGGGAGGGTCTTCCAAGTATGTTCTAATGGCACTAAGAGACAGAGGAGGGGGAAAAAATAAAATAAAAAAGATAAAGTCTTTATGGAGAGGGATTCCCCTTCCAAACTATAACACCCCTCCTATCTTACACAGGACAACAAATTGAAGACATGTTTGTTTCCATCTTTGTCATGTATTTACTTATTGCTTTCTTCAACAAAACTATAGTTATTCTGCAGAAAATGTTTTTTTTTTTGTTTTTTTAAAAATATTTTTATGTGTTGAATGGATTTTATAATTGTATTTTCATTATCACTAATGGAAACATTACCTCGGTTTTCGTAAATTTTGCTTTTCGGTCGACTTTCTGGAACAGATTATGGCTGATAACAGGTTTCATTGTAAATGCCTAATTATCATTAAAAAAAAAAAATTAGTTCGGACAATCCTGTCATGGTAATGAAAAACATTTTTCATTGTCATTTAATGTAGGCCTTGCGCTACATTTTTATTATTGATTAAAAAATCAGAGTTGCTCGTTTCCACATGACACTCCAGTCCAAACGTTACTATTTTTAACCAAGGAAACAAAGTGGCTGCTAAGGATCAAACAAAACTCAAACGACTCAACAATGGAAACCTCAAGCTACTTCTTGTTACAGTTCTTTTAAACCCTTTCTCATTTCTACGAACATTTTAAATAAGATACATGGACAAATTAACTTTAACACACTAAAAACAGTAAGATTGTTGTAAAAATTTAAATTACAGGGCGAATAACTAAAATTATTTTTTCCAGATTACTACAAGTACATCAGCTCACGAATGTCAAAATTTTGACATTAAAAAAATATATCAATTATTTTTAGAATTTAAGGGGCTTGGGAGGGGGGATTCTTTTTAAAATTTTTAATCTGGAATTCTTTTTTCATGTTCTTCAATTAACCACACCTGATAACGAATTTCAATTTTTTTGTGGTATTAACAAATTTTGTTTTGGTTTCCAGGGGATCAATTATTTTATCATTTACAATGAATTTACAACTGAACATGACCCCATCTTTGTAATTTTTTCTTTAATATTTGGGATCTGGAATTTATACCAATTTTGAGTTGAGTAAATCAGTAAGGTATTAAGAAACAGGACAATTTCGCTAGAAACTAGGAAGAGAGTACTGGATTGCTACGTGTTGTCCGTCCTTCAATATGGCAGTGAATGCTGGACAATACCATCAAAGATGAAGGAAAAACTTGAAGCAATTGAAATGTGATTCTACAGAAGCATACTGGATATAAAGTGGGGGATCAATTCCATATTACAATCAATATATAAACTGACCCCTCACTTTGTGGTTACAGCAGTTTCTATACGTTTATAATCCTAAAATCCAAAAGCACAAGGATGCATTCCATGAGCTGAATAGAGTATTAAAAAACAGGACAATTTTGCTAGAAACTAGGAAGAGAGTACTGGATTGCTACGTGTTGTCCGTCCTTCAATATGGCAGTGAATGCTGGACAATACCATCAAAGATGAAGGAAAAACTTGAAGCAACTAAAATGTGGTTCTACAGAAGGATGCTGCGAATATCATGGATTTAGCATGTGGACAATGATGAGGTCTTGGAAATGATGGAAACAAAAAGGAAATTAATACTGAGCATCAGGAAGAGACAACTGAAGTTCCTGGGACACGCAACGAGGAAGGAGGGCTTGAAGAATCTGATACTAACAGGCCAGATAGAGTGCAAAAAGACAGGAAAGCAACGGATAACATAAGGACCTAATCAGGTGGATAACGGAACGAGGATTGCATGGTGTAACAGGAGAAGGCTTGCTCAGAGCCACCAGGGACAGAGAAACGTGGAAGGCCATGATCGCTTACGTCCTGAAGGGACAAGGCACATAGAAGAAGAAATACACTAACAGTAATTATGATTAATAATAATTATGGATTTTTTCTGGTGCAGTTTAGAGACTAAAAATGACTTATACAAACAACCATTAATTTTATTTTCAAGTACTTTTTTTTTTTTTTATTTAATTACCACAATAACTGGAAGTTTTTTGTTTTGTTTATTTTTTTGCTTTTAATTGCGACGAAGACTAATTAAGCGTCGCCATTTTTTTTTTTTGTTTTTGTTTTTTTATTCATAGCGAGAGAATCATTTTACTTTTTGCCAGACTTAGCCCTCAAGGAGAAAATTACAAACTTATATTTTCCCCCCAACCTTCAAGAAGAGAAGCGAATGACAGTTGAAGGGCCCCACGTGGTAACAACGGGTTTCGGCCAATATGCCGAACATCATTCAGACATTTAAATTAAGAAAGCTTTAGTTTCATTTCGTTTCGCACTTTTAAAACGTGCAGTTAATTGACCTTACAAAAAATACTTTATCGCAAATGCTTTTTTTTTTTTTAACTGACAACATATTTTTTAAAACGATCATAACATTTAAGTTTAAAACTGATGAATCAAGGAAAATCGAAATTAATCATTTCGGTTCAAGTACCCAGGAAATACTTTCTCCTTCGGGAGAGGACTGGATCAATATCCGGCGTCTGATACATTAAAAGGGAAGTGCCAAGGAGGCTTGAGCTAATTTTCCATTTTTTTAAAACTTAAGTAGTAACTGACCTTGTGTCACATTCGGTAGGCGCACTAAAAAAGTACCCCACTTAAAAAAAACTCTCTCATTTTTTACTTGACCTAACTATCATTGATAATTTATTTTTTATTTATGCTTCTAAGGCGCAGTACATACTAAAACAAAAATTTGAAATCAAAGCACTTCTAAAATAAAATAAAAAAATGCAAAGAAAAAAAGAGTAATATAAAAAAAAAAAAATATGTACACAGCATGCACTATTGAAAATACCAGAACTTGATTAGATTTTTTTTTTACTTTTTACCACAAGAAAAAAAAAAGAAAAGAACCTTTTTAAAACTTTCTCGTGTTTGAATTGAAAATGCTTTTAATTTTAACGTGTTCAGAAAATAGTTTTTTTTTAGTCTAAGTCAAAGTTTCGTAGAATAGTTTTACGGATATTTTTTAATTACACTCGAATCGATGCTCCATTCATTGAGAAAAAGGAGACTAAAAACAAGTACTTGGCACTAATGATTTTTGTCATTAAAATAAATAAAGTGCCTGGTTACTAGGGTCCCCAAGTTTCCAAGGAAACAGTTGAATCTCCATTAATGAAACCGGAAATCCAATTTAAAATTAAAAAAATATTTTAGTTGTAAAAACAGAATGGCACACATATTTAATTTAGATGTTTTTAATTGATCACCCATCAAAAATGGCTAAAAAGAAAAAAAAATCAAGGCGAATAAGACCTTTTTTACTTGTTGCATCTTAAAAAAATGGATAAGGAAAAACATATTTAAGTCAACATCCTGTCCAGAAAAAAAAGTTTGTTAAATGAACACAACGAATAATTCATTTTTAAGTCAACGAAAATAAATACGGTGTTCAAATCAACTTTTTTAAGAAATAAAGCTCAATTTTTTTTTCAGTTACTCCTGACACGCACTAAAATGTTAAATTAGTGATATTTACTTAAAAATACAAATTGTAAGCTAGAACTTAGATTATATTTTTTTAGAGGTTCATCCAACAAGTTTGGGTGTGGCAAAAAAAGCGTATAATTTCAACACTTACAAAAACGGTTTATTTTGGCAAATAATTTCTCAAATACAATTAGTTATTGATTAATTTATTAAAACTGACATTTAAATACATTTTAAAATTATTAGCATTGGTGCAAATATGAGTATTTTTAATATTTTGACGGTACTGATTTTTTTTAACTTGTGTGCACTACTAAATCTACTTGAAATGTGACACCGTAAAACAAAATTTTGGGTGGAAATTACGGTTTTTTGGTTGGAAGTTCAATAAAAAAGATTTCTTTATTTCTAGTTTTGGTATTTTAATACTTTCAGTTTAAAGCAGATATTTCAAAATAAATTTTCACTTATCTAAAAGAAATTTCAAAATTACACTACAGCAAAGACAAGTCTTTGACAATTGTTATTTATTGAATAAAAATGTATCGAATTAAATTTAATTAACGAATAACTAGCTGTATCAAAAATTAATACATACAGCAAGCAGTACCAACCTTTCTAAAAGAGTACTAATGAAAAGAAAATCTTAGTATTTTCACATGTAAATAAATACAGAAGGAAAGAACAATACTCAACAGTCAACACTCACAACAGTAACACAAAAAAAAAATAGAAACTCACCCGTATCGATGAATAAGCAGCAAAATTTGTCGTTAAAAATAAAACCAAATCATTTTTTATTTTTACTTTCTCTTATCCGTTTTTTAGGGAATTGTCATGAGATAAAATTTCGTAGACTATCCGTTTCTTTCTTTTATATCTCCGATCCAGACAGAATCTTTACCAACATTACCCTCTTTTCTTTAACAATCCAAGTGAGGAAGGAATGAGGAAGGAAAGAAGATAAGATTTTGTTTCGCGCGTTTTTTTATTTTTTTATTTAATTGATGATTCTCTTTGCCGATAGATGGCGCCAACCTCGAAAGAAAAAATGTATCACAGGAGATTGAAAAATCTCGACAACACAATGCTGTTTAGTGTTTTATATTTTGATGACGAGATAAGTCTATAAAACAATAAAAATATGACTGGCTTCAGTAATTAAAAACAAAGAAAATGATTTCAATTCTAGTGATTTGTTGTTCTTTTTCCCTATTATTATTATTATTATTATTATTTTTTTAACATAGTTGTTTCTCAAGAGAATACACGAAATTATCTTATTTCATTTCTGGAGAGAAGAGGGCAAAAAGTGTAATGTACGTTTGACACGAAGTCACAAGAAGAAGCATGTGGTATCCAAGTGAGACTATATAGTTTGATATGACTTTTACAACGAGGTGGATATGAAATTAGGGTTTTTGGTTAGATTTTCTGGAGTACTTTTAGTTTTTTTGTTTGTTTGTTTTTGTTTTTTTTTACTAGACACTTTTACTTACTACCACTGCTAGAAGAATCAAATAGTGGAATCAAACCATAAATTAAATATGTTTAAAAGTAAACAGATGAATTGACAAAAAAAATACTTAACAAATCAGAATTTGGAAAGAAAGAGAATATCACGTGATCCCAATTGATAATTTTCAACCAATCAGCATGTATGCAGAAACTAAAGTAAAACCGCAATCCTTCTTGTGATCCACTCAGAAATTATAAATAACCACTATTTTCCTTTTTTTTTTTTCTTTTTTTTTTTTTTTGATAAAAACAATAGCGGTTGGACTGTCACTAAATCATCAGAATTTTTTTTTTTTAATCATTTCACCCCAAGCAGGGCAGGACCGCTACTAGTGCGCAAAAGGTTATGGGATACACATTTTTTTTTCTATTAAAATAAGCAACAGGAAATCACAATAGAACATTCTAGAAAAATTGGATCAAAACGGCAGTAGAATTTAGATTACATTTTTATATTTCTCAACCAATCAGCTAAAAACTTAGAATAAGAACATTCTAGAAAAATAGGATCGGAAGTAAATTAACACAAAAATATTTAGGCCCCCAAACAAAATAGTAAAATAATAAATCTGATTGGTCAATAAATGTTTTCACACCCTAATGTTAGGAAGATTCGTTGATCCCCTATTAATGTATATAATACACACAGTTAGAGAAAAAAAGGTCAGTCACCAAGCTAGCCATTAAGTCCGCATGCCACCGATACTTTGTCCGGCCAAGTCATTTCTTCCACACCAAAGTTCATGACCTAGCTCCGAGGACCTTGAAAAGAAAAAACCGACGAACTTTCTTTCAGCAACGCGACACGCTGTCGCCACCTGAAATGAACTAAATGTAAGTAGGAAAGACTTATTTACGGACTCTGCTAATGTAAACTTATACACATCTTTGAACAAATTTAACGTCTTGCCAAGTTTTATTTCCCAAAAGGCAATTTTCGCATCATGTATTTTATTTGTTTCCACGTACCATTTTATTTTTCACATAATAAATTGTTTGTTGTTTAATGTCCGTTGTGAATCATTCCTTTCACTTTGCGCGATTGTAAAACAGAGTGTTGTATTTGTGGGGGAAATAATCTAGAGAGCCAGGCCCGTAAAATACGGAAGCACATACAACCCAGCAAATACCAAATCCCCCAAAAGGTTAACAGTGTTAGAAAAAACTGGGCGCAGTGGGTATTGAAAGGATAAAAAATGAACAGGAATCAAAAAGATACAAGATGACAATTGACATCATATTTAAATATTTAGAAATTGTAGCTATCAGGGAAGTAAGTAAATGGAAGGGAGTTCCACAGGCAGAAAGTAAGAGAAAAGAAACTATTGTAGTAGAAGTAGTGGTTACATTTAAGTATTTTAATGGTAAAAGGGTGGGACCTTGTGGTGATACCGACCGAGCAAAAGCGAGGCACCGGATGTTTGCACCCTCACAACCAAAAAGCAAATGACCAAAACTCAACGGTGCGCAGCTGGCCTTGCGCAGATATTCCAGTTGAAAACTAAAAATTAATTAAATATTAAATTTCCAGTTCACGAGCCTACGCAAATTTTATTTATTGGTGAATGGGAAGCCCAGAATCAAATACAGATATTAATTCTTAAATGATCTGCTGCAATCCAAAAAGACGAAATAAAAAGCCGATACAGAAAGCATCGCCAGACAGACAGACCCAGACTCAAGAGAGACGACTGTAATTAGTAGCCCCCTTGACCCAAGTCAAGCAGCTTACTATGTTCGCCTCCCTTACCTACCCTTTCCTTCTTCGCTGTCTCAAAACTACTTACTGACCTAAGGAGCAAATACATCAAAGACATTCCTTACTTACAACGCTCCCACATTCCTAAGCATTAATTCTCTTTCAGCATTTTATTGCCATGAACATTTTAATGTCCGTTGGACCTATACTTGAAGTATTACTTTAATTGTAAAAACCTTAATTGATATGTCTATATATAAAATGTTATTTTTTCAACTCAATTTGCTGTTCTTGATTTATAATCATTTTATGAATTATAGTGGGCTATCTACAACAAGGCCAAATTCCGTCAATCTTCTACAATACACAACTATCCTTCACTAGAACGGACTCGCCACTATAAATTGGAAAAGAACGGATAACCCACTATAACCTTAGATGCCAATCAAGTACTACATTTAAATTCACATGGACAGGGCAATAAGATAAGAGACTGTAATATTTTTGGTATCTTTGTGGGTATAATTGACAAAGAAGTGGATACAAATATTAGCGTTGAGAGGAATATTTTATTTTTTTATTTTTTACATACTTTCGTGTTAAGTGTCTGCTGGCAACAGAACACATGTTGCCTGCTTAGAAGCCAGAGATGGACTGGCCAATCCTTTAGGTCAAGCATGGGTCAGGGAGATAGAGAGAGTAGGGGAAAGAGAAATAGTAGCAGAGAAAGAAAAGGGTATAGATTTGGGTATCTTAGTTTTTGGGAGTTATTTAGAGACAGAGAGGGTAAAAGAAACAATGTATTCTCTGCATGGTAGTAGTATCTGACCTGAGGTCATTTTGGTTCATTCCTACAAGACACGTCTCTCTTTCTGACAAATTAAGGTGAATACCATTTTTCATTTCTGTTCAAAAACTCTTCTCTCAAAATGATAAAAACTTAAAAGACTTGTGAAAAAATACAATCCTATGCATCTTATTTATTGCATGAGGAATAAAATTGTGGGACAAGGGAAGAAGGGGAAGTGCAATGAGGTTAGGGTGATAAAAAATTATTAACCAGTGGTGTTTGTATGTGTAACAGTGACCTAACCATTAACAAAAAAAAGATGTCAAAGTGATAAAATATAAAAGTTGAAATGAGTAAAAGAAGCTTTTATTTCCCTGTGATTTACAAGGATGTGCATTGTGGTGCAGTGAATATTGGCTCGCAATGAGAAATTGGCAAGCCGAGTTTGAATTTCAGTTGAATTCGTTGCATTCACTTACACGCAAATACCCTTGGGAAAGGTATTAATCTGTCACTTCCCCTCCATTATGGGTTAAATAATAGGACAGACTGGGTTCTATAGCTTTAGCTGGCAACCAGTCTACCGCAGAAAGCAATGGCAACCTACTGCAGGATAATCTTCTGCTCAGTCAGTGATGTCTCTAAAGAGACATGATCACCCAAGCGTGTATCCTGTATGGCACTTAACTGACTGAAGGACATTGTGGTGGATAGGAAATTAAGAATTAAAAACAACTTTCTTCTTCACTTTTATAAAAATTCAATGTGTGAAATCCTGGTTTTGTAGATACTAGATTTCGCGAGTAGATGTTAAATTGATTTTCTAACCAATGGGTGCAATTTACAAGACTAAGAAGAATTAGTGATCCAGTGCCAAAAAACTAAATGGCTATAAAGGCTTCAGTCAATGTCAACCAGTCAGTTAGATAGGAACAGTGAGAGAGCTGACAAACTAAAATATAATGGGAGAAACTTCAAGTTGCACCTTGTTCTCTTTCTCCTTCTTTCTTGTATGCTGATTCCTTTTACTACTTCTTCTACATTCTCAACATTCCTACTCAACAATAACATTCATACTTACATACGTACACATGAACTCTTTCCAACAAGTTACTACTCTGAACATTTCTACAACTCTTGATACACTTAACTTTTTAACTGAACATTAACTTCTACCATGTCATGTTATTCTTTTCCAATAATAAATTTCTCTTTAAACATGCAAAAGGTATACTTTTCTTCTTCCACAAATTCATATATTCCAACCTCCAACCTTCTGACAACCTTCTGATGATTACGAATAAATCCTAAGCTGTAGGGAGTTCGGTTCTGTTTTGCACAAGGCCAAATCAATAAACATTAACCATCTCCCTACAATAAACATTAACCATCTCCCTACAATAAACATTAACCATCTCCCCACAATAAACATTAACCATCTCCCTACAATAAACATTAACCATCTCTCTACAATAAACATTAACCATCTCTCTACAATAAACATTAACCATCTCCCTACAATAAACATTAACCATCTCCCTACAATAAACATTAACCATCTCTCTACAATAAACATTAACCATCTCCCTACAATTAACATTAACCATCTCCCTACAATAAACATTAACCATCTCCCTACAATAAACATTAACCATCTCCCTACAATAAACATTAACCATCTCCCTACAATAAACATTAACCATCTCCCTACAATAAACATTAACCATCTCCCTACAATAAACATTAACCATCTCCCTACAATAAACATTAACCATCTCTCTACAATAAACATTAACCATCTCCCTACAATAAACATTAACCATCTCTCTACAATAAACATTAACCATCTCCCTACAATAGACATTAACCATCTCCCTACAATAAACATTAACCATCTCTCTACAATAAACATTAACCATCTCCCTACAATAAACATTAACCATCTCCCTACAATAAACATTAACCATCTCCCTACAATAAACATTAACCATCTCCCTACAATAAACATTAACCATCTCTCTACAATAAACATTAACCATCTCCCTACAATAAACATTAACCATCTCCCTACAATAAACATTAACCATCTCCCTACAATAAACATTAACCATCTCCCTACAATAAACATTAACCATCTCTCTACAATAAACATTAACCATCTCCCTACTATAAACATTAACCATCTCCCTACAATAAACATTAACCATCTCCCTACAATAGACATTAACCATCTCCCTACAATAAACATTAACCATCTCCCTACAATAAACATTAACCATCTCTCTACAATAAACATTAACCATCTCCCTACAATAGACATTAACCATCTCCCTACAATAAACATTAACCATCTCTCTACAATAAACATTAACCATCTCCCTACAATAGACATTAACCATCTCCCTACAATAAACATTAACCATCTCTCTACAATAAACATTAACCATCTCCCTACAATAAACATTAACCATCTCCCTACAATAAACATTAACCATCTCTCTACAGATACAAAGTTTGTAGAAGAAAAAAAATTTAGAGCGGACAAATCACATTGTTCTGCTAGTATTGAAGTTAGTATTAAACATTTGATTTTGTTTTGAAATTAACCTCTTTTTTGTTCCAACGGCTTGAGAGTGGAAAAAAGAGCAAGAATAGATTAGAACTCCATTACTATGAATGAAACGTTATTCTGTTTAATTTAGTAAAGTAACATACTTATTCTTAAACTCATTCCTAAGTTGTGTATACAATAGTGGTGTAGTACGAAAATGAAGACACTGCTTGAGTTTGTCCCCCTACTCTCCTCAGAAAAATCTCAACCCCTAAGTGCCCCCCCCCTTTCAGAGTTCTACAATCCCCACTGGTAATGTCACATTGTAGCAGAGTATGTTCCTTTTTTTTCATTTCACCCACATCACTACCAAATGTGAGACACGGTCGAGATTCAATGGTAATATACATTGTAGAAGAATTTTTTTTTCTTCACTTCACCCACATCACCACCAAATATGAGACACAGTCATGGTTTAATGGTAATATTGCATTGTAGCAGAGTATTTTTCTTTTTTACTGTTCAGCCATGTCACCACTAAATGTGATACACGGGCAAGGTTTAACGGTACTATTGCATTGTAGCAGAGTATTTTTTCTTTTTATCTGCACACCTACATCTGTCACTGCCGAATGTGACATTAGTTTGAGGTTTAATGGTAATATCACATTGTAGCAGAGTATTTTTCTGTTTTTCAGTTCACCCATGTCACTACCAAATATGACACAAGTCGAGGTTTAGCAGTAATATCAAATTGTTGCAGTCATTATTAATGGAAGCATTTTGATTTCACTGCTGATGGCCTGGGCAGTTGTGTAGACTGCTACCTTCCATTAAGCTTGTTTGCCATTGGTAATATCTGGATTTGATCTGTATTGGCTTCATAGTCAATCAGTAGCTCAAAAATGGCTGCTGCAAAAACACCATATGCCTTTTTCTGATTGGTCAGAAAAGATATTCTCTGACCCTGATATTTTTGGGTGGTAGTGGGTGCATGAAGCTTAACAAATTGAGCTCTGTTTTTGTCATCTGAATTGTAGATGTTGAAGTGAGAAGTTCTTTGTTGAATTAATAAATTTCTTATGGTCATAAAAATACATAAATAAAAATTTAACTATACCATCGCTTTGATATGTCTATAAAAAATAAATAAAAATTGATTATAGTGTCAAAAAAATAATTATAATAAAAAATTATAACAATTGTAATTACAATTAATTTATTCATTCTAAACCAATAAGAACAGACCACGCTTCTGTCTTCTACACTCCAAAACACATGGCATTCCCACTATTGGACAAACCATTCACACAGACAGGTCATTAACATATGAGTCAATGAAAATTTAATCACCTTTACCATTTTTAGTCTATGATAATAACATCTTTAGCATTCAATAAAAATTTGAGGTAAGAAATTCCCAGACACTTCTTGTATTTTTCCAACTAAATTCTCTGGACAATCATTTGACACATGTATAAAAAAACACACAAGAAAGACTGTATACACTTTGCTTATTCTTTATTTTATCCTTTTGTCAGATTCCGATCCATATTTGATCGACATTTGGCACCAAACTCATAATTTTACTTGGTATTACTGTCTCTCATTTCCCTAACACCACATAACAACCAGAAAATAAATAATACACATTCTGTTGTTTCCGCATCTTTCGGTTTTTCATTTTTATGAGTATTTTTGTATCTATAAATTATAGGAGGTTCATAATTATTTACTCAAAGTTATAAATTCCCTATAAATTGGATACAAGACTTTTCTTGCCAAGCCTTGATTTTGAGCCTGTTTATAGTGACATGTATCTAGCTCAAGTTAATAAGAATCAAATGTTCTGAAAAAAAAAATTGAAAATGAAATATCATCCTTTTGCTTATATTCCACATATCAGTAGAACAGAATTTGAAACTGCAATAATTTGAAAAAAATATCTTTGCAAGCCTGTTGAACAAGATCATCATTAAAATCACTATTCATTCACACCTGCCTTATCAGTGCATAGTCACACGAATTAGGGTCAAGCATATCAATTAACATTGAGAGCAAGAAAAGCTCTAGGCTGCAAAACAACACATGTCCTACCCAGACTCCAGACAACATGACAAAACTAACAACTGACTATTTCTTCTTCTCAAACTATATTTCACTGCTACCATAATCCTTCATTCATTATATGGCATTCAACCACATCTGCTTGCTACTCTGCTTGATCTCTTGACTCCCAACAGGTTAGAACATTAACAACTACATGTGAACTTTTGATGTATTCCTTTAACACATTCATTTTTTAACTTTATCAAATAATGTAAATCCCACTTACATATTGAACATTTTTCTCTACCTAGCTTAATTTTTTGAGGTTAATTTTTTATTAAGTTTATATTTTCAGTAAGCCTTTACACCCTTTCATTTTCACATAAATTTACTGTAAATAAACAAATTCCTTCTGTTCAATTCCCTCCTGTCTAAGAATTTTTTTCTTATGTACTGAACAAACCAACTAATTGTTTTAATTTCATTTCTTTTCTGTAAAGGAAATTACCATAGACTCACACATAGGACTAAACCATTTTATGTGAGTACACTATTAACTTATTTTTATCATTGACAAAAAAATGTAGCATAATATATATATATATATATATATATATATATATACATACACCAGACATGACGTGGAGTAGAGTAAAAACAGCCAAGCCTTACAACAGTGGCAAAATATGTAGACTGTGCCAGGAAGAAAAGTTAGCGATTATGCTATTGCCAAACAAAAAAGAACTATTGAATAAAAGAACAGAAATTATGACTCAGTGTAACCAGACTAAAAAATATCTCTTAGGTTCATACAACCATGGATCAAAATGTTATCATTTTTTGTAATTTCAAGAATTGTACATTCAAAAATTCCCTACCATGTGAGCGTTCTTAAAAAACAAAAAGAAATGGTAAACGGTAAATCAGTTATTGAAAATCACCTTCATGGTAGAAACCTAGGTTGGGTAATAACTTGTTTACAAATGAAAAATATTGCAAGACAAAAGAGAGATATACATGTGTGTATTTGTATTTGTTTAAAAAACAATAAAACTTATTACATTTGCCCTAAGCTGACATTTCTTATGAAAAAATGACTTTTGAAAAAGTCGTTAATACATTTCTTATTCCAAGTCAAAAGTTTTTTCATTTTCTCAGCTTTTTTAGAATCAAATATGACGAAATGCATAATCAAATCTCTCCTTTCTTGTCATACAATATTTCCATTTATCAAATTGCTAACTTTAAACTGTCAGGATTTCAGTATCCTATTATTTATATATATGTGTGTGTGTGTGTGTGTGTGTGTGTGTATATATATATATATATATATATATATATAAAACAACTTGCAATGACTGTTGGTAGTAATAGAACAGTGTCCAACATAAAATAACACCTAAAATTTATACTATTAATAAATATACATTTTTTTTCCTCACTGTGAGGTACAATTCAGTGTTGTACCTAATGGTGAGGAACAAATGTATATGTTTATTATTAGGAAAAGGTTTATTATAAATAAAAGGTTTGATATTTATCATTTATTACAGATTTAATTATATTAGAGAGAGAGAGAGAGGGTTAAGGAATATAAAATTTGTTCATAATTTCTATTGTCCTAAGCATTTTTGGCCACTTCAGTAGCCATTTTCAAGGGTGTTTTTGTCTCCTGTGTTATTTTCCCTCACTTTTGACTGCTATAGAAGTGTCTAAAAGCACTTGGGACAACAAACATTATAAACAAATTTTTATATTCCAAACAACAAAATGTAAAAGATGCTGTAAAAACTTAATAAAAAATTCATTAAATACTCCTGGTCAGCCATATTTAATGAAAGATGTTAAGAAGAAAGGTTGCTGCCCAAATATCCATTCACACACACACACACACACACACACACACACACACACACACACACACACACACACACTAGCATCATAGCCTGGCATTGCCCGTGCAACTCAGGACATTCTTTAGATGATTAATGCAGCGTGTTGCAATTTCTGAGCACTTGTAGTCGCTGCCTCACTTTAAAACTCAGTTATATAAAAAAATAATTATATAAAAAATTGTTTTAAAATTGTTCAAAAATTCCATTAAAAAATCTATTTTTTGTTTTGCATAAACTTGAGTTGATGTTTTGTGTGACATTGTAAACAACATTGCATTTGTTTTTGTTTCAAAATTACGGGAGAAAGTATTACATGTTTTGTTGACTATTTATTTCAGAGATTTTCGAAGAATATTTAAAAATGTAGACATTTAATTTTAGAGAAAAAAGTTACATTAATGACACCTGAATTACAGACAGTTGATTTCCTGCAAGAAATATTTAGCGAAAAAAAAGCTTTTTTTATTTTATTTTCTGAAGTATGAAATATTAAATCTGAAAAAAAAAAAGACTTAAATAATTAAATTAACCATTGGCACTTTTTTTTATATACATATATATTTTGTTTTTGTTTGAAAGAAAACTTTGATTTTTTTAAAAATATTTCTTTTGTTTCAAAATTACGGGGAAAAGTATTCACATTTTTTTGTTGACCAAATGAATTTTTAAAACGTCGGAATAACAATTAAATATAAAGGCTCATTTTTTTTTAGTCTCGTTTGACACGTGTGATTTGATTTCTGTGATGTAATCTAGCAACCAACTTAGATGTTTTACAGAGCAAATGTAAACAATCAGCTCCATTGGCCAAAAAGTGCAATAGGGAAAATTGCTGAACATAGACTCAAAAAGTATGTGTTGACCTGGCTTCCTTGTAGATACGTGTCCCAAGAAAGTTTGAATGGCGTAGCTTAAAAAATGTAGGAGTGCATAGATTACAGTCACACACACTCACAGATTGTCTTTTATATATATATATATATATAGATTAAAAGAAGAGAGAAAAGCAGATAAACCTTGCTGCTAATGTACAATTATTTAAAAATAATTAAATCATTTATTAGTAGTAAAATCATAAATCTTTTTTATCAGTCATAAACAAGACATCTTCTCTTCCCATTCATAAACTGAGACATCTTCTCTTCCCATTCCTGAACTGAGCCCTGAACTGAGACACCTGTTCCTTTCCAGCCCTGAACTGAGACACCTGTTACTTTCCAGCCCTGAACTGACATCTTCTTTTCCCTGTTATAAAGTAAGAGAAATTCTCTTACCAGTCATAAACTAAGAGAAATTCTCTTACCAGTCATAAACTAAGAGAAATTCTCTTAACAGTCATAAACTAAGAGAAATTCTCTTAACAACCATAAATATTATAGTCACTATGACTAGATACTCTAAACAGCATTTATATTATGTAACTAGTAACATAATTAGTGTAAGAGATAAAAATTGGCATGAGGCCCAGGCAAATGATAGAGTTGTTGTCAAGCCTTAAACCAAAAAATAGGGTATCACCCAGTGAGGATCAAATAGTAGTCCTAACAAAGTCTGATATGATAAACTTGCTAACATTGTCCTGCAACATTAGCACATACTCTAAATCTTAAACAAGTCTGGCACAAGGCTTCACGAGTGAGATACTCAGTGAAGATTTATGACTAGAACGAGCCTGAAAGATGAGCTTGTTAACCATTGTTATACACAACAGGTGCTTCCAGAAAAAAGCTACTGAAAATAAAATTGAAATTTTGTGTGCATTGATCACAGGATATGAAAAAATGATTTTATCTCGTCAGAAAATAAACAAACATGATACTTCACAAAAGGTCATGGTCACTCAACTCAGAAATGTCAGCTCATCTCAACAAACGTTTTTCCCCAAAGAGATAGAGATTAAAAAAATATCACTGATAGTACATGATAGCTTCTCCAAGTCAAAACTGTTTCTCTTCTAAAATGTAAATAAAAGAATCTATCTTACACAGTTATGAATCTACTATTCATCCATGCATTGAATATTGCTGCCAAATCTGATTTGGTGCTTCTGCTATGTATTTAGAGATTCTTGAGAAAATCCAAAAAAAATCTGCAATGTTATTGGTCCTGATCTGGCATCTTATCTTCAGTTACTTTTCTATCACCATAAGTTTTCCTTTGCTGCTCCTATAAATATTTTCATAGTAAGTTTTCTGATGAGTCTTCCTTGATGGGTCCTCAACTTTACAAATTTAAGCTCAGTATAAGATTGCTATTGTACATCAACTCAAAATGGGAAATCAGAGAGCCGAGTTTGATTTCCACTTGAATTTGTTATATTCACTTATGTGCAAATATCCTTGGGAAAGATATGAACCCATCTTTCCTCCCTCTGGCTATAATTTTAATAGCAGAACAAATTGTGTTTTGTAGCCTTGGTTGGCAACCAGTCTCCCATAGAAAGAAAAGGCAACCTACTGTGAAAAAATCTTCTGCCTAGTCACTGATGTCTCTTTCAAGGCATGATCACCCAAGCATGTATCGCATATGGCACTCAACTGACTGATGGCTGACTAGATTGCCAGCTACATCTTATAATTTCTTATAATTTATAAGTTCTAAGTTAATAGTTTCTTCTCTTGCACTTCTTATTTGAGGAACTATCTTTCAATTTCCTGCTTTCCTGTCAACTATGATCTTCACAAATTTAAATGCATTGTTAATTGTCATTTTCTGTCTCCTTGAATCCTAATCGCTTATTGTCCTCTCTATTTCTTTCCCTCCCAATAAGCCTTTGCATCCTTGTTGTCCTACGAGGGGATAAATATTAAAAAAATAAATAAATAATGACTCATAGTACAGGGATGCATGTGGTGTTTATGAAGAAAGCACGTGTCTCCTGGTAATATTTTTACCATAACAATTACTGCAAACTTGAATGTGAGTCCAGGTAATAAATGAATAACACAAAACAGAATATAAAACAAATGACAATGCATGTATTAACAAAAGTTTCACAATGACAATAAAAGAAGAAAACATTTAAAAACTAATAGCACAAAAAAACATTTAAACTAGAGAATGTGTTTGTGTGTGATATTTATGTAGGCCTTGATAGACACAAGTGTACAAAATTGATGAGAGAAAAGTAGGACAATGAATATGGACGTACCCCAGTGGGAGACAAGTTTTTTTCCACAAGCAACTACATCTTATAGCTGGAGTTGTAAAAAAAAAAAAGAGTTAGAATGTCATTACCTATTTATAGGCTTATGGAGCATGGAGAGAAAGTCAAGTGGGATGACTCACACTTACTAAAATTTATTTAATTTCTCTAGATCAGATGTATGTCCCTTTCTATAGTCATTTCAAATAGTAAAAGTGTTTATGATGAAAAAAATGCCAGAGATGTAAATCAAAAGGGTCAAACATCTATATTATGATTTGCAATGCACAGCTATCTCCTTCACCCACAAAGTGCTAAGCAATCCTGTGGTCCAAAGTAGCATTCTTTTATTGGGGTAAGAAAGGTCGCAACTGATCAAGATTGGTAGAGAAGCACAAGCAATTTCCTATTTCAAGGCCTACTAAAGTCCTGATCTTGATTCTAATTTTCTTTCTCGGCAGATAACACAGAGAACACAAATTTTTTTTCAAGGTAAGACTTGACTTTCTCTTTTTGTCATCACAGGTGTCAAGTATTTAATCAAATGCATGAAATGTATCTACGCCAGACAATTGTCCATTTCTATGAACCTTTCAAATAATAAGACATTTTACAATTGAAAAAATACATACATAAAATATACTTCCACATACAAAATCTTTGTTTAAAGGATTTTAGTCATAAATAACATCTGATAATATCCATTTTGATTGTGTAATGCTGGACAATATCATCAAAGATGAAGGAAAAACTTGAAGTAGCTGAAATGTGGTTCTACAGAAAGATGCTGCAGATATCATGGACTGAGCATGTGAGCAATGACGAGGTTTTGGAAAGGATGGAAACAAAAAGGAAATTAATATTGAGCATCAGGAAAAGACAACTAAAGTTCCTGGGACATGCAATGAAGAAGGAGGGCCTGGAGAACCTGATACTAACAGGCCAGATACAGGGAAAAAGAGACAGGGGAAAGCAGCGGATAACATATTTGAAGGGCCTGAACAGGTGGATGACAGAACGGGGTTTGTGTGGTGTTACAGGAGAAAGTGTGCTAAGAGCTACCAGGAATAGGGAGACGTGGAGGGCCATGATCGCCTACATCCTGAAGGAACAAGGCACATAGAAGAAGAATGTTCCACTAGAAATAGTAAAATCCTACCATATTTGGTTTAGAAGAACTTTCTATAAACGTTTTTAAAGAATGGTAAAAGAAAATAATACTGAGCTGTCACAAAATAATATTGAATGCTGCTCAATCTTGTCGAAGATAAAGAGACTTGAAGCAGCAAAAATGTTGTTTTAGAAAAGAATACTGAGTATACCATAGACTGAACATGTGAGCAATGACAAAATATAAGAGAAAATGTAAGCAAAAAGAACCCTCATACTTATCAGGAAGAGACAGTTGACATTTCTAGAGACCTTGATGAAGAAAGAGGGCTTGGCAAATTTGCTGCAAGAGAGTCAGAGGAAAACAAATTATAGCCTACCTAGCATATTGAGTAAATAGATAGCAGTGCAAGGTTTAAGAGGTAACAAAAACACAAAATTTATTAAGTGCTACAAATGGCAGGAAGTTGTGGAGTCCCATGATTGTGAACATCATAAAGAGACATGGCACATTTGAAGAAGAGTGTTCTCATTTATAGATGACTACTGAATCTGAAGTAATTATCGATACATATGCACAATCAATAAAGAAATGTTTCTTTATACTTTTTCTTTCTCTCATGCAAAAGGAGACATGGTGGAGTAATGGTAGCAGTTCAGATTGAGGAATTGAAGAGCTGAATTCAAATCCCAGTTGAGTTCATTATAATCCCTTAAGTGCAAATATCATTGGGAAAGGTATGAATCCATCTTTTTTTCTCTCAAATATAGGTAAGTAGCAGGACAGACTGGACTTGGTTAACTACTGATTTAGGAGAAAGAAAAACTAAAAATTGAAGGCAACCTGGAGAGGGTTAGTCTTCAAACTGTCTTGTTTAAGACACATTGCTGGTGTCACTATGACTCTAATGGGTTATGAGACTTTATAAAAAGTAAATGAAGATGTTGTAACATTGGCAGTAGAGACTCATTTAAAATTTTACTGTAGTGGTTTTTATTATTGTTGTGACAAAACGTCATCACCAAGTTGTTGTAGCCTGTTAGGGCCAGGAAGAAAGACATGGAAACAAGAAGGCATGTTTAACCAGTGTATTAGAACAACAGAACATATATACAAATACGAGTGTTAGTAGTCAGCAAATAGAAGTGTACATCCAAACAGTATAGTTATGCTGTGTCTCAACTGTCTTACAACTGTCTCACAAATGTATTTCCAGAAGTCACTCAGATTAGTATTTTAATGGAGAAAGTCTATTCCTATAGATAGAGCACCATAACAATTATATATGACCTTAGCAGATCACAAAGTAATATCATATCATTTTTGGCATTTGATGGCATCAAACTTTTGAAAAATATTTCTTTTCAGAAAAATTACTAGAATTACCATTAATTCTACCTGGGAAATACTTTCCAAATTGTTTTTTTTTTTTTTCACTTCAATATTAAAGTATTATCGTAAATCAAAAGTGTCATACAGTACTTGCATAGGTTCTTCCTTTCTTGCAAACGTTTCTTCAGTAAACCTTTTCTTTAACTGATTGCAATGTCCTTTGTGTTCTTATTTTTTCCTTTTAACATATATATATATATCATCTTTCCAATTTGTCTTTTCACATTTCTTTTCCATTTTTATATATTCTCTGAAAAACATTTTTTTTACCATTTGTCTTTATTTCTGAAATGAGGTAGTATTTACAGTATTTATATTATTTGAACTATTGTCCTCATCTTTGTTGCCATTTGTACAATGTTTCAGCCAGTGTACACTCTGGCCTTCTTCAGGTGCTAGGAATTTTGAACCGAAACCTTATAGCCACTGGATATAGACGTTGGTTAGTTCCTGTGACTTGACCCAAAGAGTTGTGAGTTCAATGCCAGGCTACAGCCATGGTGAACAAATAACTTACAGGGTTAGAGGGAGATAACTCATGACTTCCAGAAGAGGCATTAGGCAAGGAATAGAGTTATTATACTCCAGTGATTGTATAAAAGGGTACAGTTCAAAATTTCTAGCACCTGAAGAAGGCCTGAGCATACAATGGCCAAAACATCTTGCAAATGGCAACAAAGATGACGACAATAGTCCAAATAATGTTAATACTTTTTAACAATTTTGAAAAATTTAGTGTATTTCTTGTTATCTGTTCTTATTCTTTATTACTTGGTAACAACTTGTTGAACACAAATTTGATTTTTCTTGTGAACATCAATTCTGCTGGTGATATGCCTGATGGTGTATTAGAATTTGATGTTATCTTGTATACACTCAAGAATTTTTGTGGTGCTTTGCTCACTTTTTCATTACTTGCTTTTTTCAAAGCTCTCTCAAAAGTACCTATGAAATATTCAAGCTCGTCCATTTGAACTTGAGTATTACAGCTGGTGTAGTAATATGTTCAACCAAGAACATTTAACAAAACTTTCCAATTTCATAAGCAATGGATTGTGTACCATTATCTGAGACTATGGCATCTGGAATGCCATATCTTACAGTTTGTGTAAAAAATTAACTGTTACTGTAGAAGTTGGTCTTTTGTACTTACAAATTTCAGGCCATCTAGTAAACCTATCCATTATCACAAGAAAATGTAATCCATTTACTGGACTTGCAAAATCTACATGCAGTCTTGACCATGGAGTATCTGTTTTTGGCCAAGAGTTTAATTTCATGGTAGTTAATTTTTTCTGCAGGCTTTTACTACTTTTACAACTGATCCATTTTGATCCAATATATATAGCTACTCATAAGAGATTTCATCCTTGAAATTCCCAGATGTCCACTTTGAAATTCATTTAACCTCCACTTTTTATATCACTAGCTATTATTCCTCTTTGTGTGAACATAGCAAGTAAGTGTTCAAGTCTGGTTTGAGTGTTTTCTTACTTTCTTTTAGTCATTTTTTTTTCTGCAATAAACATGTTTTGTTTTCCTTTTACTTTTATTTCTTCCAGGGAAACTGATAATTCGTGTACTACACTGCATAATATATTTTTAATTTCTATTTAACTTTTTAAAAATTCAATAACAGTTTCTTAAAATGGTTCAGTAATTTTTGGTATCAATCTTGATGATCTATTCACATATCCTAATTTTTTACACAGTTGGTATTCTATCATAAAACTGTAAGTATTTTAAAATTGTAAGATGGTACCTTAGCATTGTAATCTATGCACTGCATGTGTAGGAGTTCCCTTTTCAAGCCATAAATTGATAATAATAATCTGTGTTCTGTCTGCAACCAAAAACTCCTTTTGTGTATAAATTTGTGAAAATTTTTCATGGCAAATATTATTGCTAATGCCTCTTTTTTGATCTTACTGTAGTTTTTTTCTGCTGATAGTGTGGTGATATTGACCGAGCAAAGGGACTGGATGTTTGCTCTATACCAACCAAAAAGCAAATGAACAAAACTCGTTATTGCGCATCCGAGTTCGCACAGATGTTCTGGTTGAAAAATAAAAATTTCCATTTTGCGAGCCTACGTGAATTTAATTTTCCAGCCAATGGGAAGCCCAGAATCAAATACAAGTGTGAAATCCCAAAACGAGCTGTTTTGATCCAAAAAGCAAATATAAAAAGTGGATACAGACAATACCCCAGCAGACAGGCAGACGAGAGCAGAAGAGTGTAACCAATCCCCTTGACCTAAGTCAAGTGGCTACTACGTTCGCCTTCCTTCACCTCTCATCACTTCTTCCCTGTCTCAAAAGTACTTACTGACCTAAGGATCTACTACTTCAAAGATATTCCTCACATACCTCCACTCTTCACATTCCTAAGCACTAATTACCTTTTTCAGCATTATTATTTGTCATGAACACTTTAACCTCCGTTGGACCTATATTCAAGTATTGCTTTAATTGTAAAACATTAATTGATATGTGTATATATAAAAATGTTATTTTAACTCAAATTGCTTTTCTTGATTTTATAATCATTTTATGACTTATAGTGGGCTATCTACCACAAGGCCAAATTCCATTAACCTACAGTAGTATACAATTACCCTTCACTAGAACAGAATCCCACTACAACTAGAAAAAGAATAGATAAGCAACCCACTATAATAGAACTGAACGTAAAGTATGTGCAACAGATTTCATGTTACTGTCATTATATTCATATAGAATTACTGCTCCTAAACCATAATCACTAGCATATTAAGTTACTAGGATTTTTACTTTTGGTTTATAGTGCGCTAATGATAAATCAGACATTAGCATTTTTTATTTCTTTAAATGCCTTCTGACACTTTACATCTTTATATCAATGACTTGTTCTTGGTATTTAATTTTAGGCAAAAACAATTCACACTTTTCCTTTTGAACCCTTACTCTTGTATTTTTTCAAAAACTGTTTTCACATGCTCAATATGTTGTTCCTTAGATACACTTTTAATTAAAATATCATCCAGATAGGCAACTTCAAAATTACTGTCTTGTTGAAATATAGCTTGAGCCACTTTTGTACCAAAAGGAAGTCGGTTGAACTTATACAATCCCTTGTGCGTATTTATAGTTGTTAACACTGAACATTATTCTTCAATCTGTATTTTTAAATATGCTTCAGAAAGATGCAGTTTCGAAAAAAAATTTCCATTGTTTAACTTCAAATATTTTCCTCTGGACTTGGGCTGTTATGGGGTTCTAACCTTGTTTAACCCATCAAAAAATCAGCACAAACAAATTTTTTTTTCTATACATACACTACTAAACCTATTTTTTTCAAGTCTGTCTAATGCTTCATTGATTATCGTGATATCACTACCAGTGTCTAGTTGCATTTTACATCCACATTATTAATTTTCTTATACACAAAAGTTTGATTTTCTGTGATTATTTTTTCTGTTGCAATGCCGTGTACAATTTTTTCTTTGAGAACTTTTCTATGCTTTAGTTTTACAGTGTAACTTTTTATGTCCTATTTTCCCCCACTTGTAGCATTTCGAATTCTTAAAGGAACAGTCGTATCTGAGCTGCAACTTTCCACATCTGAAACATGGATTAATTTTACTTTTTCCACAATTTTCTATCGCTTCTGTGTATGCACATTCCTTTTCCTCAATTTCTTCTACATCTCAGATTTAGGATTCTCTGACATTCATCCAATATTTCCTTTATTGTTAGTTTATTAATCTATTAAAGTTTCGTTAAAATTATCGTCCATATTTCTGTATCTATTTTGCTGTTAACCTTTGAACAAAGAATGCATTCTTTAAACATATCCAGAGTCAGTTTGTTTAATCTGAATCTTTCACACATCTTGTTAACAGTTCCAGCATATGTGACAAAATCTTTCTTCTTTTTTTGTTAGATTCATACGTTGCCATCGAGTATTGTAAGCTTTTCTTGCTTGCTAAAAATTTTGGTCAGAATATTTAGTGTTTCTTCAAAACAAACTGATTTTTTTTTTTTTTGACAGCACAAAATTACAGTATTTTTCATGTTCTACTAGTGTTAACTTTCTCAACAAAAGTTTTGTTTTTTTCTCACCTTCCAAGTCACTGCATTCTTCCTCAACTGCTACAACTATAAATTCTATGGTCAACTGTTAACTATCCTACATATCATAATCTGCACTTCCTCCACCTACGACCATACAAAAACTTGAAGTGGTAGGGAGATGGTTAATGCTTTTTAAATCGACCTTGTGTCATACATAATTAAACTCCCTACAACTTACTATTATTCAGAAAATCATCAGAAGGTTGTCAGCAGGTTGGAGGTTGGAAGGTGTGGATTTGTGAAAGAATAAAAGTATACATTTTGCATGTTAAAATAGAAATTTATTAGTGGAAAAGAACAACATGACTTGGTAGAAGTTAATGTTCAATTAGAAACATTACTAATAAGTTAAGGGTAAAGTTTGTAGTATTCCTTGCAAGTGTGAGTTTATGTGTATGTATGAGCGTTTGTTTGGTTGGAATGTCTTTGAAGTTATTGCTCAGTGTAAATGGTAAAAGGCAGGAGGTGAGAGGTGAACAATGAAGAAGAAAGAGGTGAGAGAGAAAGAGCGAGGCAATAATAATACAATCACTTGATATTGGCAAGAGTACGTGTTAACTACTTTCATTTCATTTCTTTCTGACTGATGGTCTAACTTCATTTGGGAATTCACTCCCAGATGTGATTCTGGTATTTCGATTGGACAACAACCATTTCACATTGAGGTGTGAAATTTCACAAGTTTTGTGTGTTGAGTAAAGTTTGTAAATTCCAGAAAATTTGTTTATTTCTAATAATGAGTCAGACTTGAATTTTTAATGTAGATTTTGGTTTGTTCACTACAAACTCAGTAACATTCTACCCTGAGTAACTCTTGGGTTTTGTATTGGATTAACATTTAGTATTGTCCAATTTTTGTTATATCATGGTTCACCCTGCACAAGATCTAGTGGCCACTCAAGTTAAAAGACTATATTAGAATGGCAGTTTGTATTAGTAGGAGGTTAATCCTAGACTTGAACAGGTCAATATTGTAGTGATCGAGGAACCCTTCTCTCGGTATTCAGTTAATTGGAGGAAGCTATTCAAGTAGAATTCACTTTTCACTAATGGAATATGGAGGGAATGTGTGTGGTTTGCTGCAATGTAAGTGGTCACAG
This sequence comes from Ascarosepion bandense, assembly GCA_037127315.1. Classification (NCBI taxonomy): domain Eukaryota; kingdom Metazoa; phylum Mollusca; class Cephalopoda; order Sepiida; family Sepiidae; genus Ascarosepion; species Ascarosepion bandense. The sequence continues at coordinate 752,757 of JBBBDQ010001544.1, forward strand.
CAGATCTTTGCAATGAAGATTAGAACTGACAGGACCAAGCAATGTAGTTTGTTCAAGCACTTTCCTTGAAGCTAGTGAAAGAGCAGTGAGAGGCTTGCCACATCTCTTTGTCATCCACAAGGACTTTTGGATTCTACTGAGGCTAGAGAGTGTGGTCTGGGCAGCTCCTGCCCAAATATGACAACAGTACTCCATTTTTGACTTGATCAGTCTCTTGTAAAGACAGAGGATAGCACCAGAGGAGTCAGGTACTTACTGGAGAACTACAGGAAGCCAACCATTTTACCTGCATCTTAAGTGATGGATCAAATGTATTATTTCTACTTGAGGTCAGGTGTGAGTTTTAGGCCCATGTTATATAGATTAGAACCTTGGCAGAGTCCACTACGGATCATAAGAAAGAGTCAAGAAAAGTATTAAATAAATTGATCACATATTTATGCATTGGTGAAAGGTATGGAATATAATGTTTTATGTTCAGTTTCAATAGAAGAAGCATATGAAAAATTCTATAATGCATAAACATATTGACCATAATGCTACAAAAACTAATTTATCCATATAAGATATGATACATATTATTCTGCCCTTGGCTAAAATTTATTTTTCAAAGTGTTAAAATTTGTAACAATCATTTTCATTCTCAGAAATTCTATCACCTTTTGTAACCAAAAAATTTAGCTTTTGAACATGTAAGGCAGTTTTGGAAGAATGGTTTGCCTAAAGCCTTAGCAAAGAGAAAAAACTGCTAAGGACCACAAGTTGTAGAGAGCTGACTTTTTATTGGTTGAAGCAGGTAAGGAATGTGACCAAGATAAGCAAATGCACCAGGCTTTAAAAGACCTTCATTGTTCCAATGAAAAGTCACCCTGGCCTTTATCACTCTAGCTCTGACCTCTTCCATGCCATTACCTTATTTTGGAACTACCACACCCAGATAAACAAAATTCTCAACATCTTCCAAGTCTTCCAAGTCTTCCTTGCTTACAATGATGGGTCCTTTTAGGTGATATTAATGATCTTGTTTTCAGGTTATGTTGGTTTTCAGCCTGCTTTGCCACCCCTTTTAACCTTCCAGTTTGTCTGAATCTGGTTCAGAAAATCAGCAGGTAACACTTACACAGCTAGCACACTGCCAATACTAATCGTTGCTGACAAACATAAGAGTTTATAAAGCACCCATGATGATCACAACTGACTGTGAAATCAAAAGATTTGCACATTTGAACCTCATCTGGATGGTTCTTCTTTTCTGAATGTGATGTGGGGACATTTTGATTGGTGAGGTAAGTTGTCTCTCTCCTGGAGGTTAGCATCAGCCATGCTGATGGAAGGCATAAATAAGATGATTGATAGAGCAACTTTATAAGGATCCTCAAAACTAGATGACAAGACCATGTGAAGATGATCAAACTACCTAAGCATACCTTCATAAAACACCTGTATTGAGGTGCAGTAAAGAATATGGAAATTCATTAGCCATACTTTAAAGCAAGATCTAAACAGCACCTGCAATGTGACACTGAACTGGATCCCCCACAAAAGAGAGAAAAAATGGGAAAGACCAAGAAAAAATGGGAAAGACCAAGGATCACCCACAAAAGAGAGAAAAAATGGGAAAGATCAAGAAAAAATGGGAAAGACCAAGGATCTCCCACAAAAGAGAGAAAAAATGGGAAAGATCAAGGTTCCCCCAGAAAAGAGAGAAAAAATGGGAAAGACCAACAAAAAATGGGCAAGACCAAGAATGTTATGGAAGAAAGATGCAATGGGTTGGCAATCCTCAGGTGAGGTGAGAACAGCAGCTGGAGATGAGGCAAAGTGGATACCTTATGTGCCCTGAGGCACCAAGTAGATGGATAACTAGATGTTGTCCAAATTCTGCTTTCTACATCAAAATGCTTAATAAAAACTGTACATGAATGGTCAAGAAATGCTTAGTCTACTTGTAAGGTAGATCAAAAGAAGTAATGTACTTTCAGAATTAAGTGTTTAAGTTTTTTTTTTTTTGCATTACTGGTTAAAGACAAAACATGAAGAAAGTAAACTTACAAAGATTAAATAAATCAAATCCTGTAAACTTCTATGTGCAGTGTCCCTTCAGGACGTAGGCGATCATGGCTCTCCACAACTCCCTATTGCTTATAGCTGTTAACACCCTTTCTCTTGTTACCCCTCCCAAACCCAGTTTTCACATCCATTTACTGAAGTCCATCAAGTATCTCATGTGTTGCTTTACCCTGTCTCTCTTTCTTTTATCTGTCCTGTGTGTATCAGATTCTCCAAGCCTTGTTTCCTCATTACATGTCCCTTCAGCTATCTTTTCCTGATGTTAAGTAAAAGGTACTTTTCATTTCCATCCTCTCCAAAAACCTTGTCGTTGCTAACATGTTTGGTCCATGGTATCCTCAGCATCCTTCTGTAAAACCACATTTTGGTTACTTTGAGTTTTTCCTTCATCTTTGATGAAATTCTCCCGCATTTGCTGCCATATTGGAGGACAGACATTGCATAATAATCCAGTACTCTCTTCTTTATTTCCAGTTTTAGTTGCCCATTTTCCACTGGGTCAAAGTACATACTGCTCAGCACTGTGCAAATTGGGCCAGGAATAACTGAGCAGTACTAAATGAGAACTAAATAACATTTCTCTAGACATGAGTAATGAAACAGGAACAATCTACTCCGATAAATTAAATAAACATGGGAAACTGAGACATATTTCAAATTTTACTGGAATGGTTTTTACTATGTATAACGTTAGCAGATGAAAAAGCAATATCATTTTTGGCATCTGAAGTTTGACTGGTTTTTGAATAATATTTACTTGCAGAATATTCACTAGAATTACCATTAATTCTATTTGGAAAATATTTTTCAAGTTTTATTTAATTTTTTACTTTAATATGACTAAAATTGCAACTTTGTCTCATTCGTAAAAATCTATAAATTCAAAAAATGATGTTAAAAATTTCTGTTTGTTTTTTTTTTTTTTTTTTGGCATCTGCCATTTTATTTCTTCTCGAAGAGAATTTCATTAAAATTGAATAAAATGTTTTTGCCTGTAATGTCATTTTTTAGTCCAAATTCTTTACAAAACCTGTAATCATGTTTTTCAAACTTTTTGGCTTTCTTATCTTGCTGCTGCTGCTGACACAGCCACTGTTTTCGTGGAATATTTTTGTAATTATATTTTTCTATTTTTAGAAACTGGGTTCACACTTGAACATGTGAAGGAAAAGCATTTTCATCTTTGTTTTTTTTTGTGCAAAGTTTATAAAATGGAAATATAAAACTAGTTTAAAAAAGATTCCTTTTTACCATCTGCAGGAGGCGCAGGACATGAAGTAAAATGAATGTTATACTGCACTCCACTCAGATTCATTGCAAGAACATAAAAATACTTTTTCATCTTCTGTTAGTCAGTCTACAATATATTAGCTTGTTTGAAATATAAGAAAGGATACAAAAAAGTTAAATGTGTTGGAATATTATTTATGAAAAAATATAATCAGCTTCATTTTCAATAACTACAGTCAAATGGAAAGGCAAATTTTCAATTCCATATTTAAAGAAATCTGTGTTTTTTCTCAAAAATGTTTGAAAGGCTGTTTTCAACTTCTTTTTTTCTGAATGTTCTGCCATTTACAAAATGTTCCAGCAAAGGAAATAACTGAAAATTTGTGAAGAAACTGCCATCCTAATAATCATATTTTTTCTGGGTTTGTTTTGCACAGTATGCCATTGCATTATTGTCCTGGACAATAACACTTTTGTTATTTAACAAAGTTGGACACATTTAATGTAATGTTTTGTTTATTTGATCAAGTTACTGGCAATAAAAGTTAGAACTAATGGTCTTTCCATGTTCCAGTAACTCATAATGGATGATATCTTTCATATTTCTCCATCCACAAAGCAAGAGCTTCTTTGGATGGAATCCCGGTTTTGGTGTTGCCACTTTTTTCTTGTTTTATGATAATCATAATTTTTTTTTCATTTGTTCCTCTAGCAATTGGTTAAATAGTAGGATTTGTATCTGAAAAAATCATTGTTATTCTTTAAAAAGTTGTTAACACAATATTTACTAATAAAAAAAAAAGAATTTTTCTTAGAATCCAAAATATGTTTCTACTTAAAATAACCCACAATGGCTTGATAAATCATTAATCAATAAATAAATAATTTTTTTTTCTGTTGATAAAAAATAAATCCATTTTTGGCACTATTTAAATGGAGTAGTCCACATATAAAAAATGGGAAAAAATTTTGGAAATAATTTTTGAACATGAGCATTCTTTAGACATTTTTTTAGGCTGTGATACTTGCCAGCATAAAAAAATATTGATTTTTTTTTTTCTATTGTTTTAGTAGAGAGACCCTGTTTGTAACATAGCAATTGTTTATCTTAAATGAAGAATAAACAGATATATACTGTTTTTAATTTATGTAAATCTTTGTTCTATAATTCTTTAATTATATATATATATATAATTCTTTAATTATATATATATATATATATATATATATATATATATATATATTAGTCATCCACATATAAGCCTGTTTCGCTGTATCACAGCTCATCAGTGTGTGGATAGGCACATCCACTTGCTTCTGGCCAGGATCGAAACTTGACCAATTTTATGTCAGTTGGAGTCACTACCTTCTAAGCCATAGGCACATGGAATCAGAGAAGGGAAATTTTAATGTGTCGTATATAAGCAGTGTATACACACATCAGTCACCAAAAGAACTCAATTAATTTCTGAAGAGTCAAGCATATATCACAGAAGTGGAAACTGTTTTTAAAATTTTCTTCTCTTGAGAGCATAATATATTAATCATCCACATACAAGCCTGTTTCGCTGCATCACGGCTTATCAGTGCGGCTAGACACATCCACTTGCTTCTGGCTGGGATCGAAACTCGACCGATTTGGTATCAGTCAAAGTCACTACTCTCTAAGCCATAGGCCCATGGAATCAGAGAAGGTATATATAAGTTAGACATAGCACAAACTAATGGGTTGGCAGTTCATAGTTTGTAGTGATTTACTTTATTAAGACTGCTCAATACTTAGTAGATATAGCAACCAAAACAACAGCCTAAAAAAATTAATGATCACAAAAACAATAATTGCAATTGCTGAAAACCTATTGAGTGTCCATTAGAAAATAAATGTTTAACTGACTCTATACTCTACCTATTTCTACCATGGAAAATCCCACAGTAATAAAATTTTATATCAGTTGTACCAAGAATCATTTTAAAACCCACTATTATTTTCACACCTTATCTTTTAATAATAAAACTTACTGCAATAGCACATCACTTTCTACTTATTATTTGCAATTAAAAGATGCCAGTAAAACTCCTACCATAATATGGAAAATATTAACAGAACTTGTAAATCTTTACATGAGCCATGTTTTTTATGTTTACAGGAAAAACTACAAATTATCAACTTCCCAAAACTAAACTGGCTAAAATAAACGTAATGAAGTAACTTCTATTTGTCATCATTGTCTAAGATATACCCTAAAGTATAGTTAATTTTTCCTAATATAATATAACTAGACATCTATAATCTATCCCAAGCATAAATTGATTGATTCTCCCATCAGATAATTTGTTTCGGATTAACAGATAGATCACCCACCAAGTCAACTACATATGCTTGACATGCAGTGTATTTTCGAAAAAAAAAAAAACTTTCCCATCTTTGTCTCTTGTTGACTACTCTAAGTTGGAATATAACTTTAAAAAAATTCTGTAACTGTTTCACGATGACACGCAATGTTTTCAAACTTGCTAAATCCTACATATGTATCATTCAATTTATTTAATCACTGGCATAGAATATGTCTAGGTCTCAAGTCATATCAAGTCTCTACCCTACTTTACCCTTACAATCAAATTTCTCCTATCCATCATGACCTGACTTTTTATTGGTTCACTCAGACAAACCCTCCAAAAACCCTGCCTTAATTGTCTGGATTTGGTAAAAATTGTGTTGTTTTTAAGCTTCTATATATAATGATTCCTAACAGAAAAAATATTTCACTGCCTGACAAAGTGCTAATAAGAGAGCACCGAAACACAATGCCGCTTATAAACATATTGTAAAAATATTACCATATATATATACAATAGCATAAAGAAAGGACAATAAGAAATTTACTGTTTCTTAACATTTATTTTTGATTTTACAGTGCTCAATATGGTAGAGCTAAATATTATTGTAATATAATTAATTCAGTCTATGGCTATATCGTGTTGAATACACTGGTTCTTGTCCAATCACCAAGGTCAAGCAACATCGAGCCTGGTTAGTACTTAGATGGGTGACTGTTTGGGAATATCAGGTGGTGTAAATGTCAGGACCAAGAATGGTCCACAGTCCTCCAGGTTTGGTGGTTGGGTACAGGGCTAACAACCCTGCTCCATAAAAAACAGTTTGTTGGAAACAGTAACAAAAAGTTACTGCCCTACATACCATTGAGTGTAACGGGTAAGATGATGATGATAATTAATTCAACATGTTTATCTCAGAATTTCCCATGTTTTGGAATCATAATCTTCAAGTGATCATTTTTGGGGTGACTAAAGGAAAAGATTTTTCAAAGAGTGACGTTGTGGTGCAAGGATGTGCGTTGTGGGACATTGGATATCGGCTCGGAATGAGAAATTGGGGAGCTGAGTTTGAATTCCAGCTGAATTCATTGCATTCATTTATGTGCAAATACCCTTGGGAAAGGTATTAATCCATCTATTCCTTCCAGTCATGGGTTAAATAGCAGGGCAGATTGGGTTCTATAGCCTTGGTCAGCAACCAGTCTACTGCAGAAAGCAATGGCAACCTACTGTGGGATAATCTTCTGCCCAGTCTTTTGAGACATGATTGCCCAAGCGTATATCATGTATGGCACTTAACTGACTGACTGAGGGGTCTTTTGACTTACAAGGTATAAATAGATTCTGGTTAGGTTCTCAAATTACAGGGTCATATATTTATTCTTAATTTGTCTGTGCTAAAAGGGTATCAAGTTTATCACTATTTCCTCTTTTTTATATATGATTATTACCATCTAGTTATTGTACCCACCTAACCTTTTTATTTTTTTTGTTTTTACTCCCTTTAAAAACTATTTATGTTTGAATAAAACTATTGTATATTGATGTTTATACTTCTTTATTTTTTCTAAATTGTAATTATTAAGTGAAGCTTAAACAGTGTCTACAGAATACTGTCATTTATTTTCTAAAGTTTAGTAAATCTTTATTTTTCATACTTCTGATAATATATAATTTTTCATATAAGCACAAAGGATATGGATCATTTAAAGACCTACATATCTGTGTCTATCCTTATATTTTTCATTTTACTGTGGGGGTTTTATTAGTTTCCTTTAAGTGCTAGAAATACCTAGGTATGGTTCTGCTATTGTTATTCTTAATAAAATAAAGGTGATGTCTCCACCTCAGCTTAAATTTATTCTTTGTGCTACCTATGTAATTTTTATATGGGTTCTTTATCGATGAGATAGTGCATTGGTAAATTACAGACTCAATAAGGCATTGATTATTTAATGAACAGTTTTCCGGAATTCAACAATTACAAAATCTTTCTTTACTTCTCTTGATTTTTATTTTATTAGTTTTATCATTTTTTGTTTCTGGTCTGAATGTTTGTTTAGTAATTTTTATTATGTTTTTTTTATGATTCTTTCCAAATTATCATTACAACAATATCCTAATTTTAAAGTGTTTTTATTGAAAATTTTGCGAAGTTTATTATTTTCTGGGAAGTGTTTTTTTGTTTATATATATATATATATATATATATATATATATATATATAAGATTTATATATATATATATATATAAAGATTTTTTAAAAATTACCACAGTTTGCTCTAGCCTCTATCAAAAATCTGGTGTTGGCTCGTAAAATTCAATTCTTCCAAAACGAAGCTGCTGTCAATTAACCACCACAGACAACCACACCTCCCCCATTAGCATGGAACAGGCTTGCCTCCCAGAGTAAAACACTACGCCTGCTTGGCCTGACACTCTCAGCAGACCTCAAGTAGAATGACTATGTTGAATCCATTGCTAAATCTGCTGCTATGAAAGTCGGCTCTCTGTGCAGGGCCCGGAAATTCTTTCCGCCTGAATCTATCCTGCACATATATAAATCTACTGTCCGCCTGTGTATTGAATACTGCTGCCACATCTGGTCGGGTGCCCCTGCTATTCTCCTTGACTTTCTTGACAAAATACAGCGGAGAATCTGTAATGTGATCAATATCGACTTAGCTGACTGCCTGCAGGCACTCTCTCACCAGCGTGACATGGCTTCCCTGTGCCTTTTCTATAAGTACTTTCATGGCTTCTGTTCAGATGAACTTAAATCACTGGTGCCCCCTAGGTGTGAATTTGCACGAGATACTAGATTGGCAACTAGGGCCCACCCCTTTACAGTAAAACCAATGAAATGTAACCACAATTTCTACTCCAATAGCTTCTTTTCTCGCACTTCCCACCTGTGGAATTCCCTTCCACATAATTGCTTCCCTGACAGCTACAACCTACAGGAGTTTAAATGTAAGGTCAATAGACACCTTCTAACACACTAACTCACACCCATTCCCTCCAACACTCTCCCTACGTACATCCTAACTTGTCTATCACCCTCCCTCTGACATTTCCTATACCCAATCACTCTATGTAACCCCCTGCTCTATAGTGGCAGTGGACTGCCTTGCTTGGGGTAATATGATTAATATATATATATATATATATATATATATATATATATATATATATATATATATATAAAGAGCAAGATATTTGTGTGTGTGTCTGTTTATCTGCCTGTATTTTTTCATCCCTTTTATTTCAATTTTTGCTTTGGGTTTGGCTCTAAGTAGGTATAAATTTAGTTCTTAGTCTCAGCCATGATACCATTTACTCAGAGGACTTATTTAGCCTTCAAAATTCAGTTTACGAAAAAAAACATATTTGACTTGTCTTTGGCTCGATCCTAGCTCCTGCTGCTTCATGACCTCATGTCTAGCCTCTGTCTATTTCCTGTCTAGACATTTGTTACTAAGGGTATCTGGGTCAACCAACCTTGACCTGCTATTCCAAAACTGACTTTAGGTTCCCATGTGACCATGTGGAGACTAATCTCAATATATGTGTGTAGGTGTGTGTGTGGCTATCTATATCCATAACAATAGGAAGGGAAGAAATCAGATAATTCTAAAATTTAACACATCAAGATTGTAGCAATCAGGAAAACATCATTTAGAGAGTTTATTCCGTAGAACATTGGTTCACAGGAAGAAGCTGTTTGAGTGGGACTTAATTCTTGCCGATGGAATATGAAGGAAGTTCTGAGTGGTTTACTAATATGTAAGTTGTATGCAGGGTCCTAGCCATGAAGGTGAAACTTGGTGGTACCAGATTTTGATAATGAATGTCTAAAAAATGCTAATCTAAAAAAATATTTCCAAAAAACTTTCACTATTTTTGACAAGTGGACCAGTCTATTTAAGTAGTGCTCATTTTTTAACTATTACCTGTAACAATGTGGTGCAAAAAAATGAAAAGTTGGTATTACTGGTTAAAAGACTACTTCTGATATTTGTCTATACTTATGAGATGAGATAGTGTTTACACTATTTACATTATTTCGACCATTTTCCTCATCTGTATTGTCATGTTTATGATATTTTTGCCTTCTTCATGAGCTAGGAATTTTGAACTGAACTCTTCATTTCACACTAACAAGATATATAGAATGTATATGATACAAAACAAAATACAGAGTTATATAAAAATAATTAATAAAAAATAATATTAATGCAACAGACAAGGTTTATTTATTGCCCTTTCTTTTGAAGGAAGTGTTTAAAAATCATTTAATAGAGGCATGTTACTAATAAATATTTTTAAAATAAAAAAAACTGCTATGATAGAGCTAGGCAGTTAGTAAAAAATGGCCTGAATAAAATTTGATGTGTAAAATTTGCATATGTAAGTTTATCATCAAATTGATGATGTAAAAATACCACCAAAATCAAGCCTGATAGCTGATGGAATAGTTGCCTGCATAAAATTTAATTTTAAAATTTGTAAAAAAAGAAGTCCCAAAACCTGTGAAAATAAGGTTTTTAAAGAGGCATGGTTTAAGAGACACAAATGTGATTTTTTAACCAATGGGGAAAGTAAATTGTAATCCATTGGTATCAACTAGGAGCCATTTTGTAGCTATTTTATAAGTTTGGTTTGTCAGGCAGATACATGTATCTTGATATTAAAAGGCAAAAGAATGCAGAAATGATTAAGCTTTGACAGAGAAAAATCAAAGTAATATATATATATATATATATATATATATATATATATATATATATATGTATGTATGCATGTAAGATCTTCGATCAATGATTGAGAGATTGACAGCTTAGTCACTTATCAAAGTAATATGTATATAAGATTTTGGTCAATGGTTCAGCAATTGACAACTTAGTCATCAAAGGCTTACTTATCAAAGTAATATATATATTTATATACATATATATATAATAATCAATCAGTGGTTGAGAGATTGACAAATTAGTTATTTATAAAAGTAATATAAGTATATATATAATTTTCAATGGTTGAGAGATTGACAAGTTAAAATCTTTTATATATAAAATATTTTTGAACAATGATTGAGAGATAGAAACTTATTAGTTACTTATGAAAGTAATATATATATATATATATATATATATATATATATATATAATTTAAAACAGAATGATACAAAATCAATGCAACAGTAAAATACATATGGAGCCAAAAAGAAAATAACATCACCACCAAAATGAAATGGAAAATCATAAAAAGAGCACCCCTCCCCCCATACAGTAGCAATAACATAAACTACAAAATATGTCTGGAGGACAAATTAGCAATAATTACCTTTAAAAACTAAAGTAAATTATTAAACAAGAAAAACAAGATAATGGGGTATGTAGACATTCAAATAAATAAATGTTGATATTCAAGTAATGTAGACATTAAGGTAATGGGAAAATGTAGACATTCAAATAAATACTTACTTTGTTATTTATATACTAATATAAACAAAAAAAAATAAACACAAAACAAAATGCATTCCCAAAACTATCAGATACACATACAAATACATATGTATAAATGTTTAACCCTGACCAAACACAAAAAACAAATGACAAGGGAAGAAAGTGAAAAAAAAAGAAAGCAAGCAAGAAAAAAAGGAACAACCAGATAACATAAAAGCCAAAGATATACAAATAATGCAACATTCATTAAGAAAATAATAAAAAAATAATGTACATACAAAGATATCAAATTACACCAAACTTCATATAAATACGAAATGAAAAATAGCAGCAGAAAACACTGAAGAGTGAAGACATCATAACAATCCCTTCACAAATTTTCAAAGTCAGCATGACTGAAATAACAGGTTTCTCCACATTAATTCTTTACCACTCTATCCTTATCTTTGATATCTAGCACTTTATAGTAAAACAAACCTGCTTGCCCAAAATGCCTTTCCAGCAGTAAAATATTGAAAACAACAGCAATTTTGGGAAAATTGAAGACTACATATGCATATATATAAGATTTTTGATCAATTGTTGAGGGATTGACGACTTAGTTACTTATCAAAGTAATATATATATATATATATATATATATATATATATATATATATTACTCATCCACATATAAGCCTGTTTCACTGTATCAGTGTGGCTAGATATCTACTTGCTTCCAGCTGAGATCGGAACTCGACCAAGTCAGTTGGAGTACCTACACCCTCAGCCATTAGCGCATGGAGAGAGAAAATTTTAACATGTTATATACATGCAGTGTATACACATGCCAGCCAATGGGAGAACTCAGTTCATTACTCAATAGTAACGCATATATTGCAGAAGTGGTAACTGTTTTTAAAACTATTCTCTCTAGAAAATGAGAGCATAATTTATTAGTCATCCACATAGCCTTTTCTTGATCTTCATTAATGATCTCCCTGATATAATCAGATCCCAAGTAGGCATATATGCTGATGACACCACTGTTTACTCTTGCCTCGATCAAAAATATGCTGAGGCTGACAAAGTGAACCTCACTACTGAGCTTGAAAAGGACCTCCAATCTGTGGCAGACTGGGATAAGAAATGGTTTGTGAATTTTAATGCTTCCCAAATGAAGCTGCTATCTATTGACTATCACCGACAATTGCTCCTACCCCCATTAGCATGGATTAGGCTATCCTCCCTGAAAGCAAAACACTGCCTCCTCAGGTTAACTCTTACAAAAAACCTCAAGTGGAATGACTATATTGAATCCATAGCTAAATCTGCTGCTAAGAAGGTCGGTTCACTGTGTAGGGCCAGGAAGTTTTTCCAGTCTGAATCCATCCTTCACATATATAAATCTACCATCTGCCCTTCTATTGAATACTGTTGCCACATCTGGTCGGGTGTCCCTGCTATTCACCTCAGGGTTCTTGACAAAATCCAATGAAGAATCTGTAATGTGATCAATTCCGACTTGGCGGCTCAGATGTAGTCACTTTCTCACCGGTGTAATGTGGCTTCCTTGTGTCTCTTCTACAAATACTTTAACGGCTTCGGCTCCGATGAACTTAGCTCACTGGTGCCCCCATGTATGAATTTACTTGAGCTACTAGACTAGCAACTAGGTCCCACCCTTTTACAGTGAAACCAATAAAATGTAACCGCAACTTCTACAACTTTATCAGCTTCTTTTCTTGCACTTCCCGCCTGTGGAATTCTTTTCTGTACACTTGCTTCTCCGACAGCTACATTCTCCAAGAATTTAAATGTATGGTCAATAGTCATCTCCTATCTCAATGACTAGCATCCTTTCTCTCATGCTTAAAAAAAAAACAAAAAAAAACATATATAGTCATCCACATACAAGCCTGTTTTGCTGTATCACAGCTCATCAGTGTGGCTACACATCCACTTGCTTCCAGCTGGGATCGAAATTCAACTGATTTGATATCACTCAGAGAGTCTACCCCTAAGCTATCAGCAGACAGCTGAGAGAGGACAAATTATTTTGTCTTATATATACCGGGTGTATACACATGTCAGCAGCCAAGAGAACTTAATTTATGGTTGAAGAGTAGCACACACACACACACACACACATACACACACACACACACACACACACACACACACACACACACACACACATATATATATATATATATAGCCCCTTAAATACAAAAATTCAGAAGAAAATCATCAAGGCTTTTAAGGCATTAGAATGTAAAATTGAGATTTATTCTAACTTAAAGATTGTTAATTAATAAACATCACCTTTAACCTTGATAATAATTCTTTCAAACTGTACCATAAAGCAAATGAAACTCCTAGCTACATCAACATTAATTCTAATCCCCCTAATGCCAAAGTAAAACAAATACCTAAGAATGTTAATTCCAGAATTAGCCAATTATCTTCCAACCTTAGGATCTTTAGCAAAAACAAAAAACTCATTACCTGGTGATTTTACTGTCACTTGGCATATTATGCTGTTTTGTAAACAATTACTTTTAAGAGACATTCATTCCACATGGGTAACTGCAGAATAAGAAATGACTTTTCTTGGAGTCAAAAATAGCTATTATTACCTTCCCAGACCAAAACAAACTACTAAATAAATGATCTGAACTCATCTCAAAATGCAGACATGAAAACAAATTTTTACTATCAGGTCAGTGCAAAAGTTTTTGCTAATTTAAAATTTCATCTTGAAAATGAAAAATTGTGTGTTTTTGAAAATCTTTATTCATTACATTAACAAACTTTGCTCTCTATAACTTGATTCCATCTGTCAATGAGCTTATAAATGCGCACTTGTAAAATTCTTTAGGTTTTGGTGTGAAATATGAATCTGACTCATGTTCGATCTCTTCTTGTGATGTTAACCTAAGGCCATTTAAATGCTTTCGTAATCCTCGAAATAAGTGATAATCAGAGGGAGCTAGGTCATGAGAATATGCAGGATGGGGCAAGATGGCACTTATCATCATCTGTGACAAGCCTACACAAAAATGGAATCTGAAGGTGTTGTCAAAGCAAAGATTCGCAACAAGAAACACATTGTCACAGGTTCTCTGGAGAGATTTCGTAGTGGGACCCATTTTCTGAATACTGAAATCTTCCCCATTCTTTTCAGTTAGTGTGACGCAGTTGTATGGGATATGTTAGATTGGTGTGCAAGTTCTGTCGAGGTTACTGTAGGTCTTTGAGTAACAGCGGCATTCAGAACATCTGAATCAAGTTTTTTGGGCAACCACCTCTATCCTCATCTTTCAAGCTGAAATTTTCTTTTCGAAAACAGGAAAACCACCAGCGTCTTTCTTTTACTGCATCAATTCCATAAGCATCCTGAATAGATTGTGCTGTTGCATTTGCATTAGAACCTCTGTGAAACTCATAGAGTAGAGCATGCCCAATGTGTTCTTTAGATGGAAAGAACATGGATGAGAATATTACAGAAAAATATGAATAATGCTTTAATAATCTGAAAGAAAAAAATATAAATTAATCTTGGTAATATGTTTAATTAATAACAATATGCATAAAATAAATTACAATGATTTAAAATGCCCCTTTTATAAACTGGCAAAAACTTTTGCACCAACCTGATATATTAATTAAACATTGAAAACTGAAAAGAATAAATAAGTAACAATAAAGAACAAATAATTTAATCCAAGAAAATGATAAAAAAATTAACAAGCCACTGTCACCATAACAACCATTAAAATAGATAAAATAAAAATAAAATAAAAATAAAAAAATAAAATAAATAAATAACAAATCCAAATAAATAAAAAAATAAGCATCGAAAACCAAAAACAATAAATACAAAAATAAAAACAAGTAAAACAAATTTATCCAAATAAATAAATGAACAAACCACCCCCACCACCAAAATAACTGTTAGAAGAATTACCCACAATGCACCACTGACCTGTATATATAAATAGTTGATAAAAACCCAATACATGCAGTCTGATGAATGCACATGGCATGAAACAGTTTGTCACCTCTGAGTGTGGATTCAATGTTAATTTTTATGTCTCTCTCTCTCTCTCTCTATCTATCTATCTATCTATCTATATATATATATATATGATTTTCAATCAATGGTTTAAAGATTGACAACTTTGTTGCTTATCAATGGGTTTAAGCAATGGTTAAGAGATTTATATTTCAGTATAACTGTAAAGAACATATATTTATGTGATAGTTTATAGTAGATATATTATTGTGCTTGCATGAGGTGTTTTCATAACAGTTGATAGTGTAGTAATAGCATTGTATTATTTGTGATATGACACTTAGTTTGAATACTCAGATGTCCCACTAAATACAATAAAAGATATTTATTTTCACTATAACATGCTGTGGTTGAAGATAGATGGGGAGGGTGTTATTTTCTTTTTCTTTTTTAATGATCGAAACAATGCCACCTTGTATGTGTTAGGAGAAGTCCCTGGTAAACCAGTACACATAGTTTGTTTAGAACATATTCTGTGATTTTTAATATTTTTTTATTAACCAGTTGTACATTTTTGGCAGAACTTGGTAATCAATCAAAGAGGAACTAACTGCACATGTATGAATAGACACTCTCCCATGTTGTTACTCATTCATATGAAAGAAGCCACTGAATAAGCTTGAGTATATTTTGCTTTCATTCTGTATCATTTTGTTAAAAAATATTGAGTTGTATTGATACCAGCTCATGAGATCAAAATATCTTTTTGCCAGTTCTAGTGTTGATTATATGAGTCATTATTGAAAAAAACTGACAAGTGATCATTTTTAAATAGCTGTCACTAGTATACTAGTTTAAATTCCCCTTCTTGAAATTGCAACCCATTCATAGCATGTACTACTTACAATTAAACCATCTCCATTGACTTTATTGGTTACATTTGATACTGATGTTGTCTTTCCATACTTGAAAAAGACAATATACAGTGCTACTTGTATAACATGCCAGCAATCTTTTTTCCCCTCAATGCAGGATTGTTCTAATGAGATTTTTTTCATGGCTATCTCAACTGCATGAAATTAAACAAACAACAAGATTAGATGTGCATTGTGGTTCAATGGACATCAACTTGGAATGAGAAATTGGAGAGCTGAGTTTGAATTTCAGTTGAATTTGTTGCATTTACTCAAAAACCAGATGGGAAAAGTATTAATCCATCTCTTCTCCCTCCAGATAGGGTTTAAATATCAGGGCAGATTAAGTTCTATAGCCTTGGTTGGCAACCAGTCTACTGCAGAAAGAAATTGTTATGGTACTCTATCTACATTGGAATGAACTCTTCCTCCTTCATAAATACTAACCTGTGAGACTTCCTAGATGAGGCAGTCAAGACACAGTGTAACTTGACAATTTGAATGGACACTTCTATCTGCTGACTCTTATTTTGTATATATGTTTTGTTATTCCAGTACACTGGTTTAACCTACCTTCTTTTCATGTTTTTCTTCCTGGCCCTAACAGGCCACAACAAAAATGGCAACTTACTGTTAGAAAATTTTCTGCCTTTTCAGTCATGGATCAAAAGAGACATGATCACCCAAACATGTATCACATCTGGCTCTTAACAGACTGAAGATGTGGGGGATTGGTAAGAGTGAAAGAGTAATAAAAAAACAGAATTCAGGAAGAAAGAAAATGGTAATTGACATTGCATTTAAATTTTTGATAATTGTAGGCAGCAGAGAAGCAAGAAACCAAAAGTAAGTTCCACAATTAAGAAATGCAAGAAAATAAACTATTAGAATAGAACTTATAGAATAGAGTTATTGTAATATAACAATCTGGCCCCACCCGAGGAAGGCTGATGCAAGCGAGGGTGTTTCCGGTCGTTGAAAGGAACGGATGTCGTTTGACCTTATTTCCGGCAGAAGCGGAAATAACTACAGAGGCAAACAGAACAGGTGTCTCTGAGAATTACGTGGGCGTGCGTGGGCGAGGCAAAACCGGAAGAAAAAGTCCCGGTTCTGGAAGATTATAAAAAGACCTCGTCACACGGATTCGCCAGTAGTAGTAGAGGAGCAACAGAGATCGGCCGGTGAAAAGAGAGACACAACAGATAAGACTACACTCCCGTCAACCCATTAGAAGCGCACTCTCTCAATTCTCTGTTCCCTATGCTACACGGTTCATCGTCATTAATAAAAATATAACTTTATATTTTTATATATATGCGTGTTTGTTGTTTGTCGATATATAACAGACGAATAATTGGTGCCTAGTGACTTGCTGTTTTGAGACAACAAAACAGTTAGATGCGAGCTGGTTGCCACGGCGACGATTGAAATTCAACGGACTTAAAACTACCAGATAGAAAGAAAAAAGAAGACGAAAATATATAGCAGCCGCACAACTATAGACATCAGCCAAGGTAGGTGACTCTTTGATTTGATAGTGTGTGTATTTTCTGCTCGTGTTTATAAGTCTAGTTAGAAAAAAAAAAAAAGAAATGGAACAGCATACTTTTGCCGATCTGACCCTAGAATTGAAAAAGGTGGATTGTTCGGTGTCGAACACATTAAGGGTAGAACGGAGGGGGTGCAGGACCACATGCAGAGAGTAGTACGCCTAGCGAAGAGCGCATAGGGGGGTTGACGGGAGGAATAAAGTTGAGATATTTACCTATCTGTAAGTATAAAACATCTGAGTTAATGATTTATTTTTTTTGTTAATATTTTACCATATATGTGAAGTGAGTTTACTGGTATGTTGCTTAATTAATCTTACTTTTATTGAGTAAGTGAAATGTAAAATCATGTAAAGGAAGTTTCTTCTACTCTTTAAAGTGGATAATTGGATTAACTTGTTGATAACAATGTTTTCTTTGGTTTGTGCAGTGTTAGGTTTTCTTTTTTTTTGGATTTCTTTTCAATGACTGTACACTACAAAATGATTTACATTTCTATGTTTGTGAATTATGCTTTTGTGCAGGTTCCCATCAATTCAACATCCTCTGTGAATTTTCATTTATGTGACTTGGGAAATATCTTTTGAAGATATATTAATTTCTGAAAACTTTATATTGACACGGATAGACCTGCAGATTCCACAGCTGATCGGAACAAAAAGAAAGAACAACTGAAAAGTCTTGTAGACTTATTGGCTGATATGCTATAGGATTGGGAAAGAAGCAGTGGGAGGAGATTCCTATCCACAAACTAGTAAATACCTTGGAACAGATAGATATGGAAAGATTTAGTGAAGGATATGAAGAACCCCCGAAGAAGTTGACGATAGGAGTCATTGCTGGCATAGTCAGCGTTGTGATAATCCTTGGAATAATAGCTGGGAAGTGGATTTTTAAGTGTGAAAGAAGCAACAGTGCTTCGGGAAAGGAAAGGGAGTTATCCGTTGTGAATAGTACTCCAGGGTCAACGGGTGTTCAACACTCAAATGTCTCTGCGGTAAACAGAGAGATGTCAACAAATCAGATATGCTTGGATTTGAATCCAGAGGAAGTAGTTCAAGGAATAGGAGACATTGTACAAACTAAGGAACTATGAGTCACGGGTCCATTTTTTTTAGACTAAATTAATATAGATGAAACCTCTAATCCTCCACAAGTAAATTGCATGCAGATTAACGTTGGAATCAGGGTAATTTTCTTCATTTTCTATTGAACATTTCTCGGTCAGACTATGAATGATATGTACTGCAGATAATGGCCATTTTTCTGTGTTCAAACATAGTATGTTTGAAATTAAATTAAATTAAATGAAGTTACATGTGTAACAATAAACTCGAGCAGAAGCACGCATGGTGTTGGTCAAAGGTCATTTACTCGATGTCAGTTTGGAAACTGGGGCGCGGTTACCGCCTATAATCATGTGGTTATGCATCGAGGCGTCTACGCTTATGGACAGAGTCGAGAAAGAAAATGAACATTTTTAAGAACTTTGCCCAATTCTGTGAAAATGGATATATAAAAAAAAAAAAAAAAGGAACAATGAAACATCGAGCTGGTAGAACAATTTTCACGATGGACACGAACATTGTTGGGTTGCCGATGTAGGCTCCCCTATATATTTTTTTGTTGTTTTTTTGTTTCGGCATGCACATGTTTTGTTGTTTTGGCGTGCACATGTTTTATACAATTGTCGGGCTTGTGTGGCATGGGGAGGAGTGTGAGGGTGTTGCGCTTAAAATGTTCTTAGGTGAACATTTTGGAAAATGGGAGGGCGAGGAATGTAATATAACAATCTGGCCCCACCCGAGGAAGGCTGATGCAAGCAAGGGTGTTTCCGGTTGTTGAAAGGAACGGATGTCGTTTGACCTTATTTCCGGCAGCAGCGGAAATAACTACAGAGGCAAACAGAACAGGTGTCTCTGAGAATTACGTGGGCGTGCGTGGGCGAGGCAAAACCGGAAGAAAAAGTCCCGGTTCTGGAAGATTATAAAAAGACCTTGTCACACGGATTCGCCAGTAGTAGTAGAGGAGCAACAGAGATCGGCCGGTGAAGAGAGAGACACAACAGATAAGACTACACTCCCGTCAACCCATTAGAAGCGCGCTCTCTCAATTCTCTGTTCCCTATGCTACACGGTTCATCGTCATTAATAAAAATATAACTTTATATTTTTATATATATGCGTGTTTGTTGTTTGTCGATATATAACATTATATCTAACTATTTCAACAGTAAAAAAAACAATGAGATGACTTGGCTACCAATCTACTCAGTCAGTCAGTCAAGTGCCATACATGATACATGCTTGGGCGATCATATCTCTTTCAATCCATGACTGCCTAGGCAGCTGTGATAGACCGGTTGCCAACCAAGGCTATGGAACCCAATCTGCCCTGCTATTCAATCCTTTTATGACAGATATTCTCTGTACCAGAAAAGAGAGAGAGACTCATGTCCACATGAGAATGTTGAGTTCACATTTGGAGAAGACTTCAAAGCCTCACTCTTCCCAATCTGGCAAGCACTGTCATATCATAAATAATACAATGTGGTTACTACTGTGTCTCCTGTTTAAAAAGAAAAAAACTTATGCAACCACAATAATATGTTTATTATAAATTATCACATAAATATATGTCATGTACAATTACACAAAAATATTAATCTCTCAACCATTGATCAAACCCATTGATAAGTAACATTTGTCCATCTCTCAAACATTGATTAAAAATCATATATATATACTGTTAAATACTGTTTAATCATGAGCCATTCTAAACATCATATTTTGGCTTTAATTTCAGGTGAAAATAAAGACAAAAATTCTCCAACATTTGGATAATTTTTTATTAACATCCTTGTAACCTCTCTGAAAATGGCCCACGTGAGCCAAAAGCTTAGAACCAACTTAATAAAATAATAATTAATTTAACGGTTTTTTATTAGGTTGGTTCTAAGTTTTCAGCTCACATGAGCCATCTTCAGGGTTACAAGGATGTTAATAAAAAATTATCCAAATGTTGGAGAATTTTTGTCTTTATTTTTACCTGAAATTAAAGCCAAAATATGATGTTTAGAATGGCTCATGATTAAACATAATAGACATGCACTGTCTCTTATATTTAACAGTATATGTTTAGAAAATTATCTGCTGCCTCAACACACTATATATATATATATATATATATATATATATATATATATATATATTACATTGATAAGTAAAAATAAATTATCAAACTCTGAACAATTGATAAAAAATATTATATATATGTTGTGTATTTGGGTAACAATCTCTCTTTTATACAGGTTTCATTAAAAATGACAGACAAGATATAATCATTAATTTTTTATATAATTTTTATGTGTTCTTAAGATTTTTTCTTTTCAGAACTTAAGTTATATAAAAATTGTCCAAAGGTTTTATATTTTCAAGCACTTTCAGCGATACTTTTAACCATTATCAAGAATGAATTTTGTTTTACTTGTAAATAAATATCTATAAAGTTTGTGTATATAGAGTCATGTGTATGTTAAGTTCCAAACACAGTAAGCATGCTGCTATCATTTTTATAATTGATGTTGTTGAGTGTGGGATATTTCTTTTTTATTAGTAATCCTACACTTAATAACATAAATTATGAACACAGTAGCAATGTGCTTAGCATGTTTGGAACTTAACATACACATGATAGTATATACATAAACTTTATCCATGTTTATCTACAAATTTCATTCTTGATAATGGCTAAAAGTATAGCCAAAAGCACTCAAAAATATAAAAACTTTGGCCAATTCTTATATAATTTGAGTTCTGATAAGAAAAAATCAGTAGAACACATGAAAAACTATATAAAAAACTTAATGACAATATCTTGTCTGTCATTTTTAATGAAATCTGCATATATATAGATATATATATTACTTTCATAAGTAAATAATTTGTCAATTTTTCAACTATTGAACAAACACGTCAATACATAACTAAGTTGACAATCTCTCAAATATTACTAGAACTGAATTAAAGATAATGTCATTATGGAAGTTGAACATTGTCAGGATTTTCGAATCAATGTGAATTTCACAATACTTTCCTTAGCGGCATAATATGTGTTTCACCAGGGCTATATACAGTTTTGAATTCAAGGTTGTCCTTCTCATAAACTGGCTGACAACCATGGTTACAGAGGGCACAAACTGCTCTACTATAGTTGGAGGTTTTGAATTCAGGGTTGTCCTCTTCTTAGACTGGTTGCCAGCTAAGGTTTTAGAAGCCAGTCTGTCCTGCTATTTACTCATAGCTAGGGGGAGAAGAGAAGGATTGATACATTTCCCAGAGTATCAATCAAGGTTGCACATAAGTGAATGTAATGATCTCAACTGGAATTTGAACTCTGATTTGAGCTCTGATTTGAGCTCACTAATTCCTCAAACCAATCTGCTATTCATTACTCTAACATGTATCCTTCTTATAATGTTACTAGCAGTATAGCCCAGCATTGCTCAGGTGTAATGAAAGCTTTAAAACTAATCCATGATCCTGGAGCTCAGATTCAGCCTAAAGAATATTTATGTGAAGTTTTGTGAGAATCGGATAAAAATTGTGGATTTGTATAAAGGACATACAGATAGATAAACAGATACACACACACAAACATCTTGCCTTTTATATATATGTATTATCAATTTTCTGAACTATTGTAAGAACTGCAACCTTGAAACATCTGAATATCGTTTCTTATGTCTTTATCTATGAGTGTATCAAATTTGATTAAAATCGGACCACTCCTTCTATAACCTGATTTTTTCGATTATCGATTTTTGATATTTATCAGGGGTACCGTGACACAAAACCTAGCTAAGAACACTCGCAGATGCTTATAGTACAACTGTGTAAATTTACAAGAAAATCGGTTCAGCCATTTCAGAGTCTATAGGTAACAGACACACACACACAGACACACAGACAAAGTTCCATTTATAAATAAGTTTAGATTATAAAATTCTTGTTTTCATTTGTAATGTATGACGATAATGTCACACTTCCACTTCTACTTTTCCTCCTTCACATCTTCTTTCTACCTTCCTCTCTCTTGCCATTTGCAAATACTTCCCAATTCGTATAATTATGGAATTTTATTAGTCTGAATGTATAACTCAGTCATTTTAGAAGCTTGTCTTCTCTAGCACTTTCTTTTTAGACATTTGTGGAGACTGATACACTCTTTTTAAAATTACACTGATAAATAGAGCAGAGATAATGCAGCAGAATTAATATCACATGTCTAGATTTGCATTATAGCAGTGATAATAACTGGAAATTAAGTTGTGACAGGAAAATGCCAAACATTGGTGAACAGGTCAGACCATAGAAGCCGTTTGATTTTAACTTGTAGGTTCTTGCTCGATATTTTATTTACAGCTAATTGTTTAAAATATGTCCAAGGGCTGCAGTCACTCTGTCACCGGCATGATGTGGCTTCCCTGTGCCTCTTCTATAAATACTTTCACGGCTTCTACTTCGATGAACTTAGATCACTGATGCCCCCTAGGTACGAATTTGCACGAGATACTAGATTAGCAAGAAGGTCCCACCCTTTTACAGTGAAACCGATAAAATGTAACCACAATTTCTACTCCAACAGCTTCTTTTCTCGCACTTTTCATTCTTTTCTTTTTTTTTTTTCAATTGGTGTAGATAGACTAAACTATCGCCCCGTTCACACTCCACCCACGTCTATTGAACAGGTGAAGAGGCTCATCTCTTGTTCCCTGTTTAGGATGTGGTTTCCGGTTTTCTCTTTTCCAATCTTTTCACTCTTACGTAGCCCCCTGTGCTTCAGTGGCATTACTGCCTTGCTTGGGGTGATATGATTAAAAAAAAAAACTTCCCGCCTTTGGAATTCCCTTTCACATACTTGCTTCCCCGACAGTTACAATCTATAGGAGTTTAAATGTAAGGTCAATAAACACTTCCTAACACACTAACTCGCACCCATTCTCTCAAACACTCTTTCCTTGTACATCCTTACCCGTCTATCACCCACCTTCTGACATTTCCTACATCTAACCACTCTTTCATCACCTTCCCCTATGTAACCCCCTATGCAATAGTGGCAGTGGAATGCCTTGCTTGGGGTGAAATGATTTAAAAAAATTTATATATATAGGTAAAGAGATAAAAAAAAATGTGTGTATAAAATACTGTGACTTGTTTCTACAATGATTCATCATCATTTACATACCATGTCTCTTCCAAGCATAGGCAATCATGGCTCTCTATAACTTCCTGTCCTTTGTAGCACTAAGTAATGTTTGATTTTTTCCCCATTGTGCCAAATTTCTGTACTGCCATCTATTTACACAAGCTTGTTGGGTAGGTTATTAACTGTTTTCTTCTTTCCCTGTTGCCTTTAGAATGCCCTGTGGGTGTCAAATTCTCCAAGTCCTCCTGCATGATGTGTTATAGAAATTTCAACAGACTTTTTCTGATTTTAAGTGTTGCTTTTGTTTACATTTTTTTAAACTTCTTAGTTACTCACTTGTTTAGTACATAATATTCTCAGCATCTTTCTGTAGAACCACATTTTTGTTGCTTCAAGTCTCTTCTTCATATGTGGTGAGATTGTCCATAATTAAGTGCTATAGGGGAGAAGTGATATCACATAGCAGTAGAACACTCTTTTCTTTGTTTCTAATAAAATCACAGTTAAAAAAATTAAATTATCTTACTGCCCTGTTAAAATTATTGTGCACTCTATAACACTTTTAAAGACTTACAACCCCTTTTTCAGTTCATAGTACCCTCAATGAGATGTCATTGCTCTTGTTAAGAATCAAATGGGTAACTGAATGTCACTCAGAAGGACCAGGAATCAGGTAGATACTACAATCTGATCTTAGTTAGAAAAGTATAAAGGTCATACAAACAAGCAGAAGAATAATATCAAAGAGATGTTCTTTGACAATTCTTGTATTGACTAATAACTAACGACTCTCACTTTATATCAAGCAGGTACAAAAATTTAAATACCTGGGAAGTGTTCTAACAGAAGACAGAAAGTGCAACACTCAGATCCCAAGGTGATTTGGCATGAAGAAGGATGCCTTCCAGAAGCTGAGTAGAGTATTAAGAGACCGGAAAATTTTACTAGAAACAAAAAAGAGAGTACTGGATTGCTATGTGATGTCACTTCTTCAATATGGCAGTGAATGTTGGACAATATCATCAAAGGTGAAGGAAAAACTTGAAGCAACTGAAACGTGGTTCTACGGAAGGATGCTGTGGATATCTTGGATTGATCATGTGAGCAATGATGAGGTTTTGGAAAGGATGGAAACAAAAAGGAAATTAATACTGAGCATCAGGAAGAGACAGCTAAAGTTCCTGGGACATGCAATGAGGAAGAAGGGCTTGGAGAACCTGATATTGACAGGCCACATGGAGGGAAAAAGAGACAGAGGAAAGCAGCAGATAACATATTTGAAGGGTCTGAGCAGGTGGATGGCAGAACAGGGGTTGTTTGGTGTAACAGGAGAAAGCAGGCTAAGACCAACCAGGGATAGAGAGACGTAGAAAACCATGATCACCTATGTCCTGAAAGGACAAGGCATATAGAAGAAGAAGAAGAAGAAGAAGAAGAAGAAGAAGAATTGGTGCTGTGGGATTGAAATTGGTAACTTTGCTCTTGATCACCAACATGTAGCAGGAGGAGTTACTACTTGTTTTAGATGAGGTAGAAAACTTTCAAAGTAAATGAATTTAACATTTACAAATGAAAGGAATTTCAAAATGTAGAGGAAGATTTATACATATTTATACACAACATGCTTTAGTATTAGAGGAGAAAAAGAAAATTATATTGATCTGTATGCAGATCACTTAGGAAAAGGAAAAAAAACATATATTTAGCTGTAGTTTATGTGGAGAAAATTCAATCATGCAGTTTTTTTATATTAAAAATCCAAACATCCAAATTACAATCAATAATAAAATAAAATAAAAGAAACATGAGTCTTCCTGTTAAATAAATCATTTGTATTTACAAACATATGACATGAATTTAAAACAGTCAAAAAAAAATTAAAAATATTCTTTAGTTGATTCAAAGTCTTTGGGTAGTTGGTACACAGAAAAACCTCTAGTATAGACAAGACTTTTCATTCACAAAAATTCACTGATTGTCTGTTGTTGGAGATGATTTGTTTGAAGTCGCCAACTAGCCAGCACTAAAGATTCACTGACTGTCCAAGCTGTTGTTATAGCCAATACAACTCAAGCTGCTGACATATATTTCTCTCAGCATGCTCTGAGGAAAAAGAAAAATAGATACGAAGCCATATCAGCTTGGAGACCATTGTATCTGTTCAGTTTGGAGACAGCTGCATCTCTGATTTGTCAAATATTTTACATGGTGATCTTAATTTCTAATCAATATACTCTTTGAATTAAACAGTGTGTGTTATATCATGAAATCTTTTCGACATGTTTGTAATATTGTTTGTTATAGATTGAAAAATAAAGTTTGGCTGCTTTTTAATATGGAATGTATGTGGGTATGTAATTGTGTTGAAAATAAGGTTTATTTCATATATGTGTGATGTCCATGTGGTTTGTTTGAAAATAACTAGTTGATTTGTCAGGAACTAAAATGTCTTCCTGGAGGAAGACTGGACATGTCTGCTACCTACTGCATCCTGTTTTGGACTCTGCCAAAAGAGAAAGAAAGGATTTATGTCACTTCTGTTTATAGTCCTGAATTGTGAGCATAATGGTAGACAAGGTGGGGTAATCTTCTCAATATAATCAATCATAAATATTATCAGAGATGTGATTTATTAAATGGTCACTTACATCATCTACAAAAATGCCCCTTATATCTTTTTCTATTTCTTCCCCCTTCATTTTGTCATTTCTGGTAATTTTTTATCATTTTTCTTTGTTGCTCCTTAGAGTATCGATTCTCTCCACCATGTAAAACTTTTACAAATATCGCTTCTGATTCACCATTGTATCTTTTGTTACCACCTCCTGGCCTCTTGTATGACCTCCTTGTAGTCTTGAAAACATCCTCCCTTTTTCCCCACCAGTTATTTTGTATATAGCTACTGTTATCTCCCTTGCTGCTTCATATAACATCATTCTTACCACCTTGTCAATTTTTTTTTTATTTTTCCAATTTCACCAGAAGTTTAGCTTTATCTCAATTGATTTTCTGTCAAATTCTGGATTATTCTAATTTTTTTCTTTTGGTTATTCTTCTTTGTTCCTTCCAACCTTATAATGTTTTGTTTATCTTCCTTTTTAGTATATATATTTTCTTTCCTTCTCTTTAATTATTTTTCATTCTTCATCACTTATTGTATCTTTTTTCTTAATTCTTCACCTCACCATTTATTCTGCATCTTTCTATTCTCATTCTTTGTCTTTAAAATTCATCGTTATCACTTTGTCTTCTTAACTGTTTATCATTATCATTTCTTTCACCCACATTAGTACCCTCTCTCCCTTTTTACCATACATTATCATTTTTTTCCTTCTTTTCTTGTCAGCATTATCACTTTGTCTTCTTAACTGTTTATCATTATCATTTCTTTCACCCACATTAGTACCCTCTCTCCCTTTTTACCATACATTATCATTTTTCCTTCTTTTCTTGTCAGCATTATCACTTTGTCTTCTTAACTGTTTATCATTATCATTTCTTTCACCCACATTAGTACCCTCTCTCCCTTTTTACCATACATTATCATTTTTTTCCTTCTTTTCTTGTCAGCATTATCACTTTGTCTTCTTAACTGTTTATCATTATCATTTCTTTCACCCACATTAGTACCCTCTCTCCGTTTTTACCATACATTATCATTTTTTTCCTTCTTTTCTTGTCAGCATTATCACTTTTTCTTTTTTTTTCCTTCTTTTCTTGTCAGCATTATCACTTTTTCTTCTTTTTTCCTTCTTTTCTTGTCAGCATTATCACTTTTTCTTCTTTTTTCCTTCTTTTCTTGTCAGCATTATTACTTTGTCTTCTTAACTGTTTATCATTATCATTTCTTTCACCCACATTAGTACCCTCTCTCCCTTTTTACCATACATTATCATTTTTTTCCTTCTTTTCTTGTCAGCATTATCACTTTTTCTTCTTTTTTCCTTCTTTTCTTGTCAGCATTATCACTTTTTCTTCTTTTTTCCTTCTTTTCTTGTCAGCATTATCACTTTGTCTTCTTAACTGTTTATCATTATCATTTCTTTCACCCACATTAGTACCCTCTCTCCCTTTTTACCATACATTATCATTTTTTTCCTTCTTTTCTTGTCAGCATTATCACTTTTTCTTCTTTTTTCCTTCTTTTCTTGTCAGCATTATCACTTTGTCTTCTTAACTGTTTATCATTATCATTTCTTTCACCCACATTAGTACCCTCTCTCCCTTTTTACCATACATTATCATTTTTCCTTCTTTTCTTGTCAGCATTATCACTTTTTCTTCTTTTTTCCTTCTTTTCTTGTCAGCATTATCACTTTGTCTTCTTAACTGTTTATCATTATCATTTCTTTCACCCACATTAGTACCCTCTCTCCCTTTTTACCATACATTATCATTTTTCCTTCTTTTCTTGTCAGCATTATCACTTTGTCTCTTTTTTCCTTCTTTTCTTGTCAGCATTATCACTTTTTCTTCTTTTTTCCTTCTTTTCTTGTCAGCATTATCACTTTTTCTTCTTTTTTTCCTTCTTTTCTAGTCAGCATTATCACTTTGTCTTCTTAACTGTTTATCATTATCATTTCTTTCACCCACATTAGTACCCTCTCTCCCTTTTTACCATACATTATCATTTTTCCTTCTTTTCTTGTCAGCATTATCACTTTGTCTTCTTAACTGTTTATCATTATCATTTCTTTCACCCACATTAGTACCCTCTCTCCCTTTTTACCATACATTATCATTTTTTTCCTTCTTTTCTTGTCAGCATTATCACTTTTTCTTCTTTTTTCCTTCTTTTCTTGTCAGCATTATCACTTTGTCTTCTTAACTGTTTATCATTATCATTTCTTTCACCCACATTAGTACCCTCTCTCCCTTTTTACCATACATTATCATTTTTTTCCTTCTTTTCTTGTCAGCATTATCACTTTTTCTTTTTCAATAATCATTTTCACTTTTCTTATTTGTCTTTCCTTTTCATCATTTCACTTCTCTACCAATTACAGATGTAGGGTTGGTGTATTGTCTTGAAACTAGAAATCAGAGAATTGAGTTCAAAGTCCAGAAGTTTATTACATTCACTTATATACATATACACTTGGGAAAAGTAAGTATCCATCTCTTCTTCCAACAGCTATGGGTTCAATGGTAAGAAGTCTTTAATGCAATATTCACTTGCAAAATAAATATATTAAATTTATTTTTTTAAAATCCAAAATATGCTTTGACTTTAGATAACCAGCAAAAAGGGAATAAGCCGTGAGAAAACAAAAAAAAAAGAACAAAATATTAACAAACTTTAATTTTTTTTCACTTTTTGCAGTAATGTCCACCTTGCACAAGGCTCGAGAGCCACTTACGGTAGTGAGTTACAGAGTAAGCAGTACAATTTAGTGGATATGTAAGGAAGATAACAGTTAATCCTAGACTTGAGCAAGTTAAGATTGTAGAGAGCGGATAACACCCTCTTGAGAGTTGGTACCATAGAGCAATGGTTCACAGGAAGAAGCTTCTCAAGTGGAACTCACATCTCAAAAAAAGAATATGAAGAGAATGAGGGTGGTTCATTACCATTTGTGTAGCATGGTGGGTCTTACCCTTCAATGTTAGAATAGGTGAAACTAAGGTTGGGTCACTGTGTCATTTGGAAAGTTTTTTTCATCATAATCCATCTCTCACATTTATAAATCTAACATTTGTCCATACTTTGAATGCTGTTGCCATATTTGCTTGGGTGAGCCTGCTATTCGTCTCAAGGTTCTTTACAAAATCCAAAGAAGGATCTGCAATATAATTGTTCCTGACTTGACATCTTGGCTTCAGTCACTTTCTCAATAATGTCATGTGACTTCCCTCTTTCTTTTCTGGCTTACGGCCATATCACGTGAAATACACCAGTTCTCGCTCGATCACCAAAGTTTAGCAACGTTGAGCTTGGTCAGTACTTAGATGGGAAACCGCTTGGGAATACCAGGTGCTGTAAGTAAATAGTGACGGATGTGTGTTGTGGTGCAGTGGATATCGGGTTGGAAAGAGAAATCGGTAAGCCGAGTTTAAATTCCAGTTGAATACCCTGCGTTCACTTAAGCACTGGTACCCTTGGGAAAGGTATTAATTCGTCCCTTCCCTCCAGTTATAGGTTAAATAACAGGGTAGGACTTGGGGACCCTGCTCTTAAAAACAAATCCCAATGAATCTTGATTCTCAAAAAGAAAGAAGTATTACTTGACACAAAACTTATATAAAAACAACAATAAATTGTTGAAAGAAAAAGGTATTACCAGCAATAAATGAATAAAAATTTAGTTGGTAATAAATGACCTGCCATTAAAACAAAACAACCAACCAAAATCCTTCTTTTCTACAAATATTTTCATGGCAATTGCTTTGGTGCCCCAGCGACATGAATTGAAGTGTGCTATTAAATTGGCATCGAGGTCTACCCTTTTATTGTTGAAATAATTATAACCACCTCTTTAATTCTAACAGTTTTTTTCTAACACTTCCCGCTTGTGGAACTTCATTCAATTTATTTGCTTCTCTAATAGCTACAATCTCCAAAAAATTAAATTTAATGTCAATTGCCATCATCTATCTTCTTGAATCCTGTTCATCTTTTATTCTTTCCTAAACAACCTTTGTACCTAGTCTTTTCTCTCAATGTAAACTCCCCATGCACTGGTGGCCATCCCACCTTGAAGTGGGTGAAATGATTAAAAAAAGAAATCTTTCCATGGAAATAGAGAAATGATAGGCTTGCAATGTTTCATCTGTGACAAAAGGGTTGCAGGGTAGAAAATAATTCATCACCCACATGTGAATGAAGACACTTTTTTGACTCTATCAAGACTGGTAAAGCCGTAAATGTTAGTACTGGTGAAACTAAGAAATGTAGCTCTTTTGGAGACTTTTCATAGAAATAGCAATAGATTAATGAGGGGTTTGCAATGTTTTATCTGTGGGAAAGGTGTTGTAGAGTAGAGAATTATTCATTACTCACAAGTCCATGAAGACACTTTTTGACTATGTTGAGACTGGTAAAGTCGTAAAGTTTAATATTGGTGGAACTAAGAACAGTAGTTCTGCTGAACACTTTCCATAGCAATAGATTAGTGAGAGTCTTGCAATTGTTCATCTGTGGGAAAGGCATCAGATGGTGGAAAATTTTCACCTACAAGGTTGCTGAGATACTTTTGAACTCTGTCAAGATTGGAAAGTGAAGACGAGGCAGATCTTTTTATCCTCTTTAATATCAGTCAATATCTGTTCTTCTTTACATTATCATTATTAAATTTCTTTCTTAATTAATATTCATCATTATCATTGTATTTTCCTCTTTGTAATTTATTGTTTTCTCTTCTAAATCAGCCATCAGTTACAATTAATCTTCTTTGCCGTTCATCATTCCAACTTCTATTATGCATTTCATCATTATCACTTCATTTTCATTTCTCTTAAACTATTCAACATTTTTATTACTTATTTTTGTCACTTCTTCATTCTTTCTTCTTTTTCTTTTGGTTATTCATTTCTTTTACTTTTTCTTTACTCTTATCACTTCTTCCTCTACTTTTTCAGTTCTATCAAATCCCTGATTAACCTTCATTCTACTCCACGCCATTTCTTCTAGCCTTCCCCTCTCTACCTCTTCTTTTGTACACATCACATCACTAATAGATGTAGCCTCAATGTTCAAAATTCAGTCTGGAAAATCCTGGAGCAATGCCCAAGTTTGGCACTCAACCATAAGAGGAAACAAGTGTGAGGCTATTAAGAAGCCGAAATAATAAATGAATAAATAAAAAGATGATGGAGGAGAAAACAGACATACAAAGTCCTTCAAATCTCAAAGTTGCATCCAATTATTGCTGGGGGCGGGAAGAGAAAAAAAATTTGTTCAACATATCCAAAACAGATTTAGAAAGAAAAATAGAAAAGTAAAACTTTAAATTACAATGTTCAGTTGGTTAAAGGCATAAAAAACAGAGCAATGGTTAAAACATTCCCATATTAAAGTTGAATTCCTCATATTTCAATAAAGATACAGTCATACACGCATAATTGCTTGTGAAATTGGTTGGCTGTAACACAATGTTTACAACCCTTTAGGAAAATTCAAAAGTTAGTAAAATGGGCTCTGTGTGACCTTATGGAAAGGAACATTCGTCAACATTTATTTTTGTGTTTCATAAAAATTAAAATAGCTTTACAGTTAAATAGACTCTGGGGATGAAAAAAAAATCATTACAAGTATCTAAAATGATTGGAATCATGACTAGATCCAGAACAACATTTCAATCTGAAAAAAATATACTTCTTCTGAACAAGTTATTTGTATTTGGTAGGGTTCAACAGAAATCATTTATTACAAACTAGTGGAACCCGTGGAATTTACATGGAAGGATAATTATGATTTCCTGGAAAAATTTTACTTTGTCATACTACAAATGATAGTAACATCTTCAAACATAAAGGTATTGGATAATAAAATGACGATAATGCAGAGTGCAATTTTATTAAAATATCTATAAAAGTAACGTCCATAGAAGCTACTTTACTGTAATCTTATATTAAGCGGCATATGCACAGGCCAAAACCGAAATACTGTATGTGATTTTGTGAGAGATTTTGAAAGAGAAAATATTTTTTTATTACTGAAAAATCATGGCTTCTGTGTCAATTGTAAACAGAAAAAAACAACTGAGTAATGGCCAAGGGTGTAGAGGACAGAGATTTCATTATTAGGTTACGGGATACAACAACAAACCTACCTATTTTTACTATATTGTACAGTACACACACATATACACACACACAATTACTGCTACAACCACCAGATTAAGCTGCTACTGATACGGTAATGCTATAGGCTCTCTCTTCCTACTCTCTCATTCTTTACTACCCTTCCATTTGGCAAAGGTGAGAGAAAGGCTGAGGAGAGTAGCATTTATAGATTATAAAAAGATAGAGAGGAAGGAAAAGCTTGTGTCGAGAGTAAGTGTGTTATCTTTCTTCAGTGGCATAACGGACAGAGGAACTAAGTAACTAAGGAAGGAACAAGCAGAATTATTATATTATTGTTAGAACTTGGACAAATTGTTATTTTGTAAAGTTACAGTGAGTAATTTGCATTTTTGAATGATACAGTGAAAAAGAAAAGACAATCCTCTGGAGAAAGAAGTGAAATTTTATATGATTTTATTTTATTTATTTTTTAATCATTTCACCCCAAGGAAGGCAATAAAAGCTACTAAGACACAAGGGAATACTGAGACTGAAAGAAACAAAGAAGACAACGAAAGAATAGAAATTAAGAAGACAGGAGATGATGATTGCCATTACATTTAAATATTTGAAGGTCAAAGTTGACAGGAAAGTAGGAAACCAGAAGAAAGTGCTACAAGTGAGAAGTGTAGGAAGCGAAACGATTAGCATAAAACTGATGGTTACAACTTGTAATTTCAACAGTAAAACTATTAAACCTAACTGCCAATCTAGTACTGCATTTAAATTTGTAAAGTCAAGGTACCAAAGAGTAAAGCTCATCAAAACAATTAATGTGAAAATATTTATAGAAAGAAACACAGGGAAGATACATTATGGAAAAGTGACTGAAACCAAGATGCCAGATCAGGATTGATAACATTGCTGATTCTTTAGAATTTGTTAAATATCTCCAGAAGAAGAACCAAAGCAGATGTGGGAGTAATATTTGATGTACAGATGAATTGTAAACTTATAAATATGCAAGATAGATTCTAGAAAAAAATTGTATACTACGGTTTGTCAGTGAGGAATGTGAGATCAAGAAGATACAGTAAATTGTTTTTTCAGAGGTTAGCATCAGCCATGCTGATTAAAGGTAAAAAAAAAAATGAGCAAAAAAAGAGAAGTTTGGAAGCATTAAAAATTGCAACTTATTTCTAATCCCAGTTAACTGATTAAAGGTCATTTTTTAAAGATTAGCTGCCAATTTGACCTTGTTGAACCTAACAAGCAGAAGTAAATAGTTGTATCATCATCATAGATACTGAGTCAGGAACCGATGATATCAGGAAGGTCAATGATGAAAATAAAAAACAAGGAGGTCCGAGAATAGAACCCTGGAGGACACCCTGCATTATTGGAAAAAAAGCTAAAAAAGTGGCTTTTCAAGATAACTTTCATTTCGTAATTTGATAAGAAAGATTGAATCAATTACATTGTTTGGACTGTTGTCCTCATACTTATTATTATGTAGACAATGTTTTGGTTGTTGTATGCTTCAATCTTCTTCAGGTGATTGAAATTTTAAAATGAAGCCTTTATTTCAATCACTGGGTTTTTTTGTTCCATGAGGGTTTGATTCAAAATTCTAATTACCTGAAGAAGGTAATTGAGAATATGACAACAGTGATGAGGACAACAGTTCAAACAATGTAAACCATGTAAATACCTCATCTCAGAAATATAGACAAATAAAGATTGAATCATATCAAAAAATCTTAATTTGGATAAAATATCAGAGTGAAAATAAATATATTGAATTTATGAAGATATATCATTTTAAAATATATCATATAAAAAACATTAACTTTTGGTGTCAATGAAGATGTAATAACATGACATCATTTCATCTCAAGTTGTTTATGTCAGTCAGTTAAATGCCATACGTGAAACACACTTGGGCGATCATGTCTCGAAAGAGACATGACTGACTGGGCAGAAGATTATCCCGCAGTAGGTTGCCATTGCTTTCTGGGGTAGACTGGTTGCCGACCAATGGCTATAGAACCCAATCTGTCCTGTTATTTAACCCATAACTGGAAGGAATAGACGGATTAATACCTTTCCCAAGGGTATTTGCGTGTAAGTGAATGCAATGAAGGATAATTTTGCCATTATAGAAAAGAATTTACATAAAAAAT
This sequence comes from Ascarosepion bandense, assembly GCA_037127315.1. Taxonomy (NCBI): domain Eukaryota; kingdom Metazoa; phylum Mollusca; class Cephalopoda; order Sepiida; family Sepiidae; genus Ascarosepion; species Ascarosepion bandense. Next base: position 787,437 of record JBBBDQ010001544.1, read on the forward strand.
TTAAAATATAATGGTCGATTCTAAATATTTTTAGTTTATTAAATATTAGATGCATTTAAATTATTGCAATATTCAAAATTACTGAGTGTTTTCTTGGGCAAGTATAAACTGTAACTAAGGTCTGCTCAGCAGAGTTGCAGTATAAACAACAGGGCAGGCATTTGTAACATTTGGCTGGCTGCTCTGGCTGATGGGTGTGCTTGGAAACAAAGCCAGCCAGCCAGCCATTACTTTGCTTAAATAAATTTAAGTATATACTGGAAGCATTTACTGACATTGGTTGGTTTTCTTGGGAAAAGCGTTGACTTGCATAATAATGTCTATTAATCTATCTTGGCATTATTTTTTCTATTATTTCCATGCAAAGATTGTTGGAATTGTACCAATTTGTTCAATCAAATTCCTTTTTCATATAACTCAAATTTCTGAAAAAAAAAAACCCCACAAATATTGAAAATCACAAAATGTAAATAAAATTTTTTCTCCCATTTCTTTTTCTTATTTTTACACACACACACACACACACACACACACACACACACACACACACACACACACACACACACACACACGTGTGCACACACACACACACACACACATCTTACCAAAAATAACTACACAAATTATACTTCCGTGGTTTCAAATGTTGCTTAATTGCCTTCAAAAATAACTAAAAGAAATGTTAAAAAAAGACTGTTTTACCTTTCCAAAGAAAGTAAATGAAGTTGTTTCTTGAAATCTTTAAAATGATTTTTTTTACTTTCTTTCCGAATCTCATTTTCTTCTTTTTCTATGTGCCATGTCCCTTCAGGACATAAGCGATTATGGCTATCCAGAACTTCCTATCTCATGTGCCTCTTAAGTTTTTCTCCCTTTGCTCCTCTTGTTCTCAGCATGCCTCATGAGGGTTAAGTTCTCCAAGCCCTTTATGTGTCCAAAAAATTTCAGCTATTTCTTTCTGATTCTGTTTCTGTTGCCATTTTTATAAGACTTCTTTGTTGCTTACTTGCTCCATTCATGGAATTCTCTGTATCCTTCTGTAGAACCACATTTCTGCTGCCTCTAGTTCTTTCCTCATTTGTGGTAGGATTGTCCAGAATTTGCTGCCATATAAGAGGATGGATATTGCAAAAAAACAAAGAAAATAATACTGGATTATCAACAAAATTTCTCCATTTCTTAGCAGATTGCTTATCTTTCGGAATGCTTTTTACACTAATTCAGTGTATATTCAGATCTTTGTGCCACATTTTATATCCTCTGTCTTCTTGCAGTTAATGGTTAGTCCCTTTTTCTTGCTTTCTTCTAACACCCTGTCTAGAAGAGTCTGTAATTTTATTTTCAATTCAGTCATCAGCACAGTGTCATCTGAATATCTTATATTGTTAAAATTATGCTCACCAATAATAATAGCTTATGGTCATATCACGTTAAATACACCGGCTCTCGTTTGATCACCAAAGTTAAGCAATGTTGAGCATGGTCAGTACCTAGATGGGTGACTGCTTGGGAATACCAGGTGCTGTAAGTGTTTAGTGACGGATGTGCATTGTGATGCAGTGGATATCGACTCGGAAAGAGAAATCGGTGAGCCGAATTCAAATTCCAGTTGAATACCCTGCATTCACTTATGCGCTGGTACCCTTAGGAAAGGTATTAATCCGTCTGTTCCCTCCAGTTATGGGTTAAATAACAGGGTAGGATTTGGGACTCTGCCCTTAAACAAATCCCAATGAAACTTCCTTCATCAGGGAGGAAGCTGGCTCAACCCGACTAGAGTGAATGCGGCTTGCATACACACCAATAATAAATTCTGGTGCTAAGGATACCATGGACCGAACATGTGAGCAATAATTTTGGAGAGAATGAAAACAAAAAGGAAACTAATACTTAATATCAGGAAAAAACAGCTGAAGTTCTGAGGACATGTAATGAGGAAGGAGGGCCTGGAAAATCAGGTACTTACAGGTTAGATAGAAGGAAAGAGAGACAGAGGAAAGCAATGTATAACATACTTGATGGGCTTGAGCAAATAAATAGCATAGCGGGGTTTGGGTGGGGTAACAGGAGAAAGCATGTTAAGGGTCACTATAGATAGGAAGATGTAAAAGGACATGATCACCTACGTTCTGAAGGGACATGGCACATAGAGGAAGAAGAAGGGTCTCCAGTTCCCTTCTACTGACATTACTGTAGATGTTGAATAAATCTGGAAAGAAGACAAATTCTTGAAATTATATATATATATATAGTAGTGATGTGGAAGGTTGTATGAAGCCAAAATTGCTGACAAAGAGTGGAGTACTGATAAAAAGGTATTTAAGGCAAGCAGAGTTTTTAATAAAGTGCTTGATATTAAGATAGAGCATTAATAGAATTAATATAAGTAAAACTTTGTCACTTAACTGATTGCTGTTACCTTCCATATCCCAACTCCAGAGTTTTTTATGCAGAATTATCTATCCACTCTTCAGGGGTTTTCACAGTTTACTGTTAATATCTTCTAATTTGTCCATTTTTTATATTGTTGGTGTGAGTTGTTTATGTATGCTTCTGTGTTGTGCACATATTTCCTGTTTTTGCAAGTGTGCACACTTGTGTGGGGTGACACAGTCATTTGTCTTTTTGCTTTGTGATTGCTTTTTAGATTTTTTTTGTTTTCTTACTCTTTTCTTTCAGAATGTTACATGTGTTGTGTTATTGTTCATAGATGTGTCAGCATTTTTAATGTTTGAATATGCATTAATATATATATATATGTGTGTGTGTGTGTGTGTGTGTGTGTGTGTGTGTGTGTGTGTGTGTGTGTGTATGCATGCACATCATACACATGCATATATTCGAAAACACGTTTTTGTACTTTTTCATTTTTTCTGATTTTGTTTGGTGGTGTGTGAATAACAATAATAATTATAAGTGTTAATTTTTTAAAGTTGGATTTATAATTGGATTTGTATGTTATGATGATTGTTTAGGTGTATGTTATGATGATTGTTTAGGTGTATGTTATGATGATTGTTTAGGTGTATGTTATGATGATTGTTTAGGTGTATGTTATGATGATTGTTTAGGTGTATGTTATGATGATTGTTTAGGTGTATGTGCGTATGTTTGTAATTTACATTATATTTATTTCCTTTGTTTATATAAAGTTTATGTCATTTTATTTATATGTTTATTTATATGGTTACATTTACCAATTATTTTATTATTCTTTTTTAAGAATTTATTTTTTTATTGTTTTTTAAAGTTAATTATTGCTAGTTTATCTGTAAGCATAATTTACAATTTTTACTTTTAATATTGTGTGGGCTGCTCTTTTTTATGATTTCCTATTTATTTTGTTGGAATAAAGTTTTAATTGTAAAAATTTGGATTTGTAATGAAATTTCTTCTTGTTTGGATTTATCCGTGTATTTTTGTGACTTATATTTTTTTGCTTGGCTAAAATTTGTTATATTTATTTTAATTAGTGGTTAGGTAGCAAAGTAAATATCTATTTATGTGTCTATATTTATTCCATTATTGAATTTTTCTTGTTTATTTTAGTTTTTAAAACTAATTATTGCCAGTTTTTCCTCTAAGCATAATTTACAATTTTTAATATGAATATTGTGTGGGGCTGTTCTTTTTATGGTTTCCCATTTGATTTTAGTGGAGATATTATAATGTTATTTGTTACAGTAGCTTTGTATATTATGTTATTGGTTAAACATTTGTTGTTAAGTTAGCAATTTTTTTATTTTGGTAGTTACATTTATTGGTGTTATTTTGTTGGTTGTTGTCGATGTGATTGTTGTTGGTTTTGAGAATATTTTTATTGTGCTTGGTTATTAATTTTTCCATGTTATCCATGCAGCTGTAATTGATTGTAGTTTTGTTGATACTTTCAATAATTTGTTATTTTTAAGTCAAGTATTTTTCAGTAATTTTGAAAAATGTTTTTCCTATTGGTCTTATTATTTTTTTTTTTTTTGAGATTTTAAACAAATTATATTTCTTTTTCTGTTTTGTTTTTGTATTCTAGTTTGAATATTTCTTAGTGGTGATTACTGTTTTTTAATTTCATTTAATATTTTTAGGGTACAAGAATTTGTTGAGATTCAAATATTTATAAATATGGGTATTTGCTTGAATATGGTAGAGGTTGGTTAAAGTTTTGTCAATGTATATTGAATTGTTGTTTGTTTTTCTGTATGGTTTGTAAGTTCTGTTGTTTAGGTTGAATGTTATATCTAAGAAATTTACTATCTTTTGATTGGATTTTGTACCAATTGCAATTCCTTGTGTTTTGAAGGATTTTCTTATTTTATTCTTTTTTGTGTTTTTGCCATTGCAGAATTAATAGACTGTCATCCCTGTATAAAACTATATTTATAATATTTGTTCATTTAATGATAATTTATAAGTCTATGAGTTCGTGAAAAATGCAACATCAAAGCTACCCATCATTACATCAAAGTTATTATCATTATTGTTATCACTATTATTATTATCTAACATGCTAATGTCAGTAAACCAATTGATTGTTGTTTTTGTGTTTTTCCATTGGTTTATGTTTAATATGCTTCTTAGTTTTGAGAATATTTTTTCTAATATTTGTTTACTTATTTTCCCAATGTTGCTTTTTGTGAGGTTTAGTAATCTGCATGTTGGTTTGGTTTCTCCACTTTTGTTCAAATTCTATAATCAGCGAAAGATGGATAAAAGTATATATATATATATATATATATATATATATATATATATAGTCATCCACAGACAGATCTGTTTTGCTGTATCTCAGCTCATCAGTACAGTTAGACACCCGATTGCTTTTACCCAGGATTGAAAACCGACCAAATTGGTGTCAGTCGGCGATTCAATCTTTAAGCTATGGGTGCTTGGTAGAAGGAGGCAGATATGTTATATATGTTATATATATATATATATATATATATATATATATATATACACACATACACACACATATATATACATATACATTTACTCTCTCACACCCTGATTCAGCACTTTGGGAGAATGGTAGACTTTGAAAAACAGTAGCTACTCTGGCATCTACGCATCGTTCATTCAGCAATGAATTAGAATACTATCAGCTATTGGGCATATATAATGATAATATACATGCTAAAAATTCTGCCTCCTTCTACCGAGCACCCATAGCTCAGAGGTAGAATTGCCGACTGACGCCAATTTGGTTGGGTTTCAATCCTGGGTAAAAAGCAATCGGCTGTCTAACCGTACTGATGAGCTTTGATACAGCGAAACAGATCTGTTCTGAGGATGACTATATATATATATATATATATATATATATATATATATATGATTAGAACAGGTATAAATTGTACTTTTTTGTTTTTTTTAAGTTTATTTATCAAACAGATCTTAAAATAACAATTTATTTCAGGTTTGTACAATTTTACCCACCCTGCATATTCTCTTTAAAAATTATCCATTTTACACTGGTTGAAATTCAATTACCAAAGCCATAAGATAATCAGTAAAATTACCAAAGCCATAAGATAATCAGTAAAATTACCAAAGCCATAAGATAATCAGTAAAATTACAACAAAAAATAGAAAGGGGCATAAGACAAAAATGTGTCTTCTCTCCAGACTTATTCGACTTATACATTCTGAGAGAATTAGGAGATATAGTAGAATTCAATTTTTTGTAACTTGAATCTTGGGCTTTTTATTTTGCTGATGACCATATTTTTGTCTTTTGGGATAATTCTTTTATCTTACTTTATAGGTTTTAAACTTTTTGATATATTATAACTTTTCATCTTTTTTTTTAAAATTATATTGGTGTAATTCTGACTGGTCAGCTGTTGTAAAGATTTACATTCCCATGTGCTCTGGCCACACCTACTAATAAAACCTACTAATAAAACAAATATTGGTTACTTTTACTGTAACTCCTGTTTATTATATTTTGCTCACAAATAACTCATGTCTTTCTCTCCTGTTGACAACTAGTTTCAGTTGATACTCCAAAATGATGCTCACCAATAAATGGTAGGAAGTGACGTCACAGTCATAGTGATAACTAACACATCTCCCATTTTATAGTAGCACTGTTGTCTTTTTGGTTTCATTTAAGAATTTGTCGTCTTTTTTTTCTTTTTGACTCATCATGAACCAAAAAACAGGTTCTGTATCTCAAGTTCTGGTGTAGATATCTGATACACAGAGAACCTAGCAGCAACACGGTTCTTTTATTTTATTATATCTTGTCCTTCATATTAAGACATCTATATGGATGTCATGCATGGTGCTAAACCAGTTGAATTCCTTGCATTCACTTACGCACAAATACCCTTGGGAAAGGTATTAATCCATCTCTTCCCTCCAGTTATGGGTTAAATAATAGAACAGATTGGGTTCTATAGCCTTGGTCGGCAACCAGTCTACCGCAGAAAGCAATGGCAAACTACTGCTGGATAATCTTCTGTCATGTCATGTCTCTTTCGAGACATGATCGTCCAAGTGTGTATCACGTATGGCACTTAACTGACTGACTGAATATAATAGTTGGAAACATGATTAAGGCTTCTACTGGGCATAAAGTGGGGGATCATTTTCATATTGTTATGAAGTAATAAACTGACCCCCCACTAATTAATACTTAGTAATATAATACATCGCATCCTCCAATAAATACGAGTCAAATAATAGGACAGATTGGGTTCTATAGCCTTGGTCGGCAACCAGTCTACCGAAGAAAGCAATGGCAACCTACTGCGGGGTAATCTTCTGCCCAGTCAGTCATGTCTCTTTCGAGACATGATCGCCCAAGCGTGTATCACGTATGGCACTTAGCTGACTGAGTTTTGATGAAGATCATCTTTATTTGAACATTGTGAGCTGGCGCTACAGAATCACAAATAACTGTATAAAATAACAGAAACCACAGAAACCACATCACTTGAGAACTGTTAACAGCTTCAACAACAAAAATAGACATAGCTCAGAGAAGATAATACCATAATTAATATTTTAACATTCAACACTACTTCAAACAAAAGGTTAGGAAGAAAACCACTATGAATGAAAGAGCGATAACTGATAGAGCATGATAGACTCTTTCCACAATTATTGTTAATACACCAGCAGTTGATTTAAAGAAATGAAAGCTGCATTGCTTGTCTGAAAAAAGACCCTGCGATGAGAGATGGTGAACCAATTCAGCATCTATTAGGGCCTCTAGAAGTTTGCCAAAAAGAGGTAGAAAACTAATATGCTGAGAGTTGGAAGAGTCGGACTGTTCACCAGAGTTCTTAAAAACTGGAACATCGGATGATGACTTCCAGCGGGCAGGAAAGCAAGAGGTTGCGAGGCATTTATTATACAGTTTAGAGAGAACAGGAGCCAGTTTGGGAGCACACTTCTGGATGATTTTACAGGGATACCATCGGGTTCACAGGTTTTTGTGGGGATCTAGGCTGGAAATAATAGCAGAAACCACGGGAGAGGTTAGTAAACAAAGAGAGTTTTAAGTGGGAAGTTAGCCTGGGATACTCTTTATGATGTGTGAAGAGTAAAGTTTGAGGAGAATTTATGATCAAAGCATTTTGCTTTATCAACAGAAGATGTTAAAACCACAAAGTGATTAAAGAAGGAGAAAGAAGGCTTTGCACTTATTTAATACCCTTTTATAGAATCGCCAGTAATCCCGGGATACAAAGTTGGTAGAGGCTATTCGGTGCCTAATTCTCTTAGCAATCAAGGACTTTGCTTCTTCGAGGACTCGCTTACATTTATTACGAGCAGCAACGAATAGTCATCTGTCATGACGAGAACTGTCGCATTGATGTAACCGAAAATAGTGGTTCCTGTGTGCTATAGCGGCCGATCATGCTGGTGGGAACCATGGAAAGGATTGAGGTTTCATCTGGTATTTCCAAGAATGGATGAAAGCGTCCATGCCAGCTTTAACCCAAGAAGAAACCTCAGTGGTGAAATATGCAATTGTGTGGTTGAAGATGTCAGTCCATGGGACGTCACGAAAAAAATCACAGAGTGAGTCCCAATCAGCATGCGGGTAACAGAAAGAGGTCTTAAGGATATGGGGTTCCTACTTAATAGATAATTGCAACGAAAAATGAAAATCTACCACGGAGTGTTTAGAATTACCAAGAGGGCAGTATTGCGAAGCTCCTCAAGAGCTAGAAGAGGAGATAAGAAATAAATTAAGTAGTGAAGACTGTTACTTGATTTTGTTAGGGAAACGAGTAGGAAAATCTACCATTTGAGTAAGGAATTACACAATATAGAAATTTAATATCTGAATAGCGGCAACATCAGTACCTTAAGAATATTTCAGCCACATGTCATGTGAGAATTAAAGTTGCCGAAAACAAAGAAGTTCGCAAATGAATGGAGAGAAAGTCCTTTTTCTATTCTATTATGTTTAATATGCTACAGTCCTGGGAAGAGGTGAAGCGAAAAAGGAAAAAGAGATAATAAACAAAGTTTAGCGACGAAAGGCGGAAGCACACGAAGGAGTAGTCAGGGGTATCGATAGAAAATTCTCTGGCCATTGGAAGATTATTTCGGATGTAACCACTAAGGCTATGCATGTGAATGTTGGAATCTTTTCAGCAAAGGATAAGATAGCCTGGAACCAATAATTCATTGGTAGCAATGGAAGAATTTAAATTAGTTTCACAGAATACAAAGATATCTGACAACCGTTGAAAGATTCTACACTGCAGAAATTGAAACCGGTATCACGAATATTAGTGAAAAAAGGCTTACGTGAGTAGGTGATTTTTGTTTACTTGTGTAATCATATTTCTTTTTGTTGTTTTTTCCATTAGATTCATTTTGAGGAGAGAGTGTAATTGTTACTATCTCTCATCAGTGGTAATACAAACCACCCAGAGCATGGCTGAAAACAGAGCATAGTGTAGCCTCAGGGTTACCAACCAGAAATACTTGCAGGGACACTTACTCATGCGCGACATGACACTACTAACACTGATATTATGCGACTGTTGCTCAGAGCAGCCTTTCAAGTGCTACCAAAGAGTTCGGGCTCCTAATGACCAGTTGGAAGCAGCAGACAGCAAACTGCTAACCCGGTCCTCTTACAATGGAAAGTCACACCCATTGGCTAATCAGATCAACAATACCTTAAAATAGTGTGTGTGTGGAAAATAAAATAAGAAACAGCACAATTTCTAGAAGTTTTATGTGATTAATTGGAGTGTTGGGGGTTTAACAGATGTAATATATATATATATATTACGCAAGTATAGCGTGAATCGCTGACGGAAAACAAAAAAAGAAATTTTAATTTTAAATTTTGGGAGTTATTTCTGTCTTCTGTACAGGACGTTCACCTTCCTTGTGAAAACGGATCTTATGTTCTCTGGCCATTACAGGCTTTGTCGACTACTTCACATTGTATACAGACTAAATCCATGACCACTTCTAGCACTTTGTTATGAAGCTACGTGTACATTTACAATGATTGTGGGCATCCAAGAAGCTCATGACGTAAAGGGCCTCGATCACTTTGACACAGTGCGCATACATCAGTGTCAGAGTATCCCTACAGCTTAAGGTTTGTCATATTTGGTAAGATATCATCGCAAGAGGAATGATATTGCCAATGGCTTTATTGCAATCTGGGTATTCCATTATAGCTTCATTGGATCAATATCACTCCATGTAGATCAAGCACATTGTTTGGACAGAAAAACAACAGGAAGAAAGTTAAATTTATATGGAATTCGAAATGTCAGGAAGCATTTGATAAAATCAAGAATTTTTTAAGTACAAATCCGGTGCTGAAAGCTCCAGATTTTCGCCAGCCTTTCGCTGTTGCTGTTGATGCAGAAAGCAAGCAAGGAATTGGAACAGTATTATTACAAGCAGATGATCAGAATAAAATGCACCCAGTCAGCTAATATTTTCAGGAATCTAACAGACACCAAAGAACAGATTCTATGATAGAGAAAGAAGCTCTCGAGCCAGTTACAACATTTTAAAATTTACGTGGCAATGACAGTCTACCTATAATTATCTAAAGAGACCACAAAATGTTAATTTTTATTGATGAGATGAAAAATAAAATAGCCAACTTTTAAAGTGGAGTTTAGTATTACAAGAATTCAATTTAAATATTGAGCATATTAAAGGTATAGAAAATAAACGTGCGGATGCACTATCACGTATCTGACTGTACACTGTTGGTCAGAAAAAAGTAGTGACAATTATTCTCTATCTTTCTTTTAACATTACGAAAGCAATAGTTAAGCTAATGCATGTAAAGTTAAATAACGACACATGGAAACAGGATCGGCTGATGGCTAAAAATAGCGCATCACGTGTGAAGTCACGTGACACAATATGAAGAATTGAGTGGGAATATAATACATTTAATCAGTTAGACTGTGGATCTTGAGAGACGAAAACTCCTCATATTATCGTCAAATTAGGAGATTGTACACAAAACAAAATTATGCAGTTAAATATCTATTGAACTAAACATGAACCATTTTGTTGCGCACTATTTTTCCTTCAAGATTCCGTGTTCCCAGAATTTTGGTGGTTTCTCGGCAAAGAATTTATTAAAATGTTTTTTTTTTTGTTTCATCCAAAGAATTAAAATTTTTACCATTGAGATTATTTTGAAGAAAGGAAAATCCGAAGCAGCAATACCTTGTGAATATGGCAGGCGGAATAACACATTCCAGCCAAGCTGAAACAGATTTGTCGAGTTGCTAAATAAACGTGAGGGTCTGGCATTATTCTGATGGAAAACATCATCTTTCCTGTTCGCCATTCTAAGTGTTTTTCTTTAATTTCTGCCTTTAATTTGTCCAGTTACGAATAGTACTTTTCAGAATCAATTGACCGGTTACTTGGCAGATGTTCATAGTACAGGATTCCTTTCCAATCCCACCAGATGCACAGCATGACTTTCTTAGGATGAAGATCTGATTTTGGGATGGCTAAAGTTGGCTCACGTTGCTTACCCTCGTATCTTTTATGCTGAGCGTTGTTGTAAACGATCTATCTCTCATAATCCGTCACAATTTGCTTTAAAATGGGTGTAATTTTATTCTGTTTATACAGCAAATCATAAATAGAAATACGACTCAGAGGATTCTTTTCATTCAAATATTGTGGTACTCAAACAACGCAACAATTTGAGAACTCAAGCTTCACTAATTATTCATGGATGGTAGATTTTGATAAATTTAGAGTTTCTGCCATTGTTGTATAATGCGGGTTATTCTCAAACAATATCTTGATTTGGTCGGCATCTGTGGTTGGGGTGGTGACTGCCTGAGCGTTCTTCCTCAATAAAACTACAATCACCAACTCTAGGTACCTTCACGCAATTGCCGATAAACCAGCATAGCATGATGTTAAAAGGGTTCAAACTTAATAAAAACAATGTTTTATCATCAAAATGTTTATACTATTAAGAAGAAAGATCAAATTTTGTTGTCATTATTTTAAAGTTTTTTTTTTAATCCTTCGAAATTTCAAATTAAAATTTCTTTTTTTGTTTTCCGTCAGCGATTCACGCTATACTTGCGTAATGTGACTATTAAGAAAGACGTATTATTACGCAAGTCGTTTTTGGCGTTGAAAGACATTAATTTGAAAATTCTTGCAAAAACCAACCGTTTGATCTTAATGAAAATTTCAGGACTTATTCACAAATGAATGAAATTATTTATGCAATTATTATTTTTAAAAAACTTATATATATATATTACATCTGTTAAACCCCCAACACTCCAATTAATCACATAAAACTTCTAGAAATTGTGCTGTTTCTTATTTTATTTTACACACACACACACACTCAATACAAATTAATTCACACCACATGTATCTAAAAAAAATACAATTGCGCGGGAATTCACCCCTTACCATATCCTGTGGGGTCAAAAACAAGGACGACGCACCCCAAAGCTCGGATGTAGTGGAAAGCACACCACGTGGTCAAAAATATGATTTATTGACCAATCAGGGCTCGACATAAGAAACACATTTTTTTGATCTCCCCGGATCCTCACCATTCAGATATAAGGAAGGTAAAAACTCTCAACAGACCAGAGGGAACAGCGACTAGCTGACAGCAAAAGGTCACACGGACAGCTCGCAGTACACACGCAGAGAGAATTCAGCAGTTCACACACCAAGGCAGTATCACGTATCAGTGAACATTCTTTCACCCTCTTTTTCTCGCCTGCTACACATCGTCCTACCTTTCCCTCTCACATTCCCAGTTCCTTTCTTTCTCCCTTTTCTTTACAGCTTTACGGACAATTTCATTTTTGTACAAAAAATAATTATTTTATTTTTTTTACGAAAATAAACAAAAGTTTATTTTACTTTGTTTGTAGTGCATTTTTCTTTTTATTATTTGTTTGAGGGACTTCTTAGCCCCTCTACAAAATACATTATCTATACCAATGTTTTATTGCAAAACTCATTGAGTCATTGGGGAATGTAAATCGTGTATTTTTTTTAATTAGGAGACCATTTTTCCGAAAATCTGCTCCGAATAGTAAAATCAAAAATGCATTAAAACTACGTTATTTTCAACGTAGATAAACTTTAAATTGATTTTATAAATAACTTCAGTGTAGGATATCATATTCTGAAAAAGAAAAAAAATTCGATGAATAATTCATTTTTATAAGAATTATTTTCATTTTTTTTCTTTGCTTATTAAAATTTCAAACGTCTTTTAAATTTTTTCCAGTTACTCAGTGTCTTCGGTTATTAATTCATTAAAAATAGACTTTATTTACAAATTGAAAATTCATAAGCTTAATACAAATCATTTAGAATTAAGATTTTAAAAATAATTTCTAATTTTTTTTTATTATGTTAAACTGCATATTTTCTTCTACTAGGGAAACAAGAGACTTATCATTAAAGGTCACATGTTTCAAGGGTTGTTCCCCTTACGAAATGTTAAACTGGGTTATATAAACTTTTTGGTCACCATACTTCCAGATTAACTGATAGCAGGTGCTGCCATCGCCTACTTGAAAGGTCAAGGTGTCAGACCTTTGTGATTAAGAAATACTTTTATTCTAAATTTCATGCCATAAACAAGTAATATTTACTTCAAATCAAATTAATTTAACTTTAAATTTGCTAATTTTTCAAAAATAACGAGTGAGAGATATATATTTTATTTTTGCAAGAGTTTTAAGACCGAGAATTAACTTTTGTTTACAAATGTGTTGATCGCTCAAAAATGGCCGTAAAGTTGAAAATTTAAAAGAAAATCTCAAAATTTTAGATTTAAATAAATATGTTTGAAATACACTATAGTATTTTGCTTAGTGGAAAAAATAAATTTAATTATTTAGCTTTCAATTAAGCTAAGATTAAAGTTTCAAGAAAAAGTTTTTTATTTAAAAAAAATTCAGTTTAAAACTTAGGTATCGAAAATAGAGTGGAGGTACCTATAAAATCTTTCGATAAATTTGACGTGTTGTATTGTATTGGATTATGAATAACTAAAAATAGACATGAACTATCTGGACAACCCTATATATATTAAAAGATGAAATATTCACCACTTACGGTACTTAGGTTTCAACTGTGTAGGTTTCATCAGGCGGTAGGGGTAAATTATATATTTTTTATTCAAAATGAACAACTGTGGCACAAGTTCTTGGGGATGTTGAGAGAGGCTGGTCGGCTCTAACTATCCAATAGCTGGCTAACTAGAATCACAATCTTTTCATGCATCACAATTTGACCCTTCACCACAAGAACTCATTCACATCATTCAATCCGACATGTACCACAATACCACATATAAACCGGAAATCTATAAAACTCTCATTATATAAACGCGAAAGATCTCCATTAAAAATATGTAGAAATTGAATGATGAAAGGGAAAGGGAATGAACTAGAAAAAAAAACCCCAACCTAAAAATATAACAAAAAGGACAAAGTAAAATATGTTAGTAGGGCTAATCCACACGACAAAAATAAGTGCGGTCATTGTATTCTACCTTTAAGCACAATCAAGAGACTCATTAACTAAGGGAGAAAGAATGATTAATTAATTGGTGGGATGGAAAAGTAAAACAACTGACACAGAGATAAAACCGGACAAAAACAAACTGTGTAGGTTGGGTATCTCGACATGGATCATGACCAAACTATTACCGGTAACAGGTCAGGAACAACAATTACTCACAATAATTAAGTACACAAGAAGAGTCTAACTTAATCAGTGGGAAGAATCCGAAAAGAAACTTCCCCGTTGTATCAAAAGGATTTGAATCATCAAGCTGACCCCATTCACTCGAATAAAGGCTCAGCACTTTTACCCATCTTTCGCGGATTTCTGTCGACACCAAACGCTTTCTATCACATCTGATTTTCAGCTTGAGATGGTGTCTGAAGAATTCGATCAAATTGCGATAAGAATAGCGTTCGTATCGCAAGAACGTTTAAATTACCATTCTTGCCACGGCTAGCAATGTGAAAAACACCATCCGTTTTATTCGAGAATACGGGGGTGACACAATATCACACGCATATGTGAGATCGATGGAGCGGAAATGTTCAGGAGTGATACGAGCTGTTAATTCGACGACATTGTCCCACAATGGACACACCGTTTTCTTTTTATTGAAGTAGTGCAGTAAAATTCCCCCACAAATACACTTTCTCGGACATGTTTAACGCTATAAAAAACAAAGTTGTTTACACTTCGGCGAAAACAACTACTGTTGGAAAAATAGCGAGAACTTAGTCAAGGTTCTAATAAAATCTCTCTCTCTCTCTCTCTCTCTCTATATATATATATATATATATAATATGTGTATATATATATATAATATGTGTATATATATATATATGTATATATATATATATGTGTGTGTGTATATATATATATAATATGTGTGTATATATATATATAATATGTGTGTATATATATATATATAATATGTGTGTATATATATATATATATAATATGTGTGTATATATATATAATATGTGTATATATATATATATAATATGTGTGTATATATATATATAATATGTGTATATATATATATATATATATATATAATATGTGTATATATATATATAATATGTGTATATATATATATATATATATATATATATATATATATAATGTGTATGTGACCTTTTGTTTCCGAGAATTGAAAGCACTGAATCCTAGTTAGACGTTTTGATTTGATCCACAACCAAAATAGTAAAAAGTTCAAAATAAAAATAATTTTTGAAACAGACTGTAAGTGTCCGATGACTCATAACTGTAATACATGTACTTGAACTCCCACATCACAGTTATCGATAATTTACGCTTCAGGTACGTATGTGATTGACAGCCGGTGTCATTATTCAATTGATTCATCCACCAACTGAAAACAGACATTATAGTGAAAAGTAATTATTTTTCATCATTCTCTGTGAATGTTGACTATAAATTTTCACAGTTCATCCAATATTGATGAATTTAACAAACAATACCGGCGAGATGACTCCCATTCCGGATCGCATATTTATTTCCTTTTGATATCTATCCAACATTTTTCGGTCGTTCAAATTTCTTCTTCAGGTTCAGTGATCTCAAAACTTTCTCTTGGCAACTAGAGTTCAGTACTTGGAAAACTGACGAGCTTTTATTACAATTGCAATATTAAGTTAGTAATATCACATAGGAATACGAGACTAAATATTCAATACAGAAAATAATTGTTTATTCTGTTCTAGACAATGTAAAATTAATGTCAGCCGAACTCGAAGGTAGGGGGTTTCGTGTCTTCATTATGCGAGGTCTTAAAGAGTTCTCATTCTTTTTTAAGTCGAATCTTTATATAAGTTTCTGTTAACTGAATTTTTGCACATATCTTTCGATATCCAATTTTGCAATTGTAGTCAGACGCGTCGCTCCAGTGAAGCCGGAAGAAAGGATTCTTGTGGGTAATGGCGGCCGAGCAAGCATAAGAGAAACCCAGGATGAGACCTCAGAAGCGTAGTCTTCAACAGGGAGACTAAAAACTTTGTTTCAAGAGACATCACAAAAGAAACGGAACGAATATCTATCCGCTCTTTGATAGCAGTAAGTTATTCTGCTGGTAGAATATTCCTAGAAGAAGAAAGAGTGAAAATAGATATTAACGGAGACCCTAGCATGATCAGAGTTGTCAAATGGGCAGAGCTGAATGGTATGGCAAATATCAGGGATTGAAGTGAAGCAAAGATCTAGAAAGGAATCATGTTCTTCAGGGTTACTGGGGAAACGCGTGGGGAAATCCACCACTTGTGTAAGAGACTGAGTGATTGCGAAATTTAGGATATCGTTGCCAGTAGGATCAGTGACAGTTTTTCAGCCACTTGGCATAGTGCGCATTGAAGTCACCGAAAACAAATATATTAGCGGACGGGTGAGAGGAAATGGCATTGTCTATATTATCTGAAATACTGTTTAGCACGGAACAGTCAGGAGATGAAGTCGAGCAATAGAGAAAGATAGCTAACTGAATTGAGCAGAGAGAGAGACGTAAATACATGTAAGAATGGTCTGGAGATTCAGGAAAAGTCATCTTAGCCAGAGGGAGGATTTTCGCTGACGTAATCTCACAGGCCGTGCATGTGGACATTGGAGTCCTTCCTAAAGAGAAGTTAACCAAGAATTGAGAAATCAGAGAAGCGGATGATAGGTTTAAGGTTGGTTTCGCAGAGAGCTAGGACGACTAAGGATCTTTCGAGGAGGAATGATTCCACACTACAAAAATTGATTCGTATACCACAGATGCTTGAGAAAGAGAAGTTGGGGTGTGTGTGTGGAGGGGTAGGTGATTTTTGTTTGGCTGGTTTAGTTTGTACTTTTGGTTGTGAACTTCCATATTTTGGGTTTATTTTGGAAATAGGCTTCGAGTAGGGGTAGCAGACGGTCATCAAATGAGACATGTGTAGGAAGGGAACTAGCACAGACTGCAGCGTAGTGTGGCCTCAGGGTTGCCCACTGGAAGCGCTTGCTGAGATATCCACGCATGTGGGTCATGGCATTGCAAAAAAAAAAAAAAAAAAAAATTATGCGACTGTTGATCAGAGCAGCCTCTCTAGACGCTTACTCAAGAGTTCTGGCTCCTCGACATGGAATAATAGTTAGCAAGCTTGTCTTGCTCGAATCTATTACAACTGAGTAGTGAGTTTGATCCGTACTTTCGGCCTTGTGCCACATCTAATCGGCGCTTAGAAAATCAACTACCAGTCGGAATCAGTAACCAGAAATCTGCCATCCCGGTTTCCTCAGTATGAAGAAACGTTGCCACCGTCCACACACAATGCAAAAACATTCGCGAGAGCACCATTAAGGAGAGGAAAAGAACCGGGAAATCCTTCCCGAAGAGGAAACAAGAGATCAACTTCTACTCCTGTTCAAGGGAGGACTATGAACCGGGTGATAGAAGGGCCTATCTACTCTAACTGAAAAAAATAGGTGAATGAGTAAGTAAAAATAAATAAGTAAATAAAATAAAAATAATAACTCCTAAATTTTAACAGTATAAGTCGGGAGCTTCGTTACTGGTCAACATGAATAGATCGTAGCTACGATACAGACATATATATATATATATATATATATATATATATATATATATATATATATATATATACGACCAAGAGAAATTATGAACGACACTTACAATGTATTTTATACTATGAAAACCTTATTAAAATAAATGTTCATACCATAATGACAAGAATTCAATAAAGAAAAAGCTCAAACCAGAAACACAAGGAGTCCAAGTTCAAATTAAAATATTTCTCTGGATAAAGGGAAAATTAAATTTACAAAAATAAAACAAAATATAAAGAACAATTTCACTTTTTTTATCAGCGGCGGATTTAATAGATTAAAAGAGGTGGATTTAATAGAATAAAAGAGGTGGATTTAATAGATTAAAAGAGGTGGATTAAATAGATTAAAAGAGGTGGATTTAATAGATTAAAAGAGGTGGATTTAATAGATTAAAAGAGGTGGATTTAATAGATTAAAAGAGGTGGATTTAATAGATTAAAAGAGGTGGATTAAATAGATTAAAAGAGGTGGATTTAATAGATTAAAAGAGGTGGATTTAATAGATTAAAAGAGGTGGATTAAATAGATTAAAAGAGGTGGATTTAATAGATTAAAAGAGGTGGATTAAATAGATTAAAAGAGGTGGATTTAATAGATTAAAAGAGATGGATTTAATAGATTAAAAGAGGTGGATTTAATAGATTAAAAGAGGTGGATTTAATAGATTAAAAGAGGTGGATTTAATAGATTAAAAGAGGTGGATTTAATAGATTAAAAGAGGTGGATTAAATAGATTAAAAGAGGTGGATTTAATAGATTAAAAGAGGTGGATTTAATAGATTAAAAGAGGTGGATTAAATAGATTAAAAGAGGCGGATTTAATAGATTAAAAGAGGCGGATTTAATAGATTAAAAGAGGTGGATTTAATAGATTAAAAGAGGTGGATTAAATAGATTAAAAGAGATGGATTTAATAGATTAAAAGAGGTGGATTTAATAGATTAAAAGAGGTGGATTTAATAGATTAAAAGAGGTGGATTAAATAGATTAAAAGAGGTGGATTTAATAGATTAAAAGAGGTGGATTTAATAGATTAAAAGAGGTGGATTTAATAGATTAAAAGAGGTGGATTAAATAGATTAAAAGAGGTGGATTTAATAGATTAAAAGAGATGGATTTAATAGATTAAAAGAGGTGGATTTAATAGAATAAAAGAGGCGGATTAAATAGATTAAAAGAGGTGGATTAAATAGATTAAAAGAGATGGATTTAATAGATTAAAAGAGGTGGATTTAATAGATTAAAAGAGGTGGATTAAATAGATTAAAAGAGGTGGATTTAATAGATTAAAAGAGGTGGATTTAATAGATTAAAAGAGATGGATTTAATAGATTAAAAGAGGTGGATTAAATAGATTAAAAGAGGTGGATTAAATAGATTAAAAGAGATGGATTTAATAGATTAAAAGAGGTGGATTTAATAGATTAAAAGAGGTGGATTTAATAGATTAAAAGAGGCGGATTTAATAGATTAAAAGAGGTGGATTTAATAGATTAAAAGAGGCGGATTTAATAGATTAAAAGAGGTGGATTTAATAGATTAAAAGAGGTGGATTAAATAGATTAAAAGAAGCTTACAACGAATCCGTACATTGACCAGAAACACATATATGTTATTAAAAAGGGATATTGCAATCCTGACAAAGTTTCAAATTTGATAAGTAGAAGTATTGTATGAAAAGAGAGGAGAGATTTGATCAAATAGATAATGCATTTCGCCATTTAAGACTTCATCAGATCTAAGACGAAAGAGAGAAAAGTTTATATTTATATATTTGTGTTTAAATAAGTAAAGAAACTTGTTACTTGTTCCCTAAGTTAACGTTTTTCATTATTTATTGAAACAAAATAGTGTGACACTGAAATCCAAAGGCACATTGAGATAGCTTTCAAAATGACTTTCAAAAGCTAAACAAAGTATTAAGTAACAAAGGCATTTCGTTAGAAACATAGAAAAGTATACCGAACTCTTGTGTAATATCAATCCTCCGATTTAGCAGTGAATGTTGGACACTCTTCTCACAGACGAAGAAGAAACTTGAAGCAACAGAAATGTGCTTCTACAGAAGGATACTGAGAATACCATGGGCCGAACATGTGAGCAATGACGAAGTTTAAAAAAAGAAGGAAACAAAAAGGATACTTATACTTAACATCAGGAAGAGACAGCTGAAGTTCTTAGGGCACATGACGAGGAAAGAGAGCTTGGAAAATTTAATACTCGGTGAAGAGATTGAAGTTAGAATAAGCAGAGGAAAAACAACGCATGACCTACCTAGTGTACTTGAGTGAATGTACGGAGGAACAAAGTTTAAGGGAGACAACAAAAAGACAAAATTTATTCAGGACAGAGAATTGTGGGACGTCACGAAGAGACGTGGCACATCGATATATATAGTGATAATATACAGGCCAAAAGTCTGCCTTTTTCTACCGTGCGCCCATGGCCCAGAGGTAGAATCGCCGACTGACGCCACTTCGGTCAGGTTTCAATCCTGGGTTAAAAGCAATCGGAGTCTAACCGTACTGATGAGCTGTGATACAGCGAAACAGATCTGTCTGCGGATGACTATATATATATATATTGTTACGGATATAGATACCCACACACACACCTACACACATATATTGAGATTGGTCTCTGCGTGGAAACAAGGTTATGTTCACGTGGGAGCCTAGAGTCAGTTTTGGGATATCTGGTCAAGGTTGGTTGAGACAGGAAACAGAGAGAAGCTAGACATGGAGGTCGTGAAACAGAAGGAGCTAGAATTTGCGCCAAAAATAAATCACGTGGAAAGCAAAGTTTGGAAGTCAGTTGCAGATCGAATCTTGAATGAGCAAGTCGTATTTGCTGGGCGCTGATAAACGATGAATGAAGGGAAAACGCATTTGAGATAACTGCGTAATTTGACCAATTTATCTTAAGCAACTCCGGATAAGAAAAAATAAAATAAAATTCTTATTCGAAGACGAGGCCGAATTGTTTTTTTTTATCAAGGAAGAAAGAAATATAGCGCCGAAGATAAGAGAAGAAGCTGTAATGTTATTTGTATGCTGATTCCTATTTATTGAAAGAAGAGAAAGAAAGCTAAGCCAAGTTGCTTATCAAGAAAAGGAAGAAAGATAGCGATGAAGATAATAGAAGAAGCTGTGCGTACACCGATTCCTGTTTGTTCAAAGAAGAGAAAGAAAGCGAAGCCAAGTTGTTTATCTAGAAAAGACAAGAAAAGAAAAGAAAGAGAGATAACAATGCAGAGAAGTCAACATATAAATGAAGATATTTTGAAGATAAGAAAAGCAGAATTGTTCGAGTACAGAAAAAACGACGCTTATTTAAATGAAAGAATAAAGAAGAGTCCGGACATTTCAGAACATTTGTATACGTAAAGTACAACAGTCAACTGAAAGAAATTAGAGACAGTTGTAGCTACATATATTTCAAATGGACTGCGTTTGAATCCGAAGTTGTATAAAGAAAGAAGAGGAAGGGAGAAAAGAAAGAAAAGACAGTAAAAATAAGAGAGAAGAAACTGATATAAAGATAAGTTATTATATTCTTAGACCCATGTTAGAACACGCATACACTTCCACGAATATTATATTACCACATACACCATACCACGTGTTTATGAATTATATGGTTCTCCCCATTTTTATTTTGTATTAATCTCTTGCATTCGTATTCACCTGTATTCATTCATATTTGTTGATATGTGTTGTAAATTGTTATTTCGACTACGTTGGGTATCCGAATATAAGTTTTGAGGTTCAAATCATTGGGCATTCTTATTCATACTTAAATATTTTTTTAATTTTAATATTTCATTACTTATTAAAATTTTATATCAAAATCGTCTCGTCTTGTCGTTCATCCTTGAATTGTTGGCCAGCGCCCGTGTTGATACTGAAGCAAACGTGGGAAGATTGCCATTCGATTATATCAATCGAACAGCAATCTTATTTTATTATTTTTGGTTATCATTGTTCCATTTGTCATGATCTAGGATATCCTGTATCTGTCCATAGATGTGGAAATATAAATTTTCCCGAATCGACGTGTAAGCATCTTGATGGCTATTGTCGAGGCAGGCATATGACTATATATATATATATATATATATATATATATATATATATATATATATATACTTTAAAACAGTGTAAACATAGAAAATAGCACAGTATGATTGCTAACATTTTTATGTATTAAGACAGATTTTCTTACCATACACTATCTTTAAACGGAGGAGAGAAAAATGCCAGTCCTGTTCGTGTCCCACTAACAGATTTTCATCAATTACGCGATAGTTTTAAAAAGATTTCTTTATATTACTAAAGTATTGTAAATCTAAATTTGATTCTCTGAATGAAAAACGCTCAATAGGATTTTCAGTGTGTGTGAGATAGTGACATCTGTATATAGTGAGGACGTGAGAAAATTCTGTTTTTCTACGGAGAGTGAAAAGGATTAATTAGACAGTGAAATATTGGTTGCTTAAATTTATGTTTCCACAAAAATGATCAGCTGCCGAATTATAATGAAAACAACAACAACAACAAAAAAAAATCACAATTTTGAAAACCATTTGCGGGTCGTATTTTGTGTTTACCTGCCCTAAGCGATCATCAGACCATTTTTAATAACGCTTAGATCTACAGTCTATTGTCGACACCGATAACTCTTTTTCCCCTAAATATAGAAAAATGACGAGAGTTGTACGTGTTTTTCTAAGTTAGCAGAATTTCTACGAACGATTACAAAAAAGATTTGTCTACGAAACTCTGGAGGCGGAGTAGTGAATATAACATCAATTATGTAAATGACAAATTTTATATTTCTATTAATGCTTATATATATATATATATATATATATATGTATATATATAAAGAAGTGAAAGAACAGATAGATTAAAAACCTGTTCATGTATTTACTTTTATAAGGAGTGCTCAATGCAGAGTAGAGCTTAATGTTGTAACTTTAGCATGGTTTATAAAAGCATTATATCACTACACAAAAAATTAATGTTTCAGAAGAATATTGTTCTTCATCAGGTGATATTTAATAATAAATGATGAAAATGGTTTATTCTAGAAAATATAAGATTAATTAATGGTTATTCAGAAAATTAAGGAGGGGTGATTGGAGGAAGTTAAACAATATGATTGGGGGTGGGGGTGTTGGTATTACTCATTTAGGTGCCGCGGAGAATATAATTGTTAATATCAAAACATGACACTTTTTTATTTTGTCTGGTTAAGATACATACTAGGGATATACATTATTCAAATGAGTGGTCAATAGTTTTTAGAAGTAGGTTGGATTTTAGTTTTTTTTAAATTTAATTTTATACTACTTCATCTGTTAAAGGGACTAGCTTATTTAGATTAAAATTATAATTAAGTAATTATAGTATACTAAGGTATATTGGAGATAAAAAAAAGTATTGTGTGGGTCAGTAATTTTAATAAAATAATTTTTAATTAATATTAACGCAAAAGTTATAAATTAACATTATAATTAATTAAATTTTAAAGAGAAATATTTACTGTGTTTACATAATACTGTCAATTCATTTCTATGGTTTAGCAGTATTTTATGTTGAGGGAACCTTATAATCTGCAGCTTTTCATTCAAGTAGAGAGGTAGGATGTCATAAAATGATTTATAGATTCTTGTTTCTTCCAGAATTTTCCATTTTACTTTGGAGGTTTTATTTGTATCTTTTAACTGTCAAAAATACGCAGAAAGGGATGTTTGTTTTCGGTACGTGTTAAAATATCACCTGAAGAAGCACAATGTTGTTCTGAAACATAAAAAAAAACTGTGTACTGATATAATGCTTTTATAAACCATTGTAATAACAAAATTACAATATATATATGTAGTGAGTGCATGTGGAGAGGGGGTCAAAAGTAGGCTTACAATTGTTTCACACCCAGAGATAACTTCGCCGAACCATTGTTTTTATGGTTATAAGGTTTTATTACATTTATATTTCTTTGTTCGAAACATATTCGTTCAAAACTGTTTATGTACATTTGTTTAACCTTTTACTTAGATGTTTTTAGCACAGTTTAATCGCTTGAGCGCTCCTTCAACAGTGCAACATTCCTCAAACTTCTCCAGAACGCTGTCACACAGCACGATACAAATGCCGATCTGCATCAATTTCAATAAATATACTCTTTTAAATCGTCCACTGTGTAAGGGTTTTCTTTCGTACAATCTTGTTCTTTACTACACCCTAAAAAAAGAAATTCCTTGGTATAAGGTCATGTCATGAATTGTGAAAAGAATTAAGATAACACTGGTCCCGAATTGTGAAAAGAATTGAGATAATAAATGTTTTGATTCCGAGTCGAAGTAATTTAGAGAAAAGGTATTTCCACTTAGCAGGGTGGGCCAGATAACAAGAGCATTTCCCGTTGGCGACTCGGAAAATGGATATTAAAAACACAGGTGAATTTTTTTTTTATCTGGGTGACAATGTCAGTGGACCCTTGTCAACTTGTTTTGGGCGAAGTCAGTTCAAAAAGGTTAATACCTATTGTTTAAAGAAAAAATCCCCGAAATTGTTTCGTGAGAAAGAAAAATTTTGAGAGAGAAAATTCTGTTAAATCCAGCCCAGAAAAGGGATATGGGAAAATGACGTCATAAAATCGAGAGAGATTCCATTGGTCCTGTGAACAAGCCCCGAAAGGGAGAGACGACTAACAATTGACGTCATGGAAAGAAGACTAATCCCATTGGGTAAACCACAGGCAACAACGAGTAGCAGCTAACCCCGGCATCCAATTGGTCACCGAGATGAGGGGTTAGACACCCAGCGACCGTCGGCCCCACACCATGGCATGGGCATAAATACAGCGTCCCGAGGGACCAAAATCAGTAGTTGCAACTCGAGTACCAGAGAGTTCGATTTCCTGGTCCAGATATGTAATGACCAAAGAGAGTTCCCAGCCGAAGAAGTAAAGAGACAGAGAGATGATTGCCATGCCGTTGGGTGCCGACCGTAGAGAAGCCTGTCGCCATTCAACCAACCAGATTTAAGAGACAGACAAGAAGAGAATTTGCAGACAAGTCTGAAATTGCTAACTGAAAGAGAATAACCCAGCACTTCGGCAATTTCCGTAACATTCCGGAAAACAAGCAACAAGTTGACTAGACTTATAACGAACTTAGACTTCTGTTCGAAGCAACGAGCTGCAGCCAGCCAGATTCCTTGTTATTGCTTAAGAGAATAATTCGATTTACCTAAGAAACGCCCGTTCCGCTACCAGTTGATAGAAGCAGGGATGGGAAATTATTCAAGAGACTATTATGTATAATCTGTATATAAAGACATTATTTCACAACACTTCAGACGTCGGTCCACTTATTTTCCTTGATGCTATATTTCTTTCTTTTATTACTCAATTGTGTGCACATGTCCTGGTTTGGTTTAGTTCGGCAGAGAGACAGCTAGTGGAGAACTCACGTGACTACCTTGTGATTAATCAACACAACGCAGGACAAGGGAAAACACTGTGGCAGAGTCAATCTACGACCAGCTGACTGGATCGAAACCAACAGCGACCGGCCGGGTAGCTAAATCTACTGCTAAGATGGTTGGGTCACTATCCGATCCAGGGTGTTTTTTCCGACTGAATCCATCCTGCATATATACAAGTCAACCATCCGTCCGTTCATGTAGTACTCCTGCCATTTATGACCAGGCGCCCCTGCCGTTCTCCTCAGTGCTCTCGACAGGCTCCAAAGGAGAGTCTGTAATGTGATAGGTACTGATCTGGCGGCTCGACTGCAGCCACTTCCCCACCAACGAAATGTGGCCTCCCTTTGTCTCTTCTATAAATACTTTCATGGCTTCTGCTAGGACGAACTTAAGTCACTGGTGCCTCCTCAACAGGTGTTTACTCGTGCAACCAGACTGGCAACTGGGTCCCACCCATTCACAGTCAGGTTAGCCAAATGCAGACGACAATTCTACTCCTGCAGCTTCTTCTCTCGCACTTCCCGCCTGTGGAACTCGCTCCCATATTCATGCTTTCCTGACGGCTACAACCTCCAGAAATTTAAATGCAAAGTCAATAGTCATCTACTAACCATTGGACTCTAGCTCTCTCCCCACCCCCGTATAACCTTCCCTTTCTCTCCACTTATGTATCTGTCATCGCACCTGCATTCTCAGCTTTTTATTGCTCCTTTCTAACTAGTTTGTACTCCTCACTCTTTTCTAATTAATCTTTTTACATTTATGTAGCCCCCTGCACATCAGTGGCTTTTCTGCCTTGCTCGGGGTGAAATGATTAACAAAAAAATAAAGAAAAAGGTGGCATAGCTATAAAAATCAATGCATTTCTTTCATAAATGTCCGAACACTTAATTATCGTCCTCGAAGAACATGCCTTCAAGTGACTGGAGCAATGTTTGCATCTCGGTCAAATCACGGTCAAAATCACGGTCAAATCTCGGTCAAATCTCGGTCAAATCACTTCCTGAACAAATGTCATTTAAGGGGTTAAAAAGAATAATAAGAAGCAAAACTGTGAATGCTACAAAATATCCAAACCAAATCAGTGGAACCAAATGGCTTACGGTTATGTCATGTTAAATACACCGGTTCTCATTCGATCACCGAAGTTAAACAACGTTGAGCCCGGTCAGTACTTAAATGGGTGACCGCTTGGGAATACCAGGGGCTGTAAGTGTTTATTGAGGGATGTGTTGTGGTGCAGTGGATATCGGCTCGGAAAGAGAAATTGGTGAGCCGATTTCGAATTCCACTTGAATACCCTGCATTTACTTACGCGCTAGTACCCTTGGGAAAGATATTAATCCGTCTATTCCTTCCAGTTATGGATTAAATAACAGGGTAGGATTTGAGACACTCCTCTTAAACAAATCCCAATGAAACTTTCTACGTCGCGGAGGAAGCTGGCTCAACCCACCTAGAATGCATGCGGCTTGGACTGGAATCAAACTTTTGTCAGATTGGTAGCGCTGGATGGTTTCATTACACAAACTTCTTATCTCTTCCGACGGACAGCCTCCCTCCATCTCTCTAGCGTTTCAAGGGATTAAACTACATTAATTGCTTGACCAATACTCGTGTTACATCCCAGAATGGCCATCAATTTCTTCGCTGATTGATGACCTCTGTTTTTTTTTAATTTCTTTTCTGTCTGATCAGTGATGATGAATGCTTTCAGGTCATGGAATCAACATTTCTATCCGAAGTAAACTGATCATGCGATTCAGAAAATCTTCATCAGTTCTCCTATGTCGTACCAAACGAAAAGCAAAGTCTGAGATTATACGATATTCCAACTTCTCGAAAATGGCTCATCGTCTTCAGAAAATCAAATTCTACAGTTGCATCACAAAATTTGCACCGTCCGTCAGCTTTAATCAAATATTCAACTCATAGACGTTCGATCTGTAGATCTGTACACCGTGATATGTACGCACTACATTAAACTGATGACTGCTTTTTGCTCGTTACATCTTATTGCATTTTGCACCTCTGTGTTTGTCCATTGGTTTTTGAGGGCAGCCATCTTTGTTGTGCCGTCACATATGCATGCGCTCAATATTAAGGCTGTTCTGGCTGTTACAAGAGGTATTGCATACCCTTCCCGCTGTTGTTTTGTATTTACAGCTTCTATTTAATTCAGGTCAATTTAGGCTTATCTATTCTTTATTTTTCGTATACGTATACACACGCAAGAAAGATAACCTCTCTAGCATTCAGTAAACTAATGTCTTCATCGAGCGTCTTACATGGTGGCACTCATTTTTTAGATCATATTTTCAGAATATCAGCTGACAAATAAAGGTTCGTTAAACTTTTAATTAACAAATTATAGCACTGCATGATCATTACAACGGTGCCTTCTTTGTCTTCATTGATGGAAATTGGTCTGTGACGTGCTTCAAATGAGCTTTTTTTAGTTTCTTGTCTTTCTAGATGTTCGTCTATTCGTACACATAAATTCGCACATAACAATTGACTAATGGCACGAGACATCACAAACTATTAGCAAACAACTAAGGAAGCTCTAAAAATAGATATAAAGCTCATGTTAAGCTTTTCGAAAAAAAAAATTATTTTCGGTTGATTTTAGAAAATTACTTTCACTTGTGTTTGATTTTAGCAGAGGTTTGTTCAGATAGAATAAATAACCTATTAAATGATTCGATTTAGTTTTCAAGTCTTCTAACCTGAGGAGTTAACCTGCAAAACAAATGAAAATCGAATTAGAAAACCGTAGAAGTTAATAGTAGAAGATTCATTCGCGTCAAAAGAAATGATTCGGTACCACTGTGACTTTTTAGTGGCCATAGAAGGCTGACAAGAAAAATTCGATACTTAAGGTAATTGTGGGTGCGTTGGCTGGGAAGAATGTCTTTGAACTTTTCGCTCCTTAGGTCAGTAAGTAGTTTTGAGACAGGGAAGAAAGAAAGGAGAGGTGAAGGCGACGAGCGTAGTAAGCCACTTGACTTGGTCAAGGGAGATACTATTTACATTAGTCTCTCTCGAGTCTGTCTAGGTGTGTCTGGGTCTGTCTGGCGATGCTTTCTGTCTCATTTTTTATATATTTTTTTTGGATTGCAGCAGATCATTTAGGGATTCACACTTGTATTTGATTCTGGGCTTCCCATTGGCCGATAAATAAAATTCGCGGAGGCTCGCGAACTGGAAATTTAATATTCAATTAATTTTTAGTTTTCAACTGGAACATCTGCGCGAACCCGGATGCGCACCGACGAGTTTTGGTCATTTGCTTTCTGGTCGTTAAAGTGCAAACATCCAGTCCCTCGCTTTTGCTCAGTCGGTATCACCACAACTTGAAATGGACGCACTTGTTACTTACAAAAAAAACAAAACAAAAAACAACCAGCAGCAGGCGTAAAAAGAACAAACTTTGATTGTCTTCTTTGCTCGTTCTCTGTGGGTATTTTTCTTTATGTGTCGTGCCCTTTCAGGACGGAGGCAATCATGAACTTCCACTTGCTTGTATCCCTTGTCGCTCTTAACATTTTCCTCTTGGTATCTCTTCCAAATCCCGCTCCGCCATCCACTTATAAAATCCTATCAAGTGTGACTCTCGTTGCCTTCATCTGTCGCTCTTTCCCTCTATCCGTCCTGTGAGTATTAGATTCTTCAAGCACTCTTTCCTCATTACGTGTCTCAGTTACCTCAGCTGTCTCTTCTTGATGCTAAGTATAAGTTTCCTTTTTGTTTCTATCCACTTCAAAACCTTATCGTTGCTCAAATATTAGGTCCATGGTACCCTCAGCATTCTTCTCGGAATAATACTCGAAGAGTCAGCGGTCAGGTTAACTAGAGCCGGTGTCTCGATAAAACACCGTAAAAAAGGGCAACGGGAAACCAATCTACTGTTAATCCCAAGAATAATCATGGAATTCTACAAACAAATTATGATGTGGGTATTTACATGAACCAATCCCTTTTTTCTTATCAGCATATATTCTTTTTTTCGCGCGCATACAGCCATTTAATTGATCAGTAGCCAAACTGAAAACTATGATTTTTAAATAACATTTCTCAAGAACTTTTTAAACCGTTCTGTAAATATTTGTCTGTGGTTTTATGTTTGATTTTTGACATATAAAATATTTACTGCATATAAAACACTTGTTTCTCATCCATTCTTGGTATAGCTGGAAACTATTAGGCTGACTCCTTAGTGATTTTTTTAGTGGGAACCAATTTTTTTTTTTTAATCATATCACCCCGAGCAAGGCGGTAACGCCACTGATGTGCAGGGGGCTACGTAAGAGTGAAAAGATTGGAAAAGAGAAAGCCGGAAACCACATCCTAAATAGGGAACAAGGGATGAGCCTCTTCACCTGTTCAATAGACGTGGGTGGAGTATGAACCGGGCGATAGTTTAGTCTATCTACTCCAATTGAAAAAAAAAAGAAAAAAGAAAAGAGTGAAAAGATTGGAAGAGAGAGAGAGAGAGAGAGAGAGAGAGAGAGAGAGAGAGAGAGAGAGCCGGGAACCACACCCTAGACAGGGAACAAGGGATGAGCCTCTTCACCTGTTCAATAGGCGTGGGTGGAGTGTGAACCGGGCGATAGTTTAGTCTATTTACTCCAATCACGAATATATCATCCTATCTAATTGTTCCTTAAATAAATCCTAAAAGATGAGATAAAAATAGGTTACATAAAACAATGTTCAACGCAAAAAGCAGTAGACTGACAGGAATAAATTTCCAAAGCCAACCCCCAAAATGGGCTCCATTGAAAAAAAGTAATGTTACATTTGATAGGATCATAGGGTAATATTCATATACAGTTAAAAAAAACAGTAAATGTATATTTATACATCAAGCAGCTTTCAAGATAGCTGTAAAACTCTTTCGGCCCCTAGTCAGCATGGCTGATGCTAATCTCCACAAAAGTGACGCATTGTGTCTTCTTGGGCTAGCGTTCTCAAATGAAATGAAGTGAAAAGACTATATTTAATTCATTACTAGGTCAGCTGCTAAGAAAGTTGGTTCACTGTGTTGCGCGAGACTAATTCGTATCTCCTGAATCTATCTTTAATATTTATAAGTTTACCATTTGTCCATCCTTTGAATATTGTTGCTACATATGGACCGGTGCTTCTGGTGTATGTAAAGAGATTCTTGATAAAATCCGAAGAAGAATCAGCAATATTATTGATTCTGACTTGGTGCCCTGATTTCAGTCACTTTCCAAATACAATAATGTAGTTTCTCTGTGTCTTTTCTACAAATACTTCTATGGTAGTTGTTCGGAGAAACTCTTTACTATTGTACCTAGACTTTATGAATTTAAGCGCAGTACTAGATTGGCGGCAAGGTCTCTTCAATTCACAATGGACTTGACTAGATATAACAGTAAGTTCATTGCTAACAGATTCTTTTCTCACACTTTTCGCTTATCGAACTTTTCCAGCTGAATGCATTCTAGCCATCTTCAAAGATTTAAATGCAATGTCAAGACACTAGGAGTTACTGAAAATCAGTCGTCATCTTCTGTATTAGTATTTTCTTATTCTTGTGTTTTTCTTTTTTGTCACCCTCAGTAACCCCTAGTGTCTTTGTAACCTAACTGTCATGCATAGGGTAAAAAAAAAAAAAAAAAAAAAAAAATGAAAAAGTCCCCTGCCGTTGTCAATAGAAAAAAATGTCCTCCATGCAAAGCTACAGACAACAAGACTAACGCAGGAAAAAATAAAGCACAGAATGTTCTTATTCTTCCTCCATCAGTTACGTGCCATGAACGGAAATATTCTTCTTCTATGTGCCTTGTCCTTTCAGGACGTAGGCGATCATGGCCTTCGACATTTCCCTATCCCTAGTGGCTCTGAGCGCGCCTTCTCCTGTTACACAATGCAATCCTCGTTCCGTCATCCACCTGATTAGGTCCTTCAAATGTGTTATCCGTTGCTTTCCCCTGTCTCTTTTTCCCTCTATCTGGCCTGTTAGTATCAGGTTCTTCAGGCACTCCTTCCTCATTGCGTGTCTCAGGAACTTCAGCTGTCTCTTCCTGATGCTCAGTTTCAAATTTCCATTTTATTTCCTTCATTTCCAAGACCTCATCATTGCTCACAGGCTCGATTCATGATATTCGCAGCCTCCTTTTGTAGAACCACATTTCAGTTGCTTCAAGTTTTTCCTTCATCTTTGATGATATTGTCTAGCATTTACTGCCATATTGAAGAACTAACATCACATAGCAATCCAGTACTCTCTTTTTTTGTTTCTAGCGAAATTGTCCTGTTTCTTAATACTTTACTCAACTTCTGAAATGCTTCCTTTGCCATGCCAATTCGCCTTCTAATCTCTGTGTCGCACTTTCCGTCTTCTGTATTTAATTTTTTGTACCTGCTTGATTCTGGTATCCCCGACCTGTATTTGGCAGTTTGGGCTGCCCTTTTTACTGGTGACCATGCATTCAGTTTTCGTGCAGTTTATTTCTAGCCCTTTCTTGTTACTTTCTTCTGCTACCTTCTGTAGGAGGTCTTATACACATGGTCTAAAAAGGGCATATAAAGGACATCATCTGGGCTGACTGTTTTCCTCCGGGAAATATAAGTAAGACCTTCATATATCTACTTATCATACTACTTGTTTTATATATGCATGGCCGTATCTGACTACCGGGCACACCGGGCACGGGTCCGGGCCGATACGTGCAATCATAGTGAAAATCCGGGCAAAGAAAAATGTCTTCGTCAGAAATCAAACTAAACAATTCACGAAGAAAGAAAGAAAGAAAGAAAGAAAGGAAAGAAAGAAAGAAAGAAAGAAAGGAAAACGAAGAAAACATCCAAATGAACGCCGTAAAAATTCTGTTTATTTATTAATTTTGGGAGAAAAGACTGGTTATATTCAGAAAGTCTAAACCCGATTTCTTGCTTTCGTTCACGTTCTGTGCCTACTTTCTATTGGAATAGCGGAAAAATTCCGCAAAAATCATAGTTTCTGGAAACGGATGACACTAATGACGTCATTACATTGTCAACTAATAAATCCGGGCAATTTTCTCTGTGCTCGGTGTTTTTTAGCATCAGCTACGGCCCTGTATATATGGACGCTATCGTTTCTCTGTGTGAAACAGAAAGGGAAATAAATATAGATATTTGTATGTAATTTATTATATGATAAATCTGTATATAACATTTTGCCTATTTGGCATTTGTTTCTCTCATCTTTTCAGGTCCTTCATTCCGTTGTGTTAAGATACTAATATATTACGGGTATACTAATGCCTGTGTTGGGCATTGGAGATTAAAGATGACCAAGATATTCATTCTTCTTTATTTAGCACCAAATCTTATTAAATCTGTGTTAAAACCGAGTCAAATAATTGGAACGATCAATTTTTTTATTTGTTCAATGCTTTTAATGTAGTTTCATTTTCCTCTCCGGCACAAAACGATTCTAAGATGTTAAATTCGATAGACACTGACTTCATTAAACCATTAATACTTTTGCTTTAGGATGTCAAGGATTTGCTAAATAGTTTTTCTATAAAAAATAGTTCGGTTTTAGCCATTTCTTTGATAAAGTTGATTGGAAATATTGGAATAAAATAAATGACTTTTTGTATTGCATATGTGCGATTGCTTTTTTTTCGCAATATTCTCTTCATTTTATGCGTATTTCTAAAGATTAGTTTAAAGCAGTTAATTTCCTCTTTTGAGTGTTATTTAAAAAAAATATTTTTCGGTTACTTTTATTTTTGACTGAAAGTGAAAGCAAAACGGAATAAACGTGATTTTTGTGTCTCAATGCGTTGAGTCATCCGCAACATCAATAGTTTTTGGGAAATTTACTTAGCATCAGGACGGATGTCGATGGTTCAGAAATGTTGTTTCTGGTGATATGGATTTCCAAGATGAGCGTAGTCGTGGTCGCAAGCCACCAATTGGCAATGAAGTATTGGGGCCAGCCACAGAGTCTGATCCAGAAACAAACACATGATTGACAGGAGTAATGCTAGTGGACTTTTTTTATCATATCACCCCGAGCAAGGCGGTAACGCCACTGATGTGCAGGGGGCTACATAAGAGAAAAAGATTAGAGGAGAGTGAAGAGAAGGACGAACCAGTTAGAAAGGAGCAAGTGAAGGATGGGAATACAGGTGCAAAGGTGGAGAGAAAGGAAAGGATATACAGGGTGGTGAGGAAAGAACTAGGGTCAAGTAGTTAAGAGATGAGTGTTGACATTGCATTTAAATTTCTGGATTTTGAAGCCATCAGAAAAGCAAGAATAAGGAAGCGAGTTCCACAGGCGGGAAGTGTGAGAAAAGAAGCTGAAGGAGTAGAATTGTCGTCTGCATTTGGTTGATCTAACTGTGAATAGATGAGACCCAGATGTCAGTCTGGTTGCACGAGTAAACACCTGTTGCGGAAGCACCAGCGATCTAAGTTCGTTGTAGCAGAAGCCATGGAAGTATTTATTTATACAACAATCAAAAGATATCTGGTATAAATCGGCAAAATTAAGAAAATGCGGAACTGGGTACACCATAATTTGATATAAGAAATCAAAACATCAATTCCAGAGGTATGCCAAGATAATTAAAAAAATTTTTGTGGTTCACATTTTAGCTTTTTGTTCATCCCATACAATGGCCAAGCTCCACTCAAGGTAGAGAATTGTTAACGGAGGTTGTTTAATGAACGTAAGAATTACATATTAACCTTAGACTTTTCAAGTCTAAGGTTAACACCTTAGACTTCAAAAGGTTAAGATTGTAGTGGTAGGGGAAACATACTTTATGGAGTTTGTTCCACAAAGCAGTAGCTCTTGAGAAGAAACTTTCTGAATGGAACGTCTTCCTTACAGATTTTATACAAAAAGATTAAGGATGGTTCGTGCCTGTGTATATGGTATGGCAGTTCTTACTGGCGATACTTGTCCTTGATCAGCAGCTGGTATGTTTTAAAACTTGTTGAAATTCTTTTGTTCATTTAAAAATGTCCCTTTTTTTAACCGTGTGTTAATTAAATGTGGTTACTGTATGATAATCAGAATCGTGGCTTTCTCTGGGTCGACAAAGTTATTCCCCACTCAAATTTCCACAAACCAACTCTTCTTCGTAAAAAATCCTAAGTTTGGTGAAGCACATATGGAGTAATTCATTACGGTTTTATGTAACCTTGTCAAACCATCATGGTGAATTCTATCGTCATATTTTTTTTACAATGATGTTCACTCTGTAGAAGGCCAAAGAACAATTCGAGGTAGAGTGTTACAGTGAGAGACACGGTTTACGCGGATACGTGGGAAAAATAATGGTTAACTCTAGACTTGAACAGGTTAAGATTGTAGTGATCGTGGTGGAGGAAGCATTTTCTTGGGAGTCAGTCCCACAAAGCAGCTGTTGAAGAAGGTGGGAAGAAGGTACTCGAGTGGAACTTACATCTCACAAATGGGATACAAAGAGAATGATGATGATTCGCTAAAAAGTACGTGGCATGGCGTGGCGTGGCATGGCGTGTCTTAGCCGTGAAGTTACAACTGGTGGAACTAAGGAATGTAGTTCGTCGTAACATTTTCCATATAAAAATACGGAAATAGCAATAGAGCAGTGAGAGCCTTGCGACGTTTCGTCTGTGAGAAAGGAATGGTAAGTTGGAAAACAATTCGTCACCTACAGGGATGCAAGATACTTTTGGACTCTATCGAAACTAGAAAGTGAAGACTAAACAACTCCTGTATTTACATTATTCGGACTTGTCCTCATCTTTGTTGCCATTTGTACGACGTTTTGACCATTGTACGCTCCGGTCTCCTTCAGGTGCTAAGAATTTCTAACCGAACCTTTAATTACAATCACTGGAGTATATCATCCTCATTCCTTACGTAAATACCAGGCTACAGCAGTGGTGAACAAGTAACTTGCAGAGTTAGAGGGAGATAACTCATGACTTCCAATCGAGCTTTACGCAAGGAATGAGGATGATATACCTCAGTGATTGTAATAAAGGTTTCGGTTCGAAATTACTAGCACTTGAAGAAGGCCGGAGCGTACAACGACCGAAACGTTGAACAAATTGCAACAAAGATGGGGGCAATAGTCCGAATAATGTAAATATTGTAAATACTACCTCATCTCAGAAATATAGATTAATACTAAACAGTTCCTGCCCATATATGGCAGCAGTACTTCATTTTCAGCCCGACCTGGCTCTTGCAACTTAAAGGCTACCAGGAGGACTACAGGGGACCGATCATTTTCCAGTATCTTTAGCTATATATATATAGTATCTAGAATTACATGAGGTCTGGGTTTAGACGCTCAAGACACGAGACCTCCTTGAAGGAACATCCGTTCATCGCAGCTGGTAAAGGTTTTTAGATCCGATTGGTTACCAAGTAAAACTAAAGGGTCCAGTTTGCTTTGTTATTCACCCATAGGTATTTATGGGAAATGGATTCAAATGTTTTTCAAGGGCATTACTGTCGCAACAAAAGCTAAAAATTCTGTTCATCTTCAGTATAAAAGTATATATTGTTACAGATATATCGCTAGTCTATACGCTTAAGGATATCTGTTAAACTTAGTCTAGCATGTGTGAATTATGTCTACCGGCCTATTAAGTTTCTCGAACGTGCAGACCGGTAGACGTAATTCACACCGTTTAAAAAAACAGGGTGTCTACTCAAACATGGTTATTCACAAAATAACATTTGTAGTATATATATATATATATATATATATATATATAGAATATATTATCGTCTCATCCGGCGTACAACCATAGAACCTTGTTTGATTGTGAGTGTATATATATATATATATATATATATATATATATATATATATATGTGTGTGTGTGTGTGTGTGTGTGTGTGTGTGCGCGCGCACGCGCGTGAGTGAAGTAATGAGTAATTTGAATGTGGTTAAAAATCTACTTTTGTGCAAAGAAAAGATAATAGTGTAAGCCCCGCCTTTTCTGACCTATCTCAAGCTATAAATAGACATAAAATTGAAGCAATCGTAATACACATACTTTGACCATATTCTATTTTCGTACAACGACATATTTGCCACTTCGTATCGTCGTAAAAAAATCCTTCTAAAAATAGTACTTGAGGGAACATGACAAAATCATTTCTTAAAGTCTAGAAACATCTTGTTTTTATATTAATATAACTCTCTGCAATAAGACAGGCAGTTGCTGATTTTATAATCTATAGCATTTTAATGAGTCATCTGGAACGAGAAAATCTTTTGCTATTATGCCTTGCCACTGCAACTGTTTAACGCGAGAGGTGAGGGCAGTAGTACTACGTTCAGGGTACTTTCAAAACAAGAAACGTGGGGAGAAGCTCTCAGCATTGAAAGTATTATTGATTTCTCGAAGCAGAATTAGCCGACCATCCAATATACAAACTTGTATTTATACACTAAAAAATGTATTGATCTTTATAAATGTTTTTTTGTTTTTTTTTTATCAGATTTAAAATAAACTTCAACCTTTGATTCGTCATAAAATTTTCTGGTTCAGAGGAAGAACTTTTCTATTAAAAAGAATTATTCTAAGATTTCTCTTAAAGGCTGAATAGTTCTGTCACAATTTTGCTCTCTTTTACGAACTTAGTAAAGCAATCAAAGGCTATAATTTCGCTGACCCCTCAATTTCTAATGTAAGCGTCTATCGCCTCCATAGTGACAAGCGAGACGTCAGATAAGGAATATGTCAAGACAAGCATGGCGAAAGAAAGAGATAAACTGTCTGAATACAATAAATAAAAAATAAAGATTAATTAGCTTTTAGTTGTTCTCGACAGCTCACTATTGTAACTAAATTTTGCTTTATCGAAGGTCCCGAAAAATTGAAAAATCACTGAGTTCTACGAAAAGTATTGGACATTAATTCTAATTTAATATTTATCGCTCTAATCTATTATTGAGCACCTTATTAGCAAAAATTCTGTTAAATTCTGTATTCGCTAAATTATATAATTTTGCGTATATGCTAGAAATAAATGCTATTTTATATTACATCAAAATTATTTATAGATCTGTTAAAAATTTGATTCGTTCTAAGGAGAGATGTAGGAAGTTCACAGTAAATCCTTGAATCTACTACCCAATAATGAAAAAAGCATCTATTCTGTGCAACAAATATTTATTGTGAACATGAAAGGGCGACTAGCGGCGGCTCTGGAAAAAGAGTTCGTTTGTGTCTGGCGTGCAGAGCAGTAATCTGTTCCAAAGAAAGAAAAATGAGTGGCGTCAATTTCTTGGCGAGAAGCTGATGCAGAGAGACGCAGTGAAAAGGTGGAAGGAGGAAAGTGGAGTAGGAAGAGGAAGAGGCGTAGCAAGAAGCCAGCTGGGAGAGCGTTGAATTGAAATCCAACGGTCTGCGGTTCGATCCCTGGTTCTGCACTCACTAGAAGAAAGTGTGCAACAAGCTATTTCGGCGTAATGGGGGACAGGTTCGACCTGAAATTGATTCCAGAGTTCAGTGGCTCGACCCCAGTACTTGACTGGGTGGAAAAAGTGGAACTGCATTGTCTCTTGTCTGGTGTCAAAAACATTGAACATGTGATTCCTCTGCGTTTGTTCGGTGGGGCTTTCGCTGTGTATCAACAGCTCAGTGCTGAGGAAAAACAGAATTATGAGAGGATCAAGGCAGCCCTATACAAAGCGTTTGCTATCGACCCCGCCACTGCCT
Organism: Ascarosepion bandense; assembly: GCA_037127315.1. NCBI lineage: Eukaryota > Metazoa > Mollusca > Cephalopoda > Sepiida > Sepiidae > Ascarosepion > Ascarosepion bandense. The sequence continues at coordinate 825,269 of JBBBDQ010001544.1, forward strand.
GGGAGCAATTTGAGGCAAGACAATTACATCCTGGCGAAACTGTGGACGTATATTTGGCCGAGCTGACGAAGTTGACGGTGTTGTTCGGTGGGCTGCCCGAGCGGGCCTTGGCATATAAATTTCTGGCGGGGCTCCCAACCGGAGCAAAACAGCTCCTGCGGGCGAGCTCAAACATAACCTCGTTGCCCCTTAATGACCTGGTGGACCGAGCCAGAACCGTGATGAAGGATAATTCCGAGCTGAGAGATCCGGTAATCGCCGCTGCACAATCCACACCGAGTGATGATAAACCGTCTCAGGGCCTTAGCCCGCGTGGTGGGGTCGTGTGTTATAGGTGCGATGGCCAGGGCCACATTGCAAGGAACTGCAGACGGCGACCGACAGCTGTTCGCTGCTACCGGTGTAATGAAACCGGACATATGGCCCGGGATTGTGCGGGAAACGGGGCCGGGGACAAGGTGCCGGCGTCGACCTTTCCCCAAAGCAGAAATTAGAGGCGCTTCCGATCATTCAGGTCTATGTCAACGAGACATTGTGCTCAGCACTCCTCGACTCCGGGTGCTCCCGCACCATAGTGTTCGTAGACCTCTGCCACACTTGGAAGGAGAAGGGTGTCAGGGTAACCACCATCAGTGGAGAATCGCGGACATGTTGCGGGGTGGGTGCGATAAACATCCGTACAAGAACAGGAAACTCGGCCAACGTCGAGGCGCTAGTAGCGCTCAAAAAACCACTGAACTTTGACCTGCTTCTAGGCTATGATGCCATCAGAGCCCTAGGTGGTGTTCACATAACGCAGACGGGGGAAGTGCAGTTTCAAGAGAGGACCCCAGTGTGCGCAGCGCTGAGGATCGACCAGCCAGACTTTAGTGTCGAATTTGACCAGCACCAGAAGGCTTGGACCGCCTCATGGAAGTGGTCGGGAAATCAGGAGCCAGCAAAATTGCGGAACGAAGTAGCCGAGTACCATGTGCCCGACCAAATAAGGCCTGCATACGAAGAGGAGCTTCGTGAATGGATCAAGGATGGCTGGTTAATTCCTTACCCCTATGAGAAACTTGGACCTCCCAAAGGTTTGACCCCGCTGATGGCGGTTACTCAGCACAACAAAGCAAAAGTGAGGCCAGTGATGGACTACCGCGAACTAAATGCGCATGTTGATGCATTTACGGCAGATGCTGATGTTTGCGCCAGCAAGCTACGAGAATGGCGCCAGCAGGGTTCCAATGTGTCCCTGCTGGGTCTAAGAAAAGCGTATCTGCAGGTCCGGGTCAGCGAAACGATGTGGCCGTTTCAGACGGTGGTGTTTGCCGGCAGAAGGTACTGCCTTACCAGACTGGGCTTCGGGCTGAACGTGGCACCCCAAATAATGAAGACCATAGTCAACGCTGTGTTGTCACAGCAAGAAACAATGAAAGAGGGGACATCGACGTACCTTGATGACATATACGTGAACGAAGACGTTGTATCATCATCACGCGTAAGGACCAAACTGGCCGAGTTTGGCCTGATTTGCAAGGACCCGGAACATTTGGAGGATGGCGCCCGTGTCTTGGGCCTGAAAGTCCGAAAGGAGCGGGGGACCTTGAAGTGGGGGCGCGGAACTGCAGTTCCTGAAGTACCCGAAGTCTTCACGAGACGAGTGGTCTTCTCCCTGTGTGGAAAACTTGTGGGGCACCTACCAGTGTGTGGATGGACTCGTGTAGCAACAGGCACCATAAAAAGGAGGGCAAGCGCAGTCACCAAAGACTGGGATGATGAAACGACGGACGATCTGTTGGTTCGCATGGTGAAGGAGACCATCGCAAGGGTAAAGCAGGATGACCCCGCAAAGGGAGACTGGTGTGTGCAGGGAGACGAATTGAGCGTGTGGGTGGATGCGAGCTCTGTGGCGATTGGTGTGCTGCTTGAGGAGAACGGAGCTGCGATTGAGGACGCCTGCTGGCTGCGACCGACGAATGACGCTGCTCACATCAACCTGGCAGAGCTCGATGCGGTGACGAAAGGCATTAACCTGGCACTCCAGTGGAAAGTCAAGAAATTACACATACACACAGATTCGCTGTGCGTGTACCACTGGATATCAAACACACTGACAGGTAAGGCCAGGGTGCGCACCAAGGCGGCCAGCGAGATGCTAATCAGACGGAGGTTGGAGACCATAAGAAAGCTAGTAACAGAGTACAATCTGTCTGTGGATGTGGTACTTGTCACCTCAAACTGCAACCTCGCTGATAGGCTCACTCGGGTGCCTCAGAGATGGATTGATGCCGTGAAGAAAGAAGCTGGGCCAGTACCGTTACTATGTGCTGCCTCTGTGGAGGCGGCAGACAAAATCAGGGAAATACACCACATCAGTGGGCACCCCGGAGTGAGACGGACATGCTATTTTGTACAATTGACCAATCCGTCAGTGTCAAAAAGTGCAGTGAGAGCGGTGGTCAAGGAATGCCAAACATGCCAGTCAATCGACCCCGCCCCAGCGAGATGGCGGAGGGGTCGGCTGGGAACAGACATGACTTGGAGCCGACTGGGTATGGACATAACCCATTATGGCAGCCAGCACTTCCTCACACTGATAGATTGCGGACCGACGAGGTTTGCGATCTGGCGCCCGTTGGCACGCCAGGACTCCTCCAGTGTCATCCGTGAATTGGAATCCATATTTTACGAAAGGGGGCCGCCTGAAGAGATCCTCACGGACAACGATACTGCCTTCTGCAGCGTAGAATTTAGGCGTTTTGTAGACGAGTGGGGGATCAGGCTCAGACACCGATGTGCATATGTGCCGAGTGGCAACGGCATAGCAGAGCGGTGCCACCGAAGCGTGAAGAGGACCGCGGCCAGGAAGGCGTGCACTATTGCAGAAGCGGTCTATAGATATAATACAACACCGAGGGATGCTGTGACTGCTGTGAGCGCACCCGCCAATGCGATCCATCGCTACCGAGTGCGCATCAAGGGCATTGACGCGCGTCTGCCTGATCGGCGGGGAACAAGAGGGCCGTATGAATTAGGGGACACCGTCTGGGTGAAGCCTCCCAATAGCCGGTGCACCACCAGTTTTCGAAGGGGACGAATCACCGGCATCGTCAGTGAGCAGGCCGTGCTGGTTGATGGTACTCCACGCCATGTGAGGGACATTCGGCCCGCCCTGAATACGAATTCGTTGACAAGTAGTGGCAGTGGTGAATCATCCAATGACGAACTGTGGATTCGACCTACGCCCCGCGAGTCTGATGGTCCGACTGCGAACCCCGACGCTGTTGCCGATAATTCCGATGCCACTTCTGAGAGCTCAGATGAAGAAATCCAGACAATCCCCCTTCATAGGAGTGCCCGCAACAAGCGGCCACGTCCGCCTTGCCACATGTGTGGTCTTGAGACCAGGGGGGAGTGTGAACATGAAAGGGCGACTAGCGGCGGCTCTGGAAAAAGAGTTCGTTTGTGTCTGGCGTGCAGAGCAGTAATCTGTTCCAAAGAAAGAAAAATGAGTGGCGTCAATTTCTTGGCGAGAAGCTGACGCAGAGAGACGCAGTGAAAAGGTGGAAGGAGGAAAGTGGAGTAGGAAGAGGAAGAGGCGTAGCAAGAAGCCAGCTGGGAGAGCGTTGAATTGAAATCCAACGGTCTGCGGTTCGATCCCTGGTTCTGCACTCACTAGAAGAAAGTGTGCAACATTTATTTTGTAACAGCCTCCTTCCTTGACAATATTGACAACCCAACGCTTCTCCATTAAGTACATTGAAGATTATATAGTGGGAATTGTGGTACAATGGGACCTGGACCTGATTTATTTTAAACATACACAAAGTCATATGGCCCTAATGTTTCTGGACCGGATTTAATGGCTGCTCAGATAGTAAAGTCTAAAAAGATATTTAAAGTAGCCATCTGCTTTCCATAGTTCATAGATTGTACGGATGTGAAATAAGTAAACAAATAAAAATTTTCGGGATCAAGTGCCACATGGTCGGAAGTTAGAAAGTTCTGGTTTTATGTTTATATAGACAGAGCCACAGCTAGAATTGTCAATTTTCGAACCATTCATTTTCGAAGATGTAGAGAGACAGAGTCAGAAGTACAGAAATGCATTGGTGTAGTCGGTGAGAGTCGGCAATCATAGTGACAGTAGAGAGACAGTTAAAAGCAGTAGAGATATAGAGGCGGTGTTCTCGTTAGCCGAAGGGAGGATCTGGTCCGTTAGTCTGTCATGAGAGAAAACAGTAGCAACGAAATTGTCCCATGTTTTACTTACAAGCACCACCAGGCCCTGCCAAGTGAATCCGTGAATAGATGACCAAATATATTGTTAACAGGATTCATGTTTTTTATTTCGCGTCATGTGGTCATTTTCACCTCCCCTTTTCCTTATGAACGTTTAACTAGCCTTTCCCCCAGTTGATGTGCACAATAACGTTGACGTGAATCGAGCCAGAACGTGGGGTGTGAGAAATATATTCACATAGCTTAGCGCTTAAGCAGTGAAAGGAAATTATCAAACATAACAAGACATACCTGGTATAGAGAAAACAATTTATTTGTCTTGCAAAAATATGCTGAATTTTGCTGCTACAGTGTAGCTTGGTATAGTCTCTTTTCTCTGCTTAGCTTGGTATAGTATCCTCCGTCTAGGAGTTGGATGAAAAAGACACAAGGAACTGCGATCCGCGACGTACAGGAACTTTCTTCTGGGTCAGCTTCTTTCACAGTTTCTTATCTTGGTATAAGATGATAGTGCTTAGAGAATTTTTCTCTAGGAAGGCAAGGCTTTGCCCATAGGGTATCCTTTTTAAGGTAAGAAGGGTAACAAGAGATTTTCTCTGTTACAAAGTTGTGGCATTAGCCTAAAAGATTACAAAGAGTTGGTAAGATGGTCTCGATATAGCGAGACAAGTGGGCGCCAATTTAGGCCCTGCTGCAACAAAAATCCGGAGCGGCACAAATACGTCCGATACTGTTCGTGCTAGCTGAAAAAAGGAGAGAACAAAACCATCAGAAAAAAAACATAAAACCTCTGGTAAAGCCCGCCTAAAGTTCAAAACGAGGTTCGGGTTAAATCAGCCAATCAGGAGACCCGTTACATCTGTAAATTTCCGACAGGGGTGACTAGTCGCCGACAAACTGGGAGAGGACTTCGGTGTATGTTTATAAAATCTCAAGTTAAAATCGAGCTAATAACAGTCAAACTATGAAATTAATGATCCAGGCTCGTATTCTGTCGCAACAGATACTAAATAAAGTATGTTCTGAAAGTATTTTGAATATCTCCAGTACTGGTTCCGCAGTCTTAGCAACCAGTCAGAGAGAACTTTACTGCGCATGAACAAACACCTCCCTTGAAGATAGTGAGATCTCACTAATGACTAGATAAGCGAGTTTGTGTACTGTATGACCATCGTCTTTATGAACTTTTACGCTTTCCCTTGTCTTTCCTGCCTTCGATATGCCCTGTGAGTGTCAAATTCACAAACCTCCACTCCCAGCTTTTCTCGTTTGTCCAAGAAATGTCAGCTGTCTCTTTGTGGTTCTGGACCCTTTTTGCTTCCATTTTGTTTAAAACTTCTTCGTTGCTTATGCCTTTCGTCCATGGGATTCTCAGAATTCTTTTGTAAAACCACGTTTCTGTTGCTTCCAGTGTTCTCTTCATCAGTGAGGAAATTATCCAGCATTCGCTGCCACGCAGGAGGATCGATATTGCTTAACAGTTTAGCACTATTTTCTTTGTTCTAACGAAATTCTCCGGGCGCGTATATAGATTTCATTTGAACTCCCTGTTCAACCCAGATGCAGGTAAATATTTATTCCATCAAAAGATGGGGGCAAAATTTACTAGTGCGCAAATGTAGTTACCAGAAGAGAGAAGAAAAATCTCGTTGCACCAAGCTTCCAATGAGTGAAGGCCTGTAAGCTAATCTATCTAATATTTCCACTTTAACGCAGACTATTGATTTCGGAAATAGGCAGGTAGGAAGAAAACCAACCAAGCAGATTTACCAAAATGACACGAGAAATATATAACTAATAATAATAATAATAATAATAATAATAATAATAATAATAATAATAAATAAATAAATAAATAAGCAAAATAGATAGTAAAAATAGCCAATAATAATAATAATAATAATAATCGTAAGGCATTCAATAGTGTGCCACATTCCTGGATTTTAAAGACTTTCAATATATACAAGATATCACCCGTCATCATCAATTTAATCAAACAGTGCATGTCTATATGGAAAACAATCCTTTATCTCAATCATATGAATGGAACCTATAAGTCTGATGAAATAAACATCAAAAGAGGTATATTTCAAGGTGATTCTTTGTCTCCTTTACTATTCTGCATATCGTTAATAGCATAAACCAGTCAACTTAATAAGTATATGATTATAAAATAGGCCAAAAGAAAATAAGCCATCTATTTTACATGGCTGACTTAAAGTTATATGCTAAGAATGATAATGAGCTGGAAGGTCTTCTGCAAACTGTAAAATGCTTCAGCGAAGACATTGGAATGAAATTCAATTTGAATAAATGTTCTAAAGCTACAGTTTTACGTGGATCAATACAAGAAACATCCTCAATTAGCTTAGACCCTGATGTAACAATAAAATAATTGAAACCAGAAGAAGCTTATAAATACCTAGGTGTAAATGAGAGTGAAAACATTCATCATAAAAAAATGAAAGAAATAGTGCGTAAAGAGTACTATAGAAGGCTACGAATGATATTAAAAACTGAATTGAATTCTCAGAACAGAATTATGGCCATTAATAGCCTTGCAATCCCAGTTGTCCAATATAGTTTCAACATCTTAAACTGGACTCTAAACGACATCAGGCGAATGGATTCTAAAACAAGAAAGCTTCTTTCTAACCATAAGATGCATCATCCAAAGGCTGATGTAGACCGTCTATACATACCCCGTAAAGAAGGTGGAAGAGGTCTTATTCAGCTAGAAGTGTCATACAAGACAACAACTATTGGCTTACTAACATACATAGAAACAACAAAGGATTGGATGATACAATTAGTCAAACAACATGAAGAAAGAAAAATATTCAATAATAAAAGAAGGCAGTAAATGCAAACAAGATTTACAGTTAGTAGATTCTGTAGAAAAGCAAAACAGAAGTCAAGAACCAACTATTGCGGCAAAAAAACATGAAAATGAAAGCCAAAGGATAAAGCTCTTGAATAGATGAAACAACGCTGGCAAGACAAACCTCTGCATGGCCAATATCCAGAACGTGCCAATAAATCCAATGTTGATAAAGTTAATACTCATCGATGGTTACGTGCATCTGGATTAAAGTCTGAGACTGAAGGCTTTATTCTTGCAGCGCAAGACCAAAGTCTTTTCACTAGAAACTTTCAGCAAATATTATACATAATAATATGGATCCAAAATGCAGGTTTTGTGATAAACACCAAAAAACAATAGACCATTTAATCTCAGGCTGTTCTGTACTTGCCCCAAATCAATATAAAAATCGCCACGACAGAGTGGGGCAATATTTACACTGGACAATCTGCAAACACTATGGAAAATCTGTAAACAAACACTGGTATGAACATCACCCAGCACCGGTTACAGAAATAGAAGATGTCACCATTCTATGGGATTACGCCATTTACACAGACAGAAAAATTGAAGCAAATAGGCCAGACATTATTGTGTAACACCCCAACGGTCCGTCCGAACAATTTTCTCCGGCGGCCGTTCTCCACGCTGTGATGTTGCCGGAAATTTGTAGAAAATGTCGGAGCCTCAAGCTGGGAGTACAAGATTGAACTATAAGGAACGAACTTCCACAACTTGGATGAGTTGAAAGGATGCTTTATTCGTTTAGAGTTAGCCTTTTCGGTTGGGGTAGGCGAATGTGACACACAGCTCTAACTCTAATGGAGATCAACAAATCCGAACTGAACGAAACAAGATGAACGGAGATTCTTACTTCAAACTCGCACCCGGCTGAACTCCTCAACTTCTCTTCACTTAACTGCCTGACTCTATTTATTTAAAATGAATCCGGAAATCCGGAAATGCTTTAGACCACCGGTGATAAACATTGGCGACTGTAAGTCTGAAATTTCAGTTATCTTTTTTTTTAATCTTAATAAAGCTTCCGCCGGAAAATTCTCAATGTGTGGTCAAGATACAGTAAAACACATCCTTTGACCTGGTCATTCGAGAAAACCCACCTCCTGAACTTATCTCTTTATCGCGTTAAATCACCGAGTCAAATATTTGCCGGAGGACAATTTTCCTCATTAAAGAAAAAGCGTTTATTTATTTATTTATTTTTTCCTCTTCTTTTTTTTTTTTAACTTTTGTTAAATATGTTTTTAAACTATTTCCCATCCCTAACCATCCTCCATTCTAATCCATTACAACAAAATACATATATGCCTAGTTATCGTGTCACAATTGTTAAAAACCAGAAAGAGAAAACTTGTCTATTAATTGATATGGCTTGTCCAGCGGATTGTAACATAGCAATCAAGGAATTTGAAAAAACTGTCAAAATATAAAGACCTGGAAATTGAAATAGAAAAAATGTGGAAATTGAAAAGAGTTGTGTCAGTGATAGTAGGTGCAATTGGAATGATAAAAAATGGAACAAAACGATACATTGAAAGAATCCTTGAAAACCCCAGCTTAAGAGATATACAAAAAAATGTCTTATTAAGTACAACCCACACACTAAGGAAAACTTTGTCTATGTAACGCTAGGGATGATAGAGAAGATAGAAAAAAACATGAAATGGAGCCATAGCAACACGCTACGACCTGCCTTAGGTCTTCCCGCAGACTTGGTTGGTAGTGCGACCATAGTAGATATCAAGATATGATGAAAAATGACATAATAATAATAATAATAATAATAATAAATAAATAAATAAATAAATAAATAAAGATATAAATAGTAAAATAGCCAGTAAAAAGACAATTTAAATTTAAAATACAAAGTGGTTATGTGTGTGTGTGTGTGTGTGTGTGTGTGTGTGTGTGTAGGGATGTATCTCAAAACAAAACCAAAAAAAAGAAAGAAAAGAAAAAAGCGATATCTGAGGTTTAAAATGCATTTTAAAAATGAAAAATCTTTCTTGAAGCTGTTGGGATCCGTCTACTTTGATTCTTATTTCTGTTTGAGTGTCAGGATTCCATACATTTTCGGCACACTCTTTAAATGAAACAAAAAAAAAAGATTATTTTCTGAAAGAAAAGTAGATGCAGAACGTCAGCTGAAATAACATTTATCATTTATATATTATGTTTTCGTTTCTTTTTATTTTGTCGACTGCGCAGCAGATTCAGTAGGTCAGACGGGCGCTGTCTGTGAGGAAAAGAACACCATGACGCAATTCAATTCCACCAGAAATTAGGAAGCGGAATGCTTCACTACTTGGCATTCGCGCCGGAAGGTCCAATACGAAGATTGGAGCGTATTTGGGTGTCAATCAGCACAGAGGAATTGGAAAGAGTTGGATGAGACTAATGTTGATTACGAAGGTCGGAAAACTTACTCTGATCATTCTGATAAGAAAAGAACACCCGAATTTGTTAGCGATGGTCTAACACTGAGGCCTACATCAATTGCCTTGAGGAGGTAGTGCTGACCTGAACCAAGAAGATGGCTACTGAAAGACTATGTTTGGCAACAGGACTCTGAACAATGCCACACAAGTAGTAGAACTTAGACATTGCTGGCAGACAATTCCTGCGATCACATCACCCTTACACCTGGCCACCTGACTGCAGCCCACCCCTGATTATTGTGTGTAGGCCGCAGTTGAGCGAGAGATCAATAAAACTCCTTCAAGCATCAAAGATGAATTGAAGGCAAGGATTATTAGCAGCATTCACCAACTTAAACAAGGAGACCATCCAGAAGATTCCGAAGCCGTGTGAAGGGCGTGATTGAAGCCAATGGCGATATTATTGAATGAATTTGCTCTTTAGTATTTTTGTGTAATTTTGGTAAATTTATTAAAATTAGACGTTAGTGTTATTTTCATTTTTTGTCATTTAGACGACAATTTATACATCGTACCCTGTATATAGGCACCTCTAAAATTTTGCTAACGCATATCGTTACTATTAAGACAATGCGTAAATATAATGTTTAGTTATTATTAGGACAATGAATAGATATTTATTTCTAGAGTCAATTTCCAACTTGTGGTTTTCTCATAGTTTATTTGATTATGGTTCTCACATACGCAGGGATAACTGGAAACTGTATTCTTCTATACATATAAAATGTTAAAAGATATTCAAAAACAATATTGCTTTTTTATTAAATAAGTATTTGTTATTTTAATAATTAAATTGCTTTTAAAATAGTGGGGGTATTTTGTATGTTAAACGATAAAACTTAATTTTTCAAAAAATAAAAATAAAAATCAATGAAAATTTAATGTACTAAGCTGCCTGGGAGACGATTTTAGCGTAGAGAAAAACACAACATTTTTTTTATGGCAGTGACATGCCTTGCTCGGGGTGAACCCGAGCAAGGCATGTCACTGCCACTACTGCGCAGGGGGCTACGTAGAGTGAAGAAAGGATGATTAAACATAGGAAATGTCAGAGGGTGGGATGATAGGCGGGTAAGGATACCGAGAATGAGGGTTGGGTAGATGAGAGTGTTCTGTAATTAAAAATTACATTCATAGTCGCAGTGCATTACAAGAGCGACAAGTAGAGAACTTAGGTTAGTAACAAAACAGGAACAAAAATTAGACAGAAAAGATAAGAACCAAAGGAATAAAAAAATAAATAAATAAATAAATAAAATATAAAAAATTAAAAATTAAAAAAATACAGCAAAATAAGATCACACTGGCTAAAACTTACCAGTTGCAGGCTGACTGACAGAAAAAAGTTAAGAAAATTTCAAAAATTATCTTCATTTTGTTTTCTCTATTCAGTTCTGGAAAGTTTAAGCTACCTCTAAGTAAGCAGTAACAGAGAGTAGTGTGAGGGCAGAATACATTGGAGTGGGAGGGGGGGGAAACACCTCAAAGCCATGTGTCCAGTTAGCAAGGGAGGAAGAGAGAACAATAAAAAAAACAAACAAACATGGCCGGTCTTAGAATTCCTACATATAACCAAAACCCTAACCCTAATATACCAAACCTAAATTTGATAATTAAAAACAATTTACACAAACATAGTCGCAGTGCATTACAAGAGCGACAAGTAGAGAACTTAGGTTAGTAATAATAAATGAAATCTATAACAGTAGCGAGATACCGGAAGACCTAAGCAGATCGATTTTCATGGCACTGTCTAAGAAGCCAAGTGCAAACGAATGTGAACTCCACCAAACAATCAGCTTAATAAGTCACATAACAAAACTCCGGAATCTTGATAAATAAAGCGCACAGCAGAATCAAGTCAGAGATAAAATCAAAAGACTTTTTTTTTTATATACAAAATATTTTTTATTCGTTTTAAGAACTGTGGCAGGGGCGATGTCACCCCTGAAATGGTAATAGTGGTGGTGAGAGGAGATGTGCCGTGAAATAGAAAACACCAAGTGAAAGAGAGATGTCTTCGAATAACCAAGATATTGATATGCTGTAAAGACTTTGAAATGTTAATGTACAGAAAGTTAATTTAGAAACACAATCTTTTCGTAAGCGTACAAAGGATATCAGATTATTAATGGAAAATTACTGGAACAGTAATAATTTTGAACTTTTAAAGAGAAATGGACACTATAAGAATCGAGATTAAAATTAAGGATGTTTTGAACTAGAATTTTTTTAAACAAGAATCTCTGTAGTTTATAAAAGAACGGCAGAATAATTAATAGCAAGGTGATAAAACAATAGCGTTTTGTCGTGAACCTTGAAAACCAATTGATGAAAAAGTAAATTGTTTATTCTCGGTGGAGTGACGTTGTAATTTGGTAGTATGTCAGTACATTCGCGCTATAAAGACAAATACGTCACAAGTGTAGCACGTGAGGCCGGTTCTCTTAATAAAAGAGGCGTGCAAAACGAAAAACCTGGAAAGTAGAAGTTGGGGTTCGACTGTCTTCAAATGCAGTCGAACTGAGTTGAGAGACATCACAGACTGAAAGGAAGCGTCCGCTGTGTGTTGCTGATGCTGAGGGCGAAGCAAAATACCGCTGCTAACATCTAAATACAGCTACTTCTACTGCTACTAATATTATAACTACTGTTACTACTACTGAGTACGGGAACGTCGAAGGTTGTAGTAGCTGCGCTAAGAACAGACCAAATATGGTTAAACAAAGGCCACATCTCTCATTTACCGAAATTATTCGAAGTATTTGTGTTTTATTTGGTTATTGTTCAGATACAAAAGACATTCAATTTTGTGCAACAAGAATTGTTTTTTTTTGTTTTTGTTTTTGTTTTGTTGTGTGTGTGTGTGTGTGTGTGTGTGTGTGTGTGTGTGTGTGTGTTATAAAGAGAAAAATTTTGTACTTCCAAAATCGCATCGACTTGGTTATATTTATTTTTCTGTTAACCCGATTATCACCCGACGAACACACAGGTGGGCCAACGAAGATCTTTCCGGGTTTCTACGATCTGATGACCGCTCTCCGAATCAAAACAATCACAACTGGCTGGAAGGTTGCATTGAATTGACATTGCGAACCGGAGATGTGTGTATAACCTGTAATACTGGACCATACCGGACCAACGGCCGGTTTTGTGGAGTTCGTCGGTCCAGTGGAGTAAGAATACGGTGTTAAAACTGATTGCTGTGACCAGGATTTGACCCAAGAGATACCCGGAGGACATTAAAAGAAAAGAAAAGAAAAGAGAGAACCTTTGCGAGTGCGGAGTACGACGAAATAGAAAATAAAAAAGGGACTGAATCGAAAGATTATATTGATCAGAAGAGGCGATAGTTACAGGAACAACAAAACAGCAGCAAAAGCAGACCCCAGATATAAATAAGGAAGGACCACTGATAGCCCTGGTGCTTATTTGGACAGTAAGTTTCTGGGATTTAAAAAAAGATCAATGAAGTGGTCATAACTAGATCAAAATGGTTGATAACCCTAGTGATAGATTTACAACCATAAGAAGAGTTATTAGCTCGTTTAGAAATGGAAATAACGAAGCTAGGTAGGGCTGGAACACAAGTAGCTCAGGATTAACTACAGAATGAAGAGTACCGCCGTATAATGTATCCGTTGGCCCAATAATTCCTGATACTTGATAAACAATGGAAAGATATTAGTCTATACCTGAAGGAGGTAAAGCTATTCTTCTTCTACGTCCCAGGACGTAGGCGATCATGGCTTTCAACGTCTCCCTATTCCTGGTGGCTCTTAGCACGCCTACTCCTGTTACTCTACGCAACCCTCGTTCCGTCATCCACCTGATTAGGTCCTTCAAATATGTTATCCGTTGCTTTCCCCTGTCTATTTTTCCACTCTATCTGGCCTGTTAGTATCAGATTCTTCAATCCCTCCTTCCTCATTGCGTGTCCCAGGAACTTCAGCTGTCTCTTCCTGATGCTCAATATTCATTTCCTTTTTGTTTCCATCATTTCTAAGACCTCATCATTGCTCACATGCTCAATCCATGATATTTGCAGCCTCCTTCTGTAGAACCACATTTCAGTTGCTTCAAGTTTTTCCTCCATCTTTGATGATATTGTCTAGCATTCACTGCCATATTGAAGAACTAACATCACATAGCAATCCAGTACTCTCTTCTTTGTTTCTAGCGAAATTGTCTTGTTTCTTAATACTTTACTCAACTTCTGGAATGCTTCCCTTTGCCATGCCAATTCGCCTTCTGATCTCTTTTCGTCTTCTGTATTTAATTTTTTGTACCTGCTTGATTTTAGTATCCCCGACCTGTATTTGGCATATTGGGCTGCCCTTAAAAAAAAAAATAGAACTATACTATCTACTGTAGGGAAGACATTAAGTGTGTTATTTGGAACAATATCAGAAGCTGATGTAAGAATAATGAGGAAAAAATTGAAAGACGTGGAAAAGAACCAACAATAGCTCAAATATCTCGAGAAAGCGTATCAATTTTTAATGTTACAAGGTTGGAATTAACTAAGAACAGAGGTAGCATAAATTGGTTAATTTCCCAATTTACAAAGTTTTAGAGAAGAAGTGTTCAATGTAACAGGATCCTTAGTAGCAGAACTGAGGGGATTAGAGAGATTTTTACAACAGTATTTCCAGTTGTTTTCGATAACAAGCCCGTCAAACCAGTCAGTCATTAATCTTATTACTAGAGTAGGGCGAGGGCTCAGTTGGATATGCTATCTATGGGACACCTGTCACCGAGTATGATAACTCCAACCAAGTTAAGAGAAGTGTTGTTGGGAATAGAAACTAGATTAAGCCCCACACACGCACGTGTGTGCGGCTGAGAGCGAGGCAAAATACCAAGAGAAGCGTAGAGGTGTATACGCGTGATTTTTTTTGTTTTTGTTTGATACTGTCGTGACACCAACGCGTTTCTGCTTTGACTTTGGCGGGAGCATTAGTGATTGATTGGATTCGGCACGACGTCAGCTGACCAAGTACGTTATGTCTGGGTTATAGAAAAAGAAGGAAAGGATATAGATGTAGAGAGAAAAAGAGAGATATAGTTTCTCTGTCATTCTATTAGTAAATAGTATATTTGGATATATTTTTACTACTATTCCCACAATTATATAAGTATTTCCCGACATTTTTTCCAGTTACTTTTAGCTATGATGGCCATCTTAAAGAAGTGATTTTTTTTATTCGGGGTGAATCGTTACTTTCTCTGGTTATAGCGTTTTAGCATTAGATTTTGAATTTCATATTCTTTTCAGTACGTTATCATTTACGTATTCGATACTTGACCGAGCTATGGTAAAACCAAAATTTAAAACAGTTTTCGAGGTTGGTAGATCCTTTAAATAATGAGATCCTTCTTACTTCGTGTTATTAAGTTTAGTAAATTAGAGCGGCGAAATAAAATGAAATAAAAATGTTGAGGACCGAATAAAAATGTAAATTACTGACGGCTTTATTCTTTTACGCCCCTTTAATTTTTACGCCCCTTTAATTTTTACGTCCCTTTAATTTTTACGTCCCTTTAATTTTTACGCCCCTTTAATTTTTACGTCCCTTTAATTTTTACGCCCCTTTAATTTTTACGCCCCTTTAATTTTTACGCCCCTTTAATTTTTCTTACAGCTGACGTGCGTTGAAATTCTCAAAGTATTTGGTATTGTTGAAGTTATCGCTAACATCTAAAAGATCTCTATTTTGTTCAATTTCGCAAATCAATCGTGAAATTTGAATAAACTGATTTGTTGGAAAATACTTTGACAAAAACGGCATTCATAGTTTAATAATTTTTCTTTAATTTAAGTTTATAGGACTTCATGGTAAACAATATTTATTAACATTTATCTATTTTCTTTTTCGCAGCAAAGAATAAATTCTTGAGCATACAGCATACAACTGGGCATGCATAAATATTTCTTTCTGGAGCCAATTTCCAACTTTTTGAAGCGTTTGACTTTGTGATTTTGTTTAGTTCTCGCAAACACAGAGCGAACTGGAAATTGGATTCTTCTTCTATATATAAAATGTTAAAAGATATGCAAAAACAATATTGCTTTTTTATTAAATAAATATTTGTAATTTTAATCATTGAATGGTTTTCAAAATAATGGGATTATTCTGTGTGTTAAATAATAAAACTTAATTTACGCCCCCCACAAATGAAATTTAATGTACTAAGCTATGCACCCTCGTAGAATCAACTGTACGCCTTTAACTGCACTTCTCCCCAAAATTTGGTTTCGATCGGTCAATGTAAGGCTATTGTAAAGGGTGTGACGGGCAGACGAATTATGGGAAGATACACAATTTTATATTATAGACTAGCTGTATACCCTGGCGTTGCTAGAAGTTTTTTAGTGGTTATGGTGAAATGGTAAAGTCAAGTGCTCATTCAAAACGCTCCAGTATTAGGTTGCTGCTAATTATATATTTTAGGTTTTGGGGGGTCCTTTGGCAATTTTGTAGGCTTCTTTGACAGATTCTTTTGGGTTCTCAGCACAAATTTTAGTAATCTCTGGCCATTTTTCGATTTTTTAAGGGCATTTTCCAGTATTTTATGATACTTAGGAGAGGGAAAGTATGACAACTGGAAACTTTGGTTTAGGAATCCGCAACGAACGAGGAGAAAAATGGGTGCAATGATGCATGGCAAATGACCAGGTAATAATTAACACCTGGTTTTAAGAACACCCACGTCGTCTATGGACATGGAGAAGCCCAGGAGGTGACACAAAAAAAACAGATAGACTACATAACCATTAACAGTAGATTCAGAAATGCAGTGGTTCAAAGCAAAGTCTATCAAGGTGCTGACTGTGGAAGCGACCACGTCCCAGTCATCTGCAAATTAAAAGTGAAACCCCGGAGATTAAAGAAGCCTAACGCAGCACCAAAACTGATATACAATGCACTTGTGGATGACCTCAAACTACAGAAAGAATACACTAACAGCGTGAAAACCACAAACGCAGAACAAACTAGGAAAGGACACTCAAAATGGGACTCGCTAAAGGAAGCAATACTGACATCAGCAAACAACATTGCCCCAAAAGAAAATAGGCGCAGAAAGAAAAACGAGTGGATGACGGAAGAGATGAGAACAACCAATAATACGAAAAGATTAGGACGGACCAGAAATATTAAAGTCTGAAGTGGAATCGGCAGTAGCCAAACTGAATAGAAACAAAGCAGTTGGACCAGATGTCATAGTAATAGAGCTGCTTGATAGCCCTGGAAGAATTTGGTACAGAAAAAATTGCAGAAATAATAAATGAAATTTATAATAGTGGGGTTATACCAGATGATCTCAGCAAGTCTATCTTCATAGCACTACCTAAGAAGCCAGTAGCAAACGAGTGAGAAATCCACAGAACCATCAGTTTAATGAGCCATATAACAAAACTGAGCGTCCGAATCCTGATGAACAGAGCGAGAAGCAGAATCAGGCCAGAGATAGGTTAAGAACAGTGTGGTTTCGTTAAAGACACGGGAACAAGGAATGCCATATTTATTATTAGGATGCTCTCCGAAAGGGCAATACAAATGAAGAAGGACTTATACCTGTGCTTCATTGATTATGCGAAGGCATTTGACAAAATACGCCACAAAGAACTGCTGGAGATGCTCGGCAGCCTGGACATATTTGGGAAAGACTTGAGAGTAATAAAAAATTTTTTTACTGGCATGCGGACAGGTAATGAATTGAGTAGATATACAAAGATAGAAAGGGGCGTAAAACAGGGATGTGTCTTTTCACCGGATCTGTTCAACTTGTACAGCGACAATATTTTGAGGACCCTAGAAGTTATGCCTGGATTCGTAATCGGAGACCACAATTTAAACAACCTAAGGTACGCAGATGATACAGTGCTGATAGCAGACATAGAATGGAAGCTACAAGATCTACAGAAGCTAGCAAAAGAAAGTAACAAAAAAGGACAAGAAATAAACTGCAAAAAAACCGAATGCATGGTCATCAGTAAAAAGGGCAGCCCAAAATGACAAATACAGGTCGGGGATACCAGAATCAAGCAGGCACAAAAATTTAAATACCTGGGAAGCGTTATAACAGAAGACGGAAAGTGTGACACAGAGATCCGAAGGCGAATTGGCATGGCGAAGGAAGCATTCCAGAAGTTGAGTAAAGTATTTATAAACAGGACAATTTCGCTAGAAACTAGGAAGAGAGTACTGGATTGCTACGTGCTGTCTGTCCTTCAATATGGCAGTGAATGCTGGACAATACCATCAAAGGTGAAGGAAAAACTTGAAGCAACTGAAATGCGGTTCTACAGAAGGATGCTGCAAATATCATGGATCGAGCATGTGAGCAATGATAAGGTCTTGGAAATGATGGAAGCAAAAAGGAAGTTAATACTGAGCATCAGGAAGAGACATTTGAAGTTCCTGGACACGCAACGAGGAAGGAGGGCCTAGAGAACCTGATAATAACAGGCCAGATAGAGGGAAAAAGAGGCAGGGGAAAGCAACGGATAACATATTTGAAGGACCTAATCAGGTGGAAGATGGAAACGAGGACTGCATGGTGTAACAGGAGAAGGCGCGCTCTGAGCCACCAGGGATAGGGACAGGTGGAAGTCCATGATCGCCTACGTCCTAAAAGAACAAGGCACATAGAAGAAGATCCCGTCCAAAATTATGGTGACCGTTTTCAGCGTCCTTTTCCTGTTTTACGCCATTTCACAGGTTCACTGTAGCAGCCTGTATGAATTTTCCCCTAATTCCCTCGTTTTCCAATGGTTTTTATCCCATTTTATGTTCATTTTTTATTTTTTATTTTATAGGGTTTTTGCTGAGTTTTTAGGTTTTAAAGGTTCGTATACACCCTAGTTTATCCTCATTTTCTGCAGTCCCAAGTTGTCAAATAAATAGCGTCTCTGTGAAAACGAAGATCATGTTGAACTTCATTCTCTGAAGCTCGTGCGGCAGCTGTAGTTGCATTTCCGCCCCGACAAAGTTCACGCAGGGTTCCATTCTCTGAAGCTCGTGCAGCAGCCACAGCTGTAGTTGCATTTCTGCTAGGAAGAAGTTCATGCTGGCCATCAATCTGTGATACTCTTGTGGCGGCAATAGCTGTAGAAATTCTATTTAGACGAAGCTCACATCGAGTCTCATTCTCTGAAACTCGTGGTAGTAGCCTGAGCTGTAGTTGCATTTTTGCTAGAAAGGAGTTCACGCGGGCCATCAATCTGTGATACTCTTGTGGCGGCAATAGCTGTAGAAATTCGATTTAGACGAAACTCACATCAAGCCTCATTTCTGAAGCTCGTGGGAGCAGCCTCAGCTGTAGTTGCATTTCTGCTAGGAAGAAGTTCAAACTGAGCATCAATCTGTGACACACTTGTGGCGGCAATAGCTGTAGAAATTCTATTTAGACGAAGCTCACATCGAGTCTCATTCTCTGAAGCTCGTGCAGCAGCCACAGCTGTAGTTGCATTTCTGCTCGGAAGAAGTTCACGCTGGGCATCAATCTGTGATAATCTTGTGGCGGCAATAGCTGTAGAAATTCTATTTAGACGAAGCTCACATCGAGTCTCATTCTCTGAAGCTCGTGCAGCAGCCACAGCTGTAGTTGCATTTCTGCTAGGAAGAAGTTCACGCTGGCCATCAATCTTTGGTACTCTTGTGGCGGCAATAGCTGTAGAAATTCTATTTAGACGAAGCTCTCATCGAGTCTCATTCTCTGAAACTCGTGGTAGTAGCCTCAGCTGTAGTTGCATTTCTGCTAGGAAGAAGTTCACGCTGGGCATCAATCTGTGATACTCTTGTGGCGGCAATAGCTGTAGAAATTCGATTTAGACGAAACTCACATCAAGCCTCATTTCTGAAGCTCGTGGGAGCAGCCCCAGCTGTCGTTGCATTTCTGCTAGGAAGAAGTTCAAACTGAGCATCGATCTGTGATAATATTGTGGCGGCAATAGCTGTAGAAATTCTATTTAGACGAAGCTCACATAGAGTCTCATTCTCTGAAACTCGTGCAGCAGCCACAGCTGTAGTTGCACTTGCTAGGGTGGGAAGAGTTCACGCTGGGCATCAATCTGTGATACTCTTGTGGCGGCAATAGCTGTAGAAATTCTATTTAGACGAAGCTCACATCGAGTCTGATTCTCTGAAGTCGTGCAGCAGCCACAGCTGTAGTTGCATTTCTGCTAGGAAGAAGTTCACGCTGGGCATCAATCTGTGATACTCTTGTGGCGGCAATAGCTGTAGAAATTGTATTTAGACGAAGCTCACATCGAATCTCATTCTCTGAAGCTCGTGCAGCAGCCACAGCTGTAGTTGCATTTCTGCTAGGAAGAAGTTCAAACTGAGCATCAATCTGTGATACTCTTGTGGCGGCAATAGCTGTAGAAATTCTATTTAGACGAAGCTCACATCGTGTCTCATTTTCTGAAGCTCGTGTAGCAGCCACAGCTGTAGTTGCATTTCTGCTAGGAAGAAGTTCACGCTGGGCATCAATCTGTGATACTCTTGTGGCGGCAATTGCTGTAGAAATTGTATTTAGACGAAGCTCACATCGAATCTCATTCTCTGAAACTCGTGCAGCAGCCACAGCTGTAGTTGCATTACTGCTAGGAAGAATTTCACGCTGGACATCAATCTGAGATACTCTTATGGCGGCAATAGCTGTAGAAATTCTATTTAGACTAAGCTCACATCGAGCCTCATTCTCTGAAGCTCGTGCAGCAGCCACAGCTGTAGTTGCATTTCTGCTAGGAAGAAGTTCATGCTGGCCATCAATCTGTGATACTCTTGTGGCGGCAATAGCTGTAGAAATTCTATTTAGACGAAGCTCACATCGAGTCTCATTCTCTGAAACTCGTGGTAGTGGCCTCAGCTGTAGTTGCATTTCTGCTAGAAAGGAGTTCACGCTGGCCATCAATCTGTGATACTCTTGTGGCGGCAATAGCTGTAGAAATTCTATTTAGACGAAGCTCACATGGAGCCTCATTCTCTGAAACTCGTGGGAGTAGCCTCAACTGTAGTTGCATTTCTGCTAGGAAGAAGTTCACAATGGGCATCAATCTGTGATACTATTGTGGCGGCAATAGCTGTAGAAATTCTATTTAGACGAAACTCACATCGAGCCTCATTCTCTGAAGCTCGTGCAGCAGCCACAGCTGTAGTTGCATTTCTGCTAGGAAGAAGTTCACCGTGGCCATCAATCTGTGATACTCTTGTGGCGGCAATAGCTGTAGAAATTCGATTTAGACGAAGCTCACATTGAGCCTTATTCTCTGAAACTCGTGCAGCAGCCACAGCTGTAGTTGCATTTCTGCTAGGAAGAAGTTCATGCTGGCCATCAATCTGTGATACTCTTGTGGCGGCAATAGCTGTAGAAATTCTATTTAGACGAAGCTCACATTGAGCCTCATTCTCTGAAACTCGTGCAGCAGCCACAGCTGTAGTTGCATTTCTGCTAGAAAGAAGTTCACGCTGGGCATCAATCTGTGATACTCTTGTGGCGGCAATAGCTGTAGAAATTCTATTTAGACGAAACTCACATTGAGCCTCATTCTCTGAAACTCGTGCAGCAGCCACAGCTGTAGTTGCATTTCTGCTAGAAAGAAGTTCACGCTGGGCATCAATCTGTGATACTCTTGTGGCGGCAATAGCTGTAGAAATTCTATTTAGACGAAACTCACATCGAATCTCATTCTCTGCAGCTCGTGCAGCTTCCATGGCAGAAGCGTTTTATCGGAAACGATGTTTACGTTGAACGTCATTCTCTAAAGCTCGTGCGTCTGATTTTGCCTTTGCTTTCCTTGATAACCCAATTTGACGTTCTTCGTTTATCACTGAATCACTGGAGGCTGCAGTTTAGGAAGCATTTTTGAATTGTCTAAATGAACACTCACCATTTTCAATTGAATGTGCAGAAACAATGGAGAAAGCATTTCTAGTTTGTTGGCTTAAACAACTGTCGTCAGTGGACATGGCCGTCACATTCACAGACCATTCTACACTTTGGGACTGCCTACTACTCGATGAAGCCTCCCGTTGACTTCTTTGTTTACACAATTGGCGTTTTGTGAAATGTACGGCGTGCTTTTTCTTTTTAGGCATTTAGTTTGGGCGCGCGAAATTGTTTAAGAATGTGGTAGGATATCTGCATGAGGTGGGATATTTTAGTCAGAAAAGTAATTTTTGATCCGCCATCAAGAAAAATGTATTGTGACGACGAACTCCGGCCGCTTGGCGTTGATGGCTTTGACATAGTAGCTGGTCTTCAAGTCGACTATTACAACGTTGTTCTTCCTCGCCCACGTTGTGAATTTTGATCCCAATGAAATCACACTGAAATCTTGCTAGCTGTCTCTTTACCAAGTTGAACCAGACCGGAAGCGCGCTCACATTTGTGTTAATGAAAACGGCACCAAAAATAAATTGAAGGACGCCTCAATAAGTTGCGGAAAAGTCTTTATATACAAACAAAAAGACACAAAAAGAAATAGAATATAACAATCGTCAATCCCTTATCTCTACAACGTAGTAGAAGCTTCGTCTAAGAGTAGTGTTTGTCTTCTTAACATTAATTCGAGCTTTTGTTTGTTAATGTCTGTTTACTCCAATCAAAGTTTTCAAGTTGTGACGATTTAAAATGTTTTATTCAAGCTTTTCACCGAAGCTTTACGGAAACTGTCGAAGATTGCTCTTTGTGTGTGGTGGGTGGCAGCGGCGATAATTCGTCTTATCTGTCTTAGCTCAGCGCAACAACTGGTCTCTGGCCCCGGGGCACTGTTTTTATGGCTGTCCCAAATTCTCTTGGGGAAAGCATAACAGACGCGAGGTGTTCATGCAAATCAAATCTTTAGCCAATGAGATCACTCTGCCTTTGCATTTTGAGGCGGACTTACTTCCTTCTCTTGGTTTAACCAATGAAGCAGTAATATTTCTGGTGAAATCACTCCTTTCTGTTCTTCCCTTAAGTCAACTGATTACATCATGTATTTTTCAGGTTTAAAATCTGTTCACAGGACATTTGAGAATTTCAGGATTTAACCTTTTTGTAACAATCCCGAAACAATGTTTTGGCTACCGCTTTACTTCTCACTTTTACCAGTTTTAAGGCTCAGTGCTTTCAATGGTATTTTCTTAGTCACTTGTTTTCGCTTTGTCAAATAATAGCCGGCTGATGCCATGACCTCGTCTGACCCGCTGCCTACACCTGCAAATGTTTTTTTAATTCACTCAGCTAGTTTCCAACATTTCATTTGCAATATTTTTCACAATTCATTAGCTGCGTTCATATTGCAACCGAATAAACAATTTTATTATCCATTAGGTTTATTTTTCTCTCTGCTCATATTGGAACAATTAATCTGCACAATTAATAATACAACTAATAATAATTTCTTTCGCTCCGTCTTGCTAAAATAGTGTTATATTTTTCCGCATGCAAAAATACTGTTACAGTATAAGCAAAAACTTATAAATTATTTGGATCGCGTAGTGCACGGAAATTGAGTAAGGAAAGCTTTTTTTCATTTTCACAGAGAAGGTGAGGTCGCTATTTTGGCGAAGCTTGATGTGAAATCTTAAACTCAAGAAATGCCTTAATTTAAGTTTTACAATTTGATGAGCTCTGGTAATGCAAAATTAAATTACTTGCAAACGTGTAATGTTTGTAGAGTATGAGAATATTATCCGAAAATAAAGCTTAATACTTAAGTATAGTGTCACCTCGACTTACGTCGTTTCGACTCACGTCAGATTCGGAGTTACGCCGTTACTTCCGTTCAAAATACATCCGTTTCAAATACATTGATTACATGGATTCGAAAAATTTGTGTACATCAAAGGTTCGGACCTTGATCTACAAGTTCCCTGATTTTGGTTGAATTCGTATAAAGCGTCTCGGAGGAGAAGAGTTCGTAAATTCTAAGGGTTTCGGTGATTTCTGCCGTACCCTGTGAATCGATTCAAATGATTTTTACGTACATCAAAGGTTCACGTCATGATCGACAAGTGACCCAATGTTAGCTGAAATCAGACCAAGGGTTTCGAAGGAGTAGGGTTCGTTAGAATAGAGACACAAAAACACAGAGACAGACAAACGTATCTATTTATATCGCTCATTCAGTGAAATGAAATAGAGTGCTCTAGCTATTGGGCGCGTATAATGATATGCGCTAAAAAGTCTGCCTACTTTCACCGAACGCCCATAGCTCAGGGGGTAGAGTCGCCGACTGACGCCATTTCGGTTGGGTTTCAATCCTGAGTAAAAAAGCAATCGGAGTCTAACTGTACTGATGAGCTGTGATACGGCGAAACAGATCTGTCTGCGGCTGACAATAAACAAATGAAACAATTAATCGATGTAATAAACGAATTTTAAAAGTTTAAATTCTCAAAATTTTGATACTGGTAAAATGGTAGATTCCTTATGTGCTTCTCTAGAAAGTACCTGGCTCTTTCTGACGTGCTCTATCTTTGCAAAAGCCAGATCAATAGCCAGATAAAGAAAAAGAGCCATATCAGGACAAAAATAGAGTATTGCTGTCGCATCTGTGTTGGATCTACCCAATTCTCACTTTCCAGCTTTGACAGAGTTCAAAAGTGCTTACTCGACCTTGTAAGCGATGAATAGTTATATTGCCCTCTTACGAGGAATGGACTCTTCCTCTTTTTATATGTGATTATCTGCGTGACTTCCGGAGAGCAGTTAACGAGAGCAGTTAACGGCAGTTGGCGACATCTACTAGTCAGGCAATAAACAGCGTAATAATACCTTCGCACTTACATATTTCTATTTACTTATTATTAACACTTCCTTTGAATATTTTGTTTCTTGTTATACTAATACACTCTTTTGAACCTATCTTCTGTTTTCCGTGTCTTACTTCCGACACAAACCGGTCACTAAAACCTTGCGGCGAAGTTTCGGCACAACACACAACAAATTGACGACGAAAACCCACAACATCACCCTACAAACCTTTTTTTACGGATAAAACGTCGCAAGCCTCTTGCTACTCTAATTGTTCGGGCGAACTACAATGCTTGGTTCCTCCATTCAAGATTTCATAACTAGGACCTGCCCTTCGAAGTACATTGTGTCTACACATCAACATCCCTTCATGTTCCATTGGTAAGGAGGAAGTTATACTTAGATAATTTCTTACCCAGAAGTGTTGCATTGTAGAACAGACTCTTGAGCGGGTGCTTTTTCGATCACAACAATTTTAATAGAGTTAACCGTTATCTATTGCACCCTCTTTGTACGCACAACATTTAGTAACCCTCTGTCTTGATTGATTCTTGGGTTTTGTATTGGGTGAACCCTAGTAAGAAAAAAATCGCGAATTTCTCTTTCAGATAAACTTGCGAATCACTGTTCAATGAAAAAGTGCTCTTATTAGAATTTAGTCATTAGTATTTATTCAGCATAGCTTTCTAGGATACAAAGCTACATGTGCGAGGTGCTCAGTGAGGAACAAACGCATTAAGCTACAGAATTAGTCTGTGTGTATCAATACATCTCACCGATTCATCCTCGTTCGAACAGATCGCGGATTAACGCTAAAAGGCTATCAAAATGGTAAGGGGCGACCATGCTTGGCTGATCAGCAGGTGAAGGTGGAAAAATTCGCGTGGATGTGAGATGAGATATTTATTGTCTTTTAATTGAATCCGACAACATTGAATCATAAACGAATCTTTTACGGCTGAATATCCTAACGGGTTAAGATGAAAGTTAAATGAAACGGATATTATCGGTGGATAAAAGATAAAGTATGAAACAAAAGAGAAAATACTGTCAGCGACGGAAATGAATTCGATAGACTTACAATAAAGTTCTGACCAATACAATTAATAATAATGTTAATAACAGTATGAAAAATTGACGATTAGAAAATTTACTGCTTTTAAGAAAACATATTAAAAATTCAATATCATAAAATTGAATCCGTTTATTGCAAAGATAACGAAAAACTTATTTGGAAATTTTTATGGTTGCCAATAAAATTACGTATGAAAGATTTCTGGAACCATGCCATTTACTGGGGCATTCATACATCTTTGTAGATACACATACAAGTAAAAATGAACACAGACAGTACTTGCCAAAGATACAGTCCGAGACAGACACAGCTTGCCAGAGACATATCTCCAGACAGACAAACAGACTGTCAGAGATACATCACGAGACAGACAAATAGACAGATAACCATACATAGCCTTCCATAGATAGAGCCGGAGCCAGACAGAACATGTTATGGATAAAAACCAAGACAAACAAAGTCTTCCATAGATAGAGCCGGAGCTAGACAGAACATGTTATGGATAAAACCCAAGACAAACAAAGCCTTCCAATAGATAGAGCCGGAGCCAGACAGAACATGTTATGGATAAAACCCAAGACAAACAAAGCCTTCCATAGATAGAGCCGGAGTCAGGCAGAACATGTTATGGATAAAACCCAAGACAAACAAAGCCTTCCATAGATAGAGTCGGAGCCAGGCATAACATGTTATGGCTAAAACCCAGGACAAACAAAGCCATCCATAGATAGAGCCGGAGCCAGACAGAACATGTTATGGATAAAACCCAAGACAAACAAAGCCTTCCATAGATAGAGCCGGAGCCAGGCAGAACATGTTATGGATAAAACCCAAGACAAACAAAGCCTGCCATAGATAGAGCCGGAGCCAGGCAGAACATGTTATGGATAAAACCCAGGACAAACAAAGCCTTCCATAGATAGAGCCGGAGCCAGACAGAACATGTTATGGATAAAACCCAAGACAAACAAAGCCTGCCATAGATAGAGCCGGAGCCAGACAGAAGATGTTATGGATAAAAACCCAAGACAAACAAAGCCTTCCATAGATAGAGACGGAGCCAGGCAGAACATGTTATGGATAAAGCCCAAGACAAACAAATCCTTCCATAGATAGAGCCGGAGCCAGGCATAACATGTTATGGATAAAACCCAAGACAAACAAAGCCATCCATAGATAGAGCCGGAGCCAGACAGAACATGTTATGGATAAAACCCAAGACAAACAAAGCCTTACATAGATAGAGCCGGAGCCAGGCATAACATGTTATGGATAAAACCCAGGAGAAACAAAGCCATCCATAGATAGAGCCGGAGCCAGACAGAACATGTTATGGATAAAACCCAAGACAAAGAAAGCCTTCCATAGATAGAGACGGAGACAGGCAGAACATGTTATGGATAAAACCCAAGACAAACAAAGCCTGCCATAGATAGAGCCGTAGCCAGACAGAACATGTTATGGATAAAACCCAAGACAAACAAAGCCTTCCATAGATAGAGCCGTAGCCAGACAGAACATGTTATGGATAAAACCCAAGACAAACAAAGCCTTCCATAGATAGAGCCGGAGCCAGACAGAAGATGTTATGGATAAAAACCCAAGACAAACAAAGCCTTCCATAGATAGAGACGGAGCCAGGCAGAACATGTTATGGATAAAACCCAAGACAAACAAAGCCTTCCATAGATAGAGACGGAGCCAGGCAGAACATGTTATGGATAAAACCCAAGACAAACAAAGCCTGCCATAGATAGAGCCGGAGCCAGACAGAACATGTTATGGATAAAACCCAAGACAAACAAAGCCTTCCATAGATAGAGCCGGAGCCAGACAGAACATGTTATGGATAAAACCCAAGACAAACAAAGACTTCCATAGATAGAGCCGGAGCCAGACAGAAGATGTTATGGATAAAAACCCAAGACAAACAAAGCCTTCCATAGATAGAGACGGAGCCAGGCAGAACATGTTATGGATAAAACCCAAGACAAACCAATCCTTCCATAGATAGAGCCGGAGCCAGACAGAACATGTTATGGATAAAACCCAAGACAAACAAAGCCTTCCATAGATAGAGCCGGAGTGAGGGAGAACATGTTATGGATAAAACCCAAGACAAACAAAGCCTTCCATAGATAGAGCCAGAGCCAGACAGAACATGTTATGGATAAAACCCAAGACAAACAAAGCCTTCCATAGATAGAGCCGGAGCCAGACAGAACATGTTATGGATAAAACCCAAGACAAACAAATCCTTCCATAGATAGAGCCGGAGCCAGACAGAACTTGTTATGGATAAAACCCAAGACAAACAAAGCCTTCCATAGATAGAGCCGGAGCCAGGCAGAACATGTTATGGATAAAACCCAGGACAAACAAAGCCTTCCATAGATAGAGCCGGAGCCAGGCAGAACATGTTATGGATAAAACCCAGGACAAACAAAGCCTTCCATAGATAGAGCCGGAGCCAGTCATAACATGTTTTGGATAAAACCCAGGACAAACAAAGCCATCCATAGATAGAGCCGGAGCCAGACAGAACATGTTATGGATAAAACCCAAGACAAACAAAGCCTTCCATAGATAGAGCCGGAGCCAGGCAGAACATGTTATGGATAAAACCCAAGACAAACAAAGCCTTCCATAGATAGAGCCGGAGCCAGACAGAAGATGTTATGGATAAAAACCCAAGACAAACAAAGCCTTCCATAGATAGAGACGGAGCCAGGCAGAACATGTTATGGATAAAACCCAAGACAAACAAAGCCTTCCATAGATAGAGACGGAGCCAGGCAGAACATGTTATGGATAAAACCCAAGACAAACAAAGCCTTCCATAGATAGAGACGGAGCCAGGCAGAACATGTTATGGATAAAACCCAAGACAAACAAATCCTTCCATAGATAGAGCCGGAGCCAGACAGAAGATGTTATGGATAAAAACCCAAGACAAACAAAGCCTTCCATAGATAGAGACGGAGTCAGGCAGAACATGTTATGGATAAAACCCAAGACAAACAAATCCTTCCATAGATAGTGCCGGAGCCAGGCATAACATGTTATGGTTAAAACCCAAGACAAACAAAGCCATCCATAGATAGAGCCGGAGCCATACAGAACATGTTATGGATAAAAGTCAAGACAAACAAAGCCTTCCATAGATAGAGCCGGAGCCAGACAGAGCATGTTATGGATAAAACCCAAGACAAACAAAGCCTTCCATAGATAGAGCCGGAGCCAGACAGAACATGTTATGGATAAAAGCCAAGACAAACAAAGCCTTCCATAGATAGAGCCGGAGCCAGACAGAACATGTTATGGATAAAACCCAAGACAAACAAAGCCTGCCATAGATAGAGCCGGAGCCAGACAGAAGATGTTATGGATAAAAACCCAAGACAAACAAAGCCTTCCATAGATAGAGACGGAGCCAGGCAGAACATGTTATGGATAAAACCCAAGACAAACAAATCCTTCCATAGATAGAGCCGGAGCCAGGCATAACATGTTATGGATAAAACCCAAGACAAACAAAGCCATCCATAGATAGAGCCGGAGCCAGACAGAACATTTTATGGATAAAACCCAAGACAAACAAAGCCTTACATAGATAGAGCCGGAGCCAGGCATAACATGTTATGGATAAAACCCAGGACAAACAAAGCCATCCATAGATAGAGCCGGAGCCAGACAGAACATGTTATGGATAAAACCCAAGACAAAGAAAGCCTTCCATAGATAGAGACGGAGACAGGCAGAACATGTTATGGATAAAACCCAAGACAAACAAAGCCTGCCATAGATAGAGCCGGAGCCAGACAGAACATGTTATGGATAAAACCCAAGACAAACAAAGCCTTCCATAGATAGAGCCGGAGTCAGGGAGAACATGTTATGGATAAAACCCAAGACAAACAAAGCCTTCCATAGATAGAGCCAGAGCCAGACAGAACATGTTATGGATAAAACCCAAGACAAACAAAGCCTTCCATAGATAGAGCCGGAGCCAGACAGAAGATGTTATGGATAAAAACCCAAGACAAACAAAGCCTTCCATAGATAGAGACGGAGCCAGGCAGAACATGTTATGGATAAAACCCAAGACAAACAAAGCCTGCCATAGATAGAGCCGGAGCCAGACAGAACATGCTTTGGATAAAACCCAAGACAAACAAAGCCTTCCATAGATAGAGCCGGAGCCAGACAGAACATGTTATGGATAAAACCCAAGACAAACAAATCCTTCCATAGATAGAGCCGGAGCCAGACAGAACTTGTTATGGATAAAACCCAAGACAAACAAAGCCTTCCATAGATAGAGCCGGAGCCAGGCAGAACATGTTATGGATAAAACCCAGGACAAACAAAGCCTTCCATAGATAGAGCCGGAGCCAGTCATAACATGTTTTGGATAAAACCCAGGACAAACAAAGCCATCCATAGATAGAGCCGGAGCCAGACAGAACATGTTATGTATAAAACCCAAGACAAACAAAGCCTTCCATAGATAGAGCCGGAGCCAGACAGAAGATGTTATGGATAAAAACCCAAGACAAACAAAGCCTTCCATAGATAGAGACGGAGCCAGGCAGAACATGTTATGGATAAAACCCAAGACAAACAAAGCCTTCCATAGATAGAGACGGAGCCAGGCAGAACATGTTATGGATAAAACCCAAGACAAACAAAGCCTTCCATAGATAGAGACGGAGCCAGGCAGAACATGTTATGGATAAAACCCAAGACAAACAAATCCTTCCATAGATAGAGCCGGAGCCAGGCATAACATGTTATGGATAAAACCCAAGACAAACAAAGCCTTCCATAGATAGAGCCGGAGCCAGACAGAAGATGTTATGGATAAAAACCCAAGACAAACAAAGCCTTCCATAGATAGAGACGGAGTCAGGCAGAACATGTTATGGATAAAACCCAAGACAAACAAATCCTTCCATAGATAGTGCCGGAGCCAGGCATAACATGTTATGGTTAAAACCCAAGACAAACAAAGCCATCCATAGATAGAGCCGGAGCCAGACAGAACATGTTATGGATAAAAGCCAAGACAAACAAAGCCTTCCATAGATAGAGCCGGAGCCAGACAGAGCATGTTATGGATAAAACCCAAGACAAACAAAGCCTTCCATAGATAGAGCCGGAGCCAGACAGAACATGTTATGGATAAAAGCCAGGACAAACAAAGCCATCCATAGATAGAGCCGGAGCCAGACAGAACATGTTATGGATAAAACCCAAGACAAAGAAAGCCTTCCATAGATAGAGACGGAGACAGGCAGAACATGTTATGGATAAAACCCAAGACAAACAAAGCCTGCCATAGATAGAGCCGGAGCCAGACAGAACATGTTATGGATAAAACCCAAGACAAACAAAGCCTTCCATAGATAGAGCCGTAGCCAGGCAGAACATGTTATGGATAAAACCCAAGACAAACAAAGCCTGCCATAGATAGAGCCGGAGCCAGACAGAACATGTTATGGATAAAACCCAAGACAAACAAAGCCTTCCATAGATAGAGCCGTAGCCAGACAGAACATGTTATGGATAAAACCCAAGACAAACAAAGCCTTCCATAGATAGAGCCGGAGCCAGACAGAAGATGTTATGGATAAAAACCCAAGACAAACAAAGCCTTCCATAGATAGAGACGGAGCCAGGCAGAACATGTTATGGATAAAACCCAAGACAAACAAAGCCTTCCATAGATAGAGACGGAGCCAGGCAGAACATGTTATGGATAAAACCCAAGACAAACAAAGCCTGCCATAGATAGAGCCGGAGCCAGACAGAACATGTTATGGATAAAACCCAAGACAAACAAAGCCTTCCATAGATAGAGCCGGAGCCAGACAGAACATGTTATGGATAAAACCCAAAACAAACAAAGACTTCCATAAATAGAGCCGGAGCCAGAGAGAAGATGTTATGGATAAAAACCCAAGACAAACAAAGCCTTCCATAGATAGAGACGGAGCCAGGCAGAACATGTTATGGATAAAACCCAAGACAAACAAATCCTTCCATAGATAGAGCCGGAGCCAGACAGAACATGTTATGGATAAAACCCAAGACAAACAAAGCCTTCCATAGATAGAGCCGGAGTCAGGGAGAACATGTTATGGATAAAACCCAATACAAACAAAGCCTTCCATAGATAGAGCCAGGAGCCAGACAGAACATGTTATGGATAAAACCCAAGACAAACAAAGCCTTCCATAGATAGAGCCGGAGCCAGACAGAAGATGTTATGGATAAAAACCCAAGACAAACAAAGCCTTCCATAGATAGAGACGGAGCCAGGCAGAACATGTTATGGATAAAACCCAAGACAAACAAAGCCTGCCATAGATAGAGCCGGAGCCAGACAGAACATGCTTTGGATAAAACCCAAGACAAACAAAGCCTTCCATAGATAGAGCCGGAGCCAGACTGAACATGTTATGGATAAAACCCAAGACAAACAAATCCTTCCATAGATAGAGCCGGAGCCAGACAGAACTTGTTATGGATAAAACCCAAGACAAACAAAGCCTTCCATAGATAGAGCCGGAGCCAGGCAGAACATGTTATGGATAAAACCCAGGACAAACAAAGCCTTCCATAGATAGAGCCGGAGCCAGTCATAACATGTTTTGGATAAAACCCAGGACAAACAAAGCCATCCATAGATAGAGCCGGAGCCAGACAGAACATGTTATGGATAAAACCCAAGACAAACAAAGCCTTCCATAGATAGAGCCGGAGCCAGGCAGAACATGTTATGGATAAAACCCAAGATAAACAAAGCCTTCCATAGATAGAGCCGGAGCCAGACAGAAGATGTTATGGATAAAAACCCAAGACAAACAAAGCCTTCCATAGATAGAGAAGGAGCCAGGCAGAACATGTTATGGATAAAACCCAAGACAAACAAAGCCTTCCATAGATAGAGACGGAGCCAGGCAGAACATGTTATGGATAAAACCCAAGACAAACAAAGCCTTCCATAGATAGAGACGGAGCCAGGCAGAACATGTTATGGATAAAACCCAAGACAAACAAATCCTTCCATAGATAGAGCCGGAGCCAGGCATAACATGTTATGGATAAAACCCAAGACAAACAAAGCCTTCCATAGATAGAGCCGGAGCCAGACAGAGCATGTTATGGATAAAAACCCAAGACAAACAAAGCCTTCCATAGATAGAGACGGAGTCAGGCAGAACATGTTATGGATAAAACCCAAGACAAACAAATCCTTCCATAGATAGTGCCGGAGCCAGGCATAACATGTTATGGTTAAAACCCAAGACAAACAAAGCCATCCATAGATAGAGCCGGAGCCAGACAGAACATGTTATGGATAAAAGTCAAGACAAACAAAGCCTTCCATAGATAGAGCCGGAGCCAGACAGAGCATGTTATGGATAAAACCCAAGACAAACAAAGCCTTCCATAGATAGAGCCGGAGCCAGACAGAACATGTTATGGATAAAAGCCAAGACAAACAAAGCCTTCCATAGATAGAGCCGGAGCCAGGCAGAACATGTTATGGATAAAACCCAAGACAAACAAAGCCTTCCATAGATAGAGCCGGAGCCAGACAGAACATGTTATGGATAAAACCCAAGACAAACAAAGCCTTCCATAGATAGAGCCGGAGCCAGACAGAACATGTTATGGATAAAACCCAAGACAAAGTAAGCCTTCCATAGATAGAGCCGTAGCCAGACAGAACATGTTATGGATAAAACACAAGACAAACAAAGCCTGCCATAGATAGAGCCGGAGCCAGACAGAACATGTTATGGTTAAAACCCAAGACAAACAAAGCCTTCCAATAAATAGAGCCGGAGCCAGACAGAACATGTTATGGATAAAACCCAAGACAAAGAAAGCCTTCCATAGATAGAGCCGGAGCGAGACAGAACATGTTATGGATAAAACCCAAGACAAACAAAGCCTTCCATCGATAGAGCCGGAGCCAGACAGAACATGTTATGGATAAAACCCAAGACAAACAAAGCCTTCCATAGATAGAGCCGGAGACAGACAGAAAATGTTATGGATAAAACCCAAGATAAACAAGGCCTTCCATAGATAGAGCCGGAGCCAGACAGAACATGTTATGGATAAAACCCAAGACAAACAAAGCCTTCCATAGATAGAGCCGGAGCCAGACAGAACATGTTATGGATAAAAACCAAGACAAACAATTGCCTTCCATAGATAGAGCCGGAGCGAGACAGAACATGTTATGGATAAAACCCAAGACAAAGTAAGCCTTCCATAGATAGAGCCGGAGCCAGACAGAACATGTTATGGATAAAACCCAAGACAAACAAAGCCTTCAATAGATAGAGTCGGAGCCAGACACAAAATCTTATGTATAAAACCCAAGACAAACAAAGCCTTACATAGATAGAGCCGGAGCCAGACAGAACATGTTATGGATAAAACACAAGACAAACAAAGCCTGCCATAGATAGAGCCGGAGCCAGACAGAACATGTTATGGTTAAAACCCAAGACAAACAAAGCCTTCCAATAAATAGAGCCGGAGCCAGACAGAACATGTTATGGATAAAACCCAAGACAAAGAAAGCCTTCCATAGATAGAGCCGGAGCGAGACAGAACATGTTATGGATAAAACCCAAGACAAACAAAGCCTTCCATCGATAGAGCCGGAGCCAGACAGAACATGTTATGGATAAAACCCAAGACAAACAAAGCCTTCCATAGATAGAGCCGGAGACAGACAGAAAATGTTATGGATAAAACCCAAGATAAACAAGGCCTTCCATAGATAGAGCCGGAGCCAGACAGAACATGTTATGGATAAAACCCAAGACAAACAAAGCCTTCCATAGATAGAGCCGGAGCCAGACAGAACATGTTATGGATAAAAACCAAGACAAACAATTGCCTTCCATAGATAGAGCCGGAGCGAGACAGAACATGTTATGGATAAAACCCAAGACAAAGTAAGCCTTCCATAGATAGAGCCGGAGCCAGACAGAACATGTTATGGATAAAACCCAAGACAAACAAAGCCTTCAATAGATAGAGTCGGAGCCAGACACAAAATCTTATGTATAAAACCCAAGACAAACAAAGCCTTACATAGATAGAGCCGGAGCCAGACAGAACATGTTATGGAGAAAACCCAAGACAAAGTAAGCCTTCCATAGATAGAGCCGGAGCCAGACAGAACATGTTATGGATAAAACACAAGACAAACAAAGCCTGCCATAGATAGAGCCGGAGCCAGACAGAACATTTTATGGTTAAAACACAAGACAAACAAAGCCTGCCATAGATAGAGCCGAAGCCAGACAGAACATGTTATGGATGAAACCCAAGACAAACCAAGCCTTCCATAGATAGAGCCGGAGCCAGACAGAACATGTTATGGATAAAACACAAGACAAACAAAGCCTGCCATAGATAGAGCCGGAGCCAGACAGAACATTTTATGGTTAAAACACAAGACAAACAAAGCCTGCCATAGATAGAGCCGAAGCCAGACAGAACATGTTATGGATGAAACCCAAGACAAACCAAGCCTTCCATAGATAGAGCCGGAGCCAGACAGAACATGTTATGGATAAAACACAAGACAAACAAAGCCTGCCATAGATAGAGCCGGGGCCAGACAGAACATGTTATGGATAAAACCCAAGACAAACAAAGCCTTCAATAGATAGAGCCAGAGCCAGACAGAACATGTTATGGATAAAACCCAAGACAAAGTAAGCCTGCCATAGATAGAGCCGGAGCCAGACAGAACATGTTATGGTTAAAACCCAAGACAAACAAAGCCTTCCAATAAATAGAGCCGGAGCCAGACAGAACATGTTATGGATAGAACCCAAGACAAACAAAGCCATCCATAGATAGAGCCGGAGACAGATAGAACATGTTATGGATAAAACCCAAGACAAACAAAGCCTGCCATAGATAGAGCCTGAGCCAGACAGAACATGTTATGGATAAAACCCAAGACAAAGAAAGCCTTCCATCGATAGAGCCGGAGCCAGACAGAACATGTTATGGATAAAACCCAAGACAAACAATGCCTGCCATAGATAGAGCCGGAGCCAGACAGAACATGTTATGGATAAAACCCAAGACAAACAAAGCCTTCCATACCTAGAGCCGGAGTCAGACAGAACATGTTATGGATAAAACCCAAGATAAACAAAGCCTTCCATAGATAGAGCCGGAGCCAGACAGAACATGTTATGGAGAAAACCCAAGACAAACAAAGCCTTCCATAGATAGAGCGGGAGCCAGACAGAACATGTTATGGATAAAAACCAAGACAAACAAAGCCTTCCATAGATAGAGCCGGAGCGAGACAGAACATGTTATGGATAAAACCCAAGACAAAGTAAGCCTTCCATAGATAGAGCCGGAGCCAGACAGAACATGTTATGGATAAAACCCAAGACAAACAAAGCCTTCAATAGATAGAGTCGGAGCCAGACACAAAATCTTATGCATAAAACCCAAGACAAACAAAGCCTAACATAGATAGAGCCGGAGGCAGACAGAACATGTTATGGATAAAACCCAAGACAAACAAGGCCTTCCATAGATAGAGCCGGAGCAAACAGAACATGTTATGGATAAAACCCAAGACAAAGAAAGCCTGCCATAGATAGAGCCGGAGCCAGACAGAATATGTTATGGATTAAACCCAAGACAAACGAAGCCTGCCATAGATAGAGCCGAAGCCAGACAGAACATGTTATGGATGAAACCCAAGACAAACGAAGCCTTCCATAGATAGAGACGGAGCCAGACAGAACATGTTATGGATAAAACCCAAGACAAACAAAGCCTTCCATAGATAGAGCCGGAGCGAGACAGAACATGTTATGGATAAAACCCAAGACAAACAAAGCCTGCCATAGATAAAGCCGGAGCCAGACAGAACATGTTATGGATAAACCCCAAGACAAACAAAGCCTTCCATAGATAGAGCCGGAGCCAGACAGAACATGTTATGGTTAAAACCCAAGACAAACAAAGCCTTCAATAGATAGAGACGGAGCCAGACAGAACATGTTATGGATAAAACCCAAGACAAAGTAAGCCTTCCATAGATAGAGCCGGAGCCAGACAGAACATGTTATGGATAAAAAACAAGACAAACAAAGCCTGCCATAGATAGAGCCGGAGCCAGACAGAACATGTTATGGTTAAAACACAAGACAAACAAACCTTCCAATAAATAGAGCCGGAGCCAGACAGAACATGTTATGGATAGAACCCAAGACAAACAAAGCCTTCCATAGATAGAGCCGGAGCCAGATAGAACATGTTATGGATAAAACCCAAGAAAAACAAAGCCTGCCATAGATAGAGCCTGAGCCAGACAGAATATGTTATGGATAAAACCCAAGACAAAGAAAGCCTTCCATAGATAGAGCCGGAGCCAGACAGAACATGTTATGGATAAAACCCAAGACAAACAAAGCCTGCCATAGATAGAGCCGGAGCCAGACAGAACATGTTATGGATAAAACCCAAGACAAACAAAGCCTTCCATAGATAGAGCCGGAGCCAGACAGAACATGTTATGGATAAAATCCAAGACAAACAAAGCCTGCCATAGATAGAGCCGGAGCAAGACAGAACATGTTATGGATAAAACCCAAGACAAACAAAGCCTTCCATAGATAGAGCCGGAGTCAGACAGAACATGTTATGGATAAAACCCAAGATAAATAAAGCCTTCCATAGATAGAGCCGGAGCCACAAAGAACATGTTATGGATAAAACCCAAGACAAAAAAAGCCTTCCATAGATAGAGCCGGAGCCAGACAGAACATGTTATGGATAAAAACCAAGACAAAGTAAGCCTTCCATAGATAGAGCCGGAGCCAGACAGAACATGTTATGGATAAAACCCAAGACAAACAAAGCCTTTAATAGATAGAGTCGGAGCCAGACAGAAAATCTTATGTATAAAACCCAAGACAAACAAAGCCTTACATAGATAGAGCCGGAGCCAGACAGAACATGTTATGGATAAAACCCAAGACAAACAAGGCCTTCCATAGATAGAGCCGGAGCCAGACAGAACATGTTATGGATAAAACCCAAGACAAAGAAAGTCTGGCATAGATAGAGCCGGAGCCAGACAGAATATGTTATGGATTAAACCCAAGACAAACGAAGCCTGCCATAGATAGAGCCGAAGCCAGACAGAACATGTTATGGATGAAACCCAAGACAAACAAAGCCTTCCATAGATAGAGCCGGAGCCAGACACAAAATGTTATGTATAAAACCCAAGACAAACAAAGCCTTCCATAGATAGAGCCGGAGCGAGACAGAACATGTTATGGATAAAACCCAAGACAAACTAAGCCTTCCATAGATAGAGCCGGAGCCAGTCAGAACATGTTATGGATAAAACCCAAGACAAATAAAGCCTTCAATAGATAGAGTCGGAGCCAGACAGAACATGTTATGAATAAAACCCAAGACAAACAAAGCCTGCCATAGATAGAGCCGGAGACAGACAGAACATGTTATGGATGAAACCCAAGACAAACAAAGCCTGCCATAGATAGAGCCGGAGCCAGACAGAACATGTTATGGATGAAACCCAAGACAAACAAAGCCTGCCATAGATAGAGCCGGAGCCAGACAGAACATGTTATGAATAAAACTCAAGACAAAGAAAGCCTGCCATAGATAAAGCCAGAGACAGACAGAACATGTTATGGATAAAACCCAAAACAAACAAAGCCTGCCTTAGATAGAGCCGGAGCCAGACAGAACATGTTATGGAGAAAACCCAAGACAAACAAAGCCTTCAATAGATAGAGCCGGAGCCAGACAGAACATGTTATGGATAAAACCCAAGACAAACAAAGCCTTCCATAGATAGAGCCGGAGCCAGACAGAACATGTTATGGATAAAACCCAAGACAAAGTAAGCCTGCCATAGATAGAGCCGGAGCCAGACAGAACATGTTATGGATAAACCCCAAGACAAAGAAAGCCTTCCATAGATAGAGCCGGAGCCAGACAGAACATGTTATGGATAAAACCCAAGACAAAGAAAGCCTTCCATCGATAGAGCCGGAGCCAGACAGAACATGTTATGGATAAAACGCAAGACAAACAAAGCCTGCCATAGATAGAGCCGGAGCCAGACAGAACATGTTATGGATAAAACCCAAGACAAACAAAGCCTGCCATAGATAGAGCCGGAGCCAGACAGAACATGTTATGGATAAAACCCAAGACAAACAAAGCCTTCCATAGATAGAGCCGGAGTCAGACAGAACATGTTATGGATAAAACCCAAGATAAACAAAGCCTTCCATAGATAGAGCCGGAGCCAGACAGAACATGTTATGGATAAAATCCAAGACAAACAAAGCCTGCCATAGATAGAGCCGGAGCAAGACAGAACATGTTATGGATAAAACCCAAAACAAACAAAGCCTGCCTTAGATAGAGCCGGAGCCAGACAGAACATGTTATGGATAAAACCCAAGACAAACAAAGCCTTCCATAGATAGAGCCGGAGCCAGACAGACCATGTTATGGATAAAACCCAAGACAAACAAAGCCTTCCATAGATAGAGCCGGAGCCAGAGAGAACATGTTATGGATAAAATCCAAGACAAACAAAGCCTGCCATAGATAGAGACGGAGCAAGACAGAACATGTTATGGATAAAACCCAAGACAAACAAAGCCTGCCATAGATAGAGCCGGAGCCAGACAGAACATGTTATGGATTAAACCGAAGACAAACAAAGCCTGCCATAGATAGAGCCGGAGCCAGACAGAACATGTTATGGATAGAACCCAAGACAAACAAAGCCTGCCATAGATAGAGCCCGAGCCAGAGAGAATATGTTATGGATAAAACCCATGTCAAACAAAGCCTTCCATAGATACAGCCGGAGCCAGACAGAACATGTTATCGAAAAAACCGAAGACAAACAAAGCCTACCATAGATAGAGCCGGAGCGAGACAGAACATGTTATGGATAAAACCCAAGACAAACAAAGCCTTACATAGATAGAGCCGGAGCCAGACAGAACATGTTATGGATAAAACCCAAGACAAACAAAGACTTCAATAGATAGAGCCGGAGCCAGACAGAACATGTTATGGATAAAACCCAAGAAAAACAAAGCCTTACATAGATAGAGCCGGAGCCAGACAGAACATGTTATGGATAAAACCCAAGACAAACAAAGCCTTCCAATAGATAGAGCCGGAGCCAGACAGAACATGTTATGGATAGAACCCAAGACAAACAAAGCCTGCCATAGTTAGAGCCTTGAGCCAGACAGAACATGTTATGGATGAAACCCAAGACAAAGAAAGCGTGCCATAGATAAAGCCGGAGCCAGACAGAACATGTTATGGATAAAACCCAAGACAAACAAAGTCTGCCATAGATAGAGGCGGAGCCAGACAGAACATGTTATAGATAAAACCCAAGACAAAGAAAGCCTGCCATAGATAGAGACGGAGCCAGACACAAAATGTTATGTATAAAACCCAAGACAAACAATGCCTTCCATAGATAGAGCCGGAGCCAGACAGAACATGTTATGGATAAAACCCAAGACAAAGAAAGCCTGCCATAGATAGAGCCGGAGCCAGACAGAACATGTTATGGATAAAACCCAAGACAAACAAAGCCTTCCATAGATAGAGCCGGAGTCAGACAGAACATGTTATGGATAAAACCCAAGATAAACAAAGCCTTCCATAGATAGAGCCGGAGCCAGACAGAACATGTTATGGATAAAATCCAAGACAAACAAAGCCTGCCATAGATAGAGCCGGAGCAAGACAGAACATGTTATGGATAAAACCCAAAACAAACAAAGCCTGGCTTAGATAGAGCCGGAGCCAGACAGAACATGTTATGGATAAAACCCAAGACAAACAAAGCCTTCCATAGATAGAGCCGGAGCCAGACAGACCATGTTATGGATAAAACCCAAGACAAACAAAGCCTTCCATAGATAGAGCCGGAGCCAGAGAGAACATGTTATGGATAAAATCCAAGACAAACAAAGCCTGCCATAGATAGAGACGGAGCAAGACAGAACATGTTATGGATAAAACCCAAGACAAACAAAGCCTGCCATAGATAGAGCCGGAGCCAGACAGAACATGTTATGGATTAAACCGAAGACAAACAAAGCCTGCCATAGATAGAGCCGGAGCCAGACAGAACATGTTATGGATAGAACCCAAGACAAACAAAGCCTGCCATAGATAGAGCCCGAGCCAGAGAGAATATGTTATGGATAAAACCCATGTCAAACAAAGCCTTCCATAGATACAGCCGGAGCCAGACAGAACATGTTATCGATAAAACCGAAGACAAACAAAGCCTACCATAGATAGAGCCGGAGCGAGACAGAACATGTTATGGATAAAACCCAAGACAAACAAAGCCTTACATAGATAGAGCCGGAGCCAGACAGAACATGTTATGGATAAAACCCAAGACAAACAAAGACTTCAATAGATAGAGCCGGAGCCAGACAGAACATGTTATGGATAAAACCCAAGAAAAACAAAGCCTTACATAGATAGAGCCGGAGCCAGACAGAACATGTTATGGATAAAACCCAAGACAAACAAAGCCTTCCAATAGATAGAGCCGGAGCCAGACAGAACATGTTATGGATAGAACCCAAGACAAACAAAGCCTGCCATAGTTAGAGCCTTGAGCCAGACAGAACATGTTATGGATGAAACCCAAGACAAAGAAAGCGTGCCATAGATAAAGCCGGAGCCAGACAGAACATGTTATGGATAAAACCCAAGACAAACAAAGTCTGCCATAGATAGAGGCGGAGCCAGACAGAACATGTTATAGATAAAACCCAAGACAAAGAAAGCCTGCCATAGATAGAGACGGAGCCAGACACAAAATGTTATGTATAAAACCCAAGACAAACAATGCCTTCCATAGATAGAGCCGGAGCCAGACAGAACATGTTATGGATAAAACCCAAGACAAAGAAAGCCTGCCATAGATAGAGCCGGAGCCAGACAGTACATGTTATGGATGAAACCCAAGACAAACAAAGCCTTCTATAGATAGAGCCGGAGCCAGACAGAACATGTTATGGATAAAACCCAAGACAAACGAAGCCTTCCATAGATAGAGCCGGAGCGAGACAGAACATGTTATGGATAAAACCCAAGACAAACTAAGCCTTCCATAGATAGAGCCGGAGCCAGACAGAACATGTTATGGATAAAACCCAAGACAAACTAAGCCTTCCATAGATAGAGCCGGAGCCAGACAGAACATGTTATGGATAAAACCCAAGACAAAGAAAGCCTTCAATAGATAGAGCCGGAGCCAGACAGAACATGTTATGAATAAAACCCAAGACAAACAAAGCCTTCCATAGATAGAGCCGGAGCCAGACAGAAGATGTTATGGATAAAAACCCAAGGCAAACAAAGCCTTCCATAGATAGAGCCGGAGCCAGGCATAACATGTTATGGATAAGACCCAAGACAAACAAAGCATTCAATAGATAGAGCCGGAGCCACACAGAACATGTTATGGATAAAAGCCAAGACACACAAAGCCTTACATAGATAGAGCCGAAGCCAGACACAAAATTTTATGTATAAACCCAAGACAAACAAAGCCTTCCAATAGATAGAGCCGGAGCCAGACAGAACATGTTATGGATAGAACCCAAGACAAACAAAGCCTTCCAAAGATAGAGACGGAGCCAGATAGAAAATGTTATGCATAAAACCCAAGACAAACAAAGCCTTCCATAGATAGAGCCGGAGCCAGACAGAACATGTTATGGATGAAACCCAAGACAAACAGAGCCTGCCATAGATAGAGCCGGAGCCAGACAGA
Organism: Ascarosepion bandense; assembly: GCA_037127315.1. Taxonomy (NCBI): domain Eukaryota; kingdom Metazoa; phylum Mollusca; class Cephalopoda; order Sepiida; family Sepiidae; genus Ascarosepion; species Ascarosepion bandense. The sequence goes on from JBBBDQ010001544.1 coordinate 867,541, forward strand.
ACATGTTATGGATAAAACCCAAGACAAAGAAAGCCTGCCATAGATAGAGACGGAGCCAGACACAAAATGTTATGTATAAAACCCAAGACAAACAAGGCCTTCCATAGATAGAGCCGGAGCCAGACAGAACTTGTTATGGATAAAACCCAAGACAAAGAAAGCCTGCCATAGACAGAGCCGGAGCCAGACAGAATATGTTATGGATTAAACCCAAGACAACCGAAGCCTGCCATAGATAGAGACGAAGCCAGACAGAACATGTTATGGATGAAACCCAAGACAAACAAAGCCTTCCATAGATAGAGCCGGAGCGAGACAGAACATGTTATGGATAAAAACCAAGACAAACAAAGCCTTCCATAGATAGAGCCGGAGCGAGACAGAACATGTTATGGATAAAACCCAAGACAAACTAAGCCTTCCACAGATAGAGCCGGAGCCAGACAGAACATGTTATGGATAAAACCCAAGACAAACAAAGCCTGCCATAGATAGAGCCGGATCCAGACAGAAAATGTGATGGATGAAACCCAAGACAAACAAAGCCTGCTATAGCTAGAGCCGGAGCCAGACAGAACATGTTATGGATGAAACCCAAGACAAACAAAGCCTGCCATAGATAGAGCCGGAGCCAGACAGAATATGTTATGAATAAAACTCAAGACAAAGAAAGCCTGCCATAGATAAAGCCGGAGACAGACAGAACATGTTATGGATAAAACCCAAGACAAACAAAGCCTGCCATAGATAGAGCCGCAGCCAGACAGAACATGTTATGGATAAAACCCAAGACAAACAAAGACTTCCATAGATAGAGCCGGAGCCAGACAGAAGATGTTATGGATAAAAACCCAAGGCAAACAAAGCCTTCCATAGATAGAGCCGGAGCCAGGCAGAACATGTTATGGATAAAACCCAAGACAAACAAAGCCTGCCATAGATAGAACCGGAGCAAGACAGAACATGTTATGGATAAAACCCAAGACAAACAAAGCATTCAATAGATAGAGCCGGAGCCAGACAGAACATGTTATGGATAAAAGCCAAGACACACAAAGCCTTACATAGATAGAGCCGTAGCCAGACACAAAATTTTATGTATAAAACCCAAGACAAACAAAGCCTTCCAATAGATAGAGCCGGAGCCAGACAGAACATGTTATGGATAGAACCCAAGACAAACAAAGCCTTCCATAGATAGAGCCGGAGCCAGATAGAACATGTTATGGATAAAACCCAAGACAAACAAAGCCTTCCATAGATAGAGCCGGAGCCAGACAGAACATGTTATGTATAAAACCCAAGACAAACAAAGCCTGCCATAGATAGAGCCGGAGCCAGACAGAACATGTTATGGATGAAACCAAGACAAACAAAGCCTGCCATAGATAGAGCCGGAGCCAGACAGAACATGTTATGGATAAAACCCAAGACAAACAAAGCCTGCCATAGATAGAGCCGGAGCCAGACAGAACATGTTATGGATTAAACTCAAAACAAACAAAGCCTGCCATAGATAGAGCCAGGAGCCAGACAGAACATGTTATGGATAAAACCCAAGACAAACAAAGCCTTCCATAGATGGAGCCGGACGAGACAGAACATGTTATGGATAAAACCCAAGACAAACAAAGCCTTCAATAGATAGAGCCGGAGCCAGACACAAAATCTTATGTATAAAACCTAAGACAAACAAAGCCTTCCAATAGATAGAGCCGGGAGCCAGACAGAACATGTTATGGATAGAACCCAAGACAAACAAAGCCTTCCATAGATAGAGCCGGAGCCAGACAGAACATGTTATGGATGAAACCCAAGACAAACAAAGCCTGCCATAGATAGAGCCGGAGCCAGACACAAAATGTTATGTATAAAACCCGAGACAAACAAAGCCTTCCATAGATAGAGCCGGAGCCAGACAGAACATGTTATGGATAAAACCCAAGACAAACAAAGCCTGCCATAGATAGAGCCGGAGCCAGACAGAACATGTTATGGATAAAACCAAAGACAAACAAAGACTTCCATAGATAGAGCCGGAGCCAGACAGAACATGTTATGGATAAAACCCAAGACAAACAAAGCCTTCCATATATAGAGCCGGAGCCAGACAGAAGATGTTATGGATAAAAACCCAAGGCAAAAAAACCTTCAATATATAGAGCCGGAGCCAGACACAAAATCTTATGTATAAAACCCAAGACAAACAAAGCCTGCCATAGATAGAACCGGAGCCAGACAGAACATGTTATGGATAGAACCCAAGACAAACAAAGCCTGCCATAGATAGAGACGGAGCCAGACAGAACATGTTATGGATGAAACCCAAGACAAAGAAAGCCTGCCATAGATAAAGCCGGAGCCAGACAGAACATGTTATGGATAAAACCCAAGACAAACAAAGTCTGCCATAGATAGAGACGGAGCCAGACAGAACATGTTATAGATAAAACCCAAGACAAAGAAAGCCTGCCATAGATAGAGACGGAGCAAGACACAAAATGTTACGTATAAAACCCAAGTCAAACAAGGCCTTCCATAGATAGAGCCGGAGCGAGACAGAACATGTTATGGATAAAACCCAAGACAAACAAAGCCTTACATAGATAGAGCCGGAGCCAGACAGAATATGTTATGGATAAAACCCAAGTCAAACAAAGACTTCAATAGATAGAGCCGGAGCCAGACAGAACATGTTATGGATAAAACCCAAGACAAACAAAGCCTTACATAGATAGAGCCGGAGCCAGACAGAACATGTTATGGATAAAACCCAAGACAAAAAAACCTTCAATATATAGAGCCGGAGACAGACACAAAATCTTATGTATAAAACCCAAGACAAACAAAGCCTTCCAATAGATAGAGCCGGAGCCACACAGAACATGTTATGGATAGAACCCAAGACAAACAAAGCCTGCCATAGATAGAGCCGGAGCCAGAGAGAACATGTCATGGATGAAACCCAAGACAAAGAAAGCCTGCCATAGATAAAGCCGGAGCCAGACAGAACATGTTATGGATAAAACCCAAGACAAACAAAGTCTGCCATAGATAGAGCCGGAGCCAGACAGAACATGTTATAGATAAAATCCAAGACAAAGAAAGCCTGCCATAGATAGAGACGGAGCAAGACACAAAATGTTACGTATAAAACCCAAGACAAACAAGGCCTTCCATAGATAGAGCCGGAGCCAGACAGAACATGTTATGGATGAAACCCAAGACAAACAAAGCCTTCCATAGATAGAGCCGGAGCCAGACAGAACATGTTATGGATAAAACCCAAGACAAACAAAGCCTTCCATAGATAGAGCCGGAGCGAGACAAAACATGTTATGGATAAAACCCAAGACAAACAAAGTCTGCCATAGATAGAGCCGGAGCCAGACAGAATATGTTATAGATAAAACCCAAGACAAAGAAAGCCTGCCATAGATAGAGACGGAGCCAGACACAAAATGTTATGTATAAAACCCAAGACAAACAAGGCCTTCCATAGATAGAGCCGGAGCCAGACAGAACATGTTATGGATGAAACCCAAGATAAACAAAGCCTGCCATAGATAGAGCCGGAGCCAGACAGAACATGTTATGGATAAAACCCAAGACAAACAAAGCCTTCCAATAGATAGAGCCTGAACCAGACAGAACATGTTATGGATAGAACCCAAGACAAACAAAGCCTTCCATAGATAGAGCCGGAGCCAGATAGAACATGTTATGGATAAAGACCAAGACAAACAAAGCCTGACATAGATAGAGCCGGAGCCAGACAGAACATGTTATGAATAAAACTCAAGACAAAGAAAGCCTGCCATAGATAAACCCGGAGCCAGACAGAACATGTTATGGATAAAACCCAAGACAAACAAAGTCTGCCATAGATAGAGTCGGAGCCAGACAGAACATGTTATGGATAAAACCCAAGACAAACAAAGCCTGCCATAGATAGAGCCGGAGCCAGAGAGAATATGTTATGGATAAAACCCATGTCAAACAAAGCCTTCCATAGATAGAGCCGGAGCCAGACAGAACATGTCATGGATAAAACCCAAGACAAACAAAGCCTTCCATAGATAGAGCCGGAGCGAGACAGAACATGTTATGTATAAAACCCAAGACAAACAAAGCCTTCCATAGATAGAGCCGGAGCCAGAGAGAATATGTTATGAATAAACGCATGTCAAACAAAGCCTTCCATAGATACAGGCGGAGCCAGACAGAACATGTTATGGATAAAACCGAAGACAAACAAAGCCTACCATAGATAGAGCCGGAGCGAGACAGAACATGTTATGGATGAAACCCAAGACAAACAAAGCCTTCCATAGATAGAGCCGGAGCCAGACAGAACATGTTATGGATAAAACCCAAGACAAACAAAGCCTTCCATAGATAGAGCCGGAGCGAGACAGAACATGTTATGGATAAAACCCAAGACAAACTAAGCCTTCCACAGATAGAGCCGGAGCCAGACAGAACATGTCATGGATAAAACCCAAGACAAAAAAACCTTCAATATATAGAGCCGGAGCCAGACACAAAATCTTATGTATAAAACCCAAGACAAACAAAGCCTTCCAATAGATAGAGCCGGAGCCAGACAGAATATGTTATGGATAGAACCCAAGACAAACAAAGCCTGCCATAGATAGAGCCGGAGCCAGACAGAACATGTTATGGATGAAACCCAAGACAAAGAAAGCCTGCCATAGATAAAGCCAGAGCCAGACAGAACATGTTATGGATAAAACCCAAGACAAACAAAGTCTGCCATAGATAGAGACGGAGCTAGACAGAACATGTTATAGATAAAACCCAAGACAAAGAAAGCCTGCCATAGATAGAGACGGAGCAAGACACAAAATGTTACGTATAAAACCCAAGACAAACAAGGCCTTCCATAGATAGAGCCGGAGCCAGACAGAACATGTTATGGATGAAACCCAAGACAAACAAAGCCTTCCATAGATAGAGCCGGAGCCAGACAGAACATGTTATGGATAAAACCCAAGACAAACAAAGCCTTCCATAGATAGAGCCGGAGCGAGAAAGAACATGTTATGGATAAAACCCAAGACAAGCAAAGTCTGCCATAGATAGAGCCGGATCCAGACAGAATATGTTATGGATGAAACCCAAGACAAAGAAAGCCTGCCATAGATAAAGCCGGAGCCAGACAGAACATGTTATGGATAAAACCCAAGGCAAACAAAGCCTGCCATAGATGGAGCCGGAGCCAGACAGAACATGTTATGGTTGAAACCCAAGACAAACAAAGCCTGCCATAGATAGAGCCGGAGCCAGACAGAATATGTTATGGATAAAACCCAAGACAAACAAAGCCTTCCAATACATAGAGCCTGAACCAGACAGAACATGTTATGGATAGAACCCAAGACAAACAAAGACTTCCATAGATAGAGCCGGAGCCAGATAGAACATGTTATGGATAAAGACCAAGACAAACAAAGCCTGCAATAGATAGAGCCGGAGCCAGACAGAACATGTTATGAATAAAACTCAAGACAAAGAAAGCCTGCCATAGATAAACCCGGAGCCAGACAGAACATGTTATGGATAAAACCCAAGACAAACAAAGTCTGCCATAGATAGAGCCGGAGCCAGACAGAATATGTTATAGATAAAACCCAAGACAAAGAAAGCCTGCCATAGATAGAGACGGAGCCAGACACAAAATGTTATGTATAAAACCCAAGACAAACAAGGCCTTCCATAGATAGAGCCGGAGCCAGACAGAACATGTTATGGATAAAACCCAAGACAAACAAAGCCTTCCATAGATAGAGCCGGAGCGAGACAGAACATGTTATGGATAAAACCCAAGACAAACTAAGCCTGCCATAGATAGAGCCGGAGCCAGACAGAACATGTTATGGATAAAACCCAAGACAAACTAAGCCTTCCATAGATAGAGCCGGAGCCAGACAGAACATGTTATGAATAAAACCCAAGACAAACAAAGCCTGCCATAGATAGAGCCGGAGCCAGACAGAACATGTTATGGATAAAACCCAAGACAAACAAAGCCTGCCATAGATAGAGCCTGAGCCAGACAGAACATGTTATGGATAGAACCCAAGACAAACAAAGCCTTCCAATAGATAGAGCCGGAGCCAGACAGAACATGTTATCGATAAAACCCAAGGCAAAAAAAGCCTGCCATAGATAGAGCCGGAGCCAGACAGAACATGTTATGGATAAAACCCAAGACAAACAAAGCCTGCCATAGATAGAGCCGGAGCCAGACAGAACATGTTATGGATAGAACCCAAGACAAACAAAGCCTTCCAATAGATAGAGCCGGAGCCAGACAGAACATGTTATGGATAGAACCCAAGACAAACAAAGCCTGCCATAGATAGAGCCGGAGCCAGACAGAACATGTTATGGATAGAACCCAAGACAAACAAAGCCTTCCATAGATAGAGCCGGAGCCAGACAGAACATGTTATCGATAAAACCCAAGGCAAAAAAAGCCTGCCATAGATAGAGCCGGAGCCAGACAGAACATGTTATGGATAAAACCCAAGACAAACAAAGCCTGCCATAGATAGAGCCGGAGCCAGACAGAACATGTTATGGATAGAACCCAAGACAAACAAAGCCTTCCAATAGATAGAGCCGGAGCCAGACAGAACATGTTATGGATAGAACCCAAGACAAACAAAGCCTGCCATAGATAGAGCCGGAGCCAGACAGAACATGTTATGGATAGAACCCAAGACAAACAAAGCCTTCCATAGATAGAGCCGGAGCCAGACAGAACATGTTATGGATAAAACTCAAGACAAAGAAAGCCTGCCATAGATAAAGCCGGAGCCAGACAGAACATGTTATGGATAAAACCCAAGACAAACAAAGCCGTCCATAGATAGAGCCGGAGGCAGATAGAACATGTTATGGATAAAACCCAAGACAAACAAAGCCTGCCATAGACAGAGCCGTAGCCAGACAGAACATGTTATGGATAAAACCCAAGACAAACAAAGCCTTCCATAGATAGAACCGGAGCCAGACAGAACATGTTATGGATAAAGCCCAAGCCAAACAAAGGCTTCCATAGATAGAGCCGGAGCCAAATAGAACATGTTATGGATAAAACCCAAGACAAACAAAGCCTGCCATAGATAGAGCCTAAGCCAGACAGAACATGCTATGGATAAAACCGAAGACAAAAAAAGCCTTCAATAGATAGAGCCGGAGCCAGACAGAACATGTTATGGATAAAACCCAAGGCAAAAAAAGCCTGCCATAGATAGAGCCGGAGCCAGACAGAACATGTTATGGATAAAACCCCAGACAATGAAAGCCTGCCATAGATAGAGCCGGAGCCAGACAGAACATTTTATGGATAAAACCCAAGACAAAGAAAGCCTGCCATAGATAGAGCCTGAGCCAGACAGAACATGTTATGGATAAAACCCCAGACAATGAAAGCCTGCCATAGATAGAGCCGGAGCCAGACAGAACATGTTATGGATAAAACACAAGACAAACAAAGCTTTCCATAGATAGAGCCGGAGGCAGAGACAGAACATGTTATGGATAAAACCCAAGACAAACAAAGCCTGCCATAGATAGAGCCGGAGCCAGACAGAACATGTTATGGATAAAACCCAAGACAAACAAAGCCTGCCATAGATAGAGCAGGAGCCAGACAGAAAATGTTATGGATAAAGACCAAGACAAAGAAAGCCTGCCATAGATAGAGCCGGAGCCAGACAGAACATGTTATAGATAAAACCCAAGACAAACTAAGCCTTCAATAGATAGAGCCGGAGCCATACACAAAATCTTATGTATAAAACCCAAGACAAACAAAGCCTTACATAGATAGAGCCGGAGCCAGACAGAACATGTTATGGATAAAACCCAAGACAAAGAAAGCCTGCCATAGATAGAGCCGGAGCCAGACAGAACATGTTATGGATAAAACTCAAGAAAAACAAAGCCCGCCATAGACAGAGCCGGAGCCAGACAGAACATGTTATGGATAACACCCAAGACAAAAAAAGCCTGCCATAGATAGAGCCGGAGCCAGACAGAACATGTTATGGATAAAACCCAAGGCAAAAAAAGCCTGCCATAGATAGAGCCGGAGCCAGACAGAACATGTTATGAATAAAACCCAAGACAAACAAAGCCTGCCATAGATAGAGCCGGAGCCAGACAGAACATGTTATGGATAAAACCCAAGACAAACAAAACCTTCCATAGATAGAGCCGGAGCCAGACAGAACATGTTATGGATAAAACCCAAGACAATCAAAGCCTTCCAATAGATAGAGCCGGAGCCAGACAGAACATGTTATGGATAGAACCCAAGACAAACAAAGACTGCCATAGATAGAGCCGGACCCAGACAGAACATGTTATGGATAGAACCCAAGACAAACAAAGCCTTCCATAGATAGAGCCGGAGCCAGACAGAACATGTTATGGATAAAACACAAGACAAACAAAGCCTTCCATAGATAGAGCCGGAGCGAGACAGAACATGTTATGGATAAAACCCAAGACAAACAATGCCTTCAATAGATAGAGCCGGAGCCAGACAGAACATGTTATGGATAAAACCCCAGACAAAAAAAGCCTGCCATAGGTAGAGCCGGAGCGAGACAGAACATGTTATGGATAAAACCCAAGACAAACAATGCCTTCAATAGATAGAGCCGGAGCCAGACAGAACATGTTATGGATAAAACCCAAGACAAACAAAGCCTGCCATAGATAGAGCCTAAGCCAGACAGAACATGCTATGGATAAAACCGAAGACAAAAAAAGCCTTCAATAGATAGAGCCGGAGCCAGACAGAACATGTTATGGATAAAACCCAAGGCAAAAAAAGCCTGCCATAGATAGAGCCGGAGCCAGACAGAACATGTTATGGATAAAACCCCAGACAATGAAAGCCTGTCATAGATAGAGCCGGAGCCAGACAGAACATTTTATGGATAAAACCCAAGACAAAGAAAGCCTGCCATAGATAGAGCCTGAGCCAGACAGAACATGTTATGGATAAAACCCAAGACAAACAAAGCCTGCCATAGACAGAGCCGGAGCCAGACAGAACATGTCATGGATAAAACCCAAGACAAACAAAGCCTGCCATAGATAGAGCCGGAGCCAGACAGAACATGTTATGGATAAAACCCAAGACAAACAAAGCCTTCCATAGATAGAGCCGGAGCGAGACAGAACATGTTATGGATAAAACCCAAGACAAACTAAGCCTTCAATAGATAGAGCCGGAGCCATACACAAAATCTTATGTATAAAACCCAAGACAAACAAAGCCTTCAATAGATAGAGCCGGAGCCAGACAGAACATGTTATGGATAGAACCCAACACAAACAAAGCCTTCCATGGATAGAGCCGGAGCCAGATAGAACATGTTATGGATAAAACCCAAGACAAACAAAGCCTGCCATAGACAGAGCCGGAGCCAGACAGATCATGTTATGGATAAAACCCAAGACAAAAAAGCCTGCCATAGATAGAGCCGGAGCCAGACAGAACATGTTATGGATAAAACCTAAGACAAACTAAGCCTTCCATAGATAGAGCCGGAGCCAGACAGAACATGTTATGGATGAAACCCAAGACAAACAAAGCCTTCCATAGATAGAGCCGGAGCCAGACAGAACATGTTATGGATAAAACCCAAGACAAACAAAGCCTTCCATAGATAGAGCCGGAGCGAGAAAGAACATGTTATGGATAAAACCCAAGACAAGCAAAGTCTGCCATAGATAGAGCCGGATCCAGACAGAATATGTTATGGATGAAACCCAAGACAAAGAAAGCCTGCCATAGATAAAGCCGGAGCCAGACAGAACATGTTATGGATAAAACCCAAGGCAAACAAAGCCTGCCATAGATAGAGCCGGAGCCAGACAGAACATGTTATGGTTGAAACCCAAGACAAACAAAGCCTGCCATAGATAGAGCCGGAGCCAGACAGAATATGTTATGGATAAAACCCAAGACAAACAAAGCCTTCCAATACATAGAGCCTGAACCAGACAGAACATGTTATGGATAGAACCCAAGACAAACAAAGCCTTCCATAGATAGAGCCGGAGCCAGATAGAACATGTTATGGATAAAGACCAAGACAAACAAAGCCTGCAATAGATAGAGCCGGAGCCAGACAGAACATGTTATGAATAAAACTCAAGACAAAGAAAGCCTGCCATAGATAAACCCGGAGCCAGACAGAACATGTTATGGATAAAACCCAAGACAAACAAAGTCTGCCATAGATAGAGCCGGAGCCAGACAGAATATGTTATAGATAAAACCCAAGACAAAGAAAGCCTGCCATAGATAGAGACGGAGCCAGACACAAAATGTTATGTATAAAACCCAAGACAAACAAGGCCTTCCATAGATAGAGCCGGAGCCAGACAGAACATGTTATGGATAAAACCCAAGACAAACAAAGCCTTCCATAGATAGAGCCGGAGCGAGACAGAACATGTTATGGATAAAACCCAAGACAAACTAAGCCTGCCATAGATAGAGCCGGAGCCAGACAGAACATGTTATGGATAAAACCCAAGACAAACTAAGCCTTCCATAGATAGAGCCGGAGCCAGACAGAACATGTTATGAATAAAACCCAAGACAAACAAAGCCTGCCATAGATAGAGCCGGAGCCAGACAGAACATGTTATGGATAAAACCCAAGACAAACAAAGCCTGCCATAGATAGAGCCTGAGCCAGACAGAACATGTTATGGATAGAACCCAAGACAAACAAAGCCTTCCAATAGATAGAGCCGGAGCCAGACAGAACATGTTATCGATAAAACCCAAGGCAAAAAAAGCCTGCCATAGATAGAGCCGGAGCCAGACAGAACATGTTATGGATAAAACCCAAGACAAACAAAGCCTGCCATAGATAGAGCCGGAGCCAGACAGAACATGTTATGGATAGAACCCAAGACAAACAAAGCCTTCCAATAGATAGAGCCGGAGCCAGACAGAACATGTTATGGATAGAACCCAAGACAAACAAAGCCTGCCATAGATAGAGCCGGAGCCAGACAGAACATGTTATGGATAGAACCCAAGACAAACAAAGCCTTCCATAGATAGAGCCGGAGCCAGACAGAACATGTTATGGATAAAACTCAAGACAAAGAAAGCCTGCCATAGATAAAGCCGGAGCCAGACAGAACATGTTATGGATAAAACACAAGACAAACAAAGCCGTCCATAGATAGAGCCGGAGGCAGATAGAACATGTTATGGATAAAACCCAAGACAAACAAAGCCTGCCATAGACAGAGCCGTAGCCAGACAGAACATGTTATGGATAAAACCCAAGACAAACAAAGCCTTCCATAGATAGAACCGGAGCCAGACAGAACATGTTATGGATAAAGCCCAAGCCAAACAAAGGCTTCCATAGATAGAGCCGGAGCCAAATAGAACATGTTATGGATAAAACCCAAGACAAACAAAGCCTGCCATAGATAGAGCCTAAGCCAGACAGAACATGCTATGGATAAAACCGAAGACAAAAAAAAGCCTTCAATAGATAGAGCCGGAGCCAGACAGAACATGTTATGGATAAAACCCAAGGCAAAAAAAGCCTGCCATAGATAGAGCCGGAGCCAGACAGAACATGTTATGGATAAAACCCCAGACAATGAAAGCCTGCCATAGATAGAGCCGGAGCCAGACAGAACATTTTATGGATAAAACCCAAGACAAAGAAAGCCTGCCATAGATAGAGCCTGAGCCAGACAGAACATGTTATGGATAAAACCCCAGACAATGAAAGCCTGCCATAGATAGAGCCGGAGCCAGACAGAACATGTTATGGATAAAACACAAGACAAACAAAGCTTTCCATAGATAGAGCCGGAGCGAGACAGAACATGTTATGGATAAAACCCAAGACAAACAAAGCCTGCCATAGATAGAGCCGGAGCCAGACAGAACATGTTATGGATAAAACCCAAGACAAACAAAGCCTGCCATAGATAGAGCAGGAGCCAGACAGAAAATGTTATGGATAAAGACCAAGACAAAGAAAGCCTGCCATAGATAGAGCCGGAGCCAGACAGAACATGTTATAGATAAAACCCAAGACAAACTAAGCCTTCAATAGATAGAGCCGGAGCCATACACAAAATCTTATGTATAAAACCCAAGACAAACAAAGCCTTACATAGATAGAGCCGGAGCCAGACAGAACATGTTATGGATAAAACCCAAGACAAAGAAAGCCTGCCATAGATAGAGCCGGAGCCAGACAGAACATGTTATGGATAAAACTCAAGAAAAACAAAGCCCGCCATAGACAGAGCCGGAGCCAGACAGAACATGTTATGGATAACACCCAAGACAAAAAAAGCCTGCCATAGATAGAGCCGGAGCCAGACAGAACATGTTATGGATAAAACCCAAGGCAAAAAAAGCCTGCCATAGATAGAGCCGGAGCCAGACAGAACATGTTATGAATAAAACCCAAGACAAACAAAGCCTGCCATAGATAGAGCCGGAGCCAGACAGAACATGTTATGGATAAAACCCAAGACAAACAAAACCTTCCATAGATAGAGCCGGAGCCAGACAGAACATGTTATGGATAAAACCCAAGACAATCAAAGCCTTCCAATAGATAGAGCCCAGCCAGACAGAACATGTTATGGATAGAACCCAAGACAAACAAAGACTGCCATAGATAGAGCCGGAGCCAGACAGAACATGTTATGGATAGAACCCAAGACAAACAAAGCCTTCCATAGATAGAGCCGGAGCCAGACAGAACATGTTATGGATAAAACACAAGACAAACAAAGCCTTCCATAGATAGAGCCGGAGCGAGACAGAACATGTTATGGATAAAACCCAAGACAAACAATGCCTTCCATAGATAGAGCCGGAGCCAGACAGAACATGTTATGGATAAAACCCCAGACAAAAAAAGCCTGCCATAGGTAGAGCCGGAGCGAGACAGAACATGTTATGGATAAAACCCAAGACAAACAATGCCTTCAATAGATAGAGCCGGAGCCAGACAGAACATGTTATGGATAAAACCCAAGACAAACAAAGCCTGCCATAGATAGAGCCTAAGCCAGACAGAACATGCTATGGATAAAACCGAAGACAAAAAAGCCTTCAATAGATAGAGCCGGAGCCAGACAGAACATGTTATGGATAAAACCCAAGGCAAAAAAAGCCTGCCATAGATAGAGCCGGAGCCAGACAGAACATGTTATGGATAAAACCCCAGACAATGAAAGCCTGTCATAGATAGAGCCGGAGCCAGACAGAACATTTTATGGATAAAACCCAAGACAAAGAAAGCCTGCCATAGATAGAGCCTGAGCCAGACAGAACATGTTATGGATAAAACCCAAGACAAACAAAGCCTGCCATAGACAGAGCCGGAGCCAGACAGAACATGTCATGGATAAAACCCAAGACAAACAAAGCCTGCCATAGATAGAGCCGGAGCCAGACAGAACATGTTATGGATAAAACCCAAGACAAACAAAGCCTTCCATAGATAGAGCCGGAGCGAGACAGAACATGTTATGGATAAAACCCAAGACAAACTAAGCCTTCAATAGATAGAGCCGGAGCCATACACAAAATCTTATGTATAAAACCCAAGACAAACAAAGCCTTCAATAGATAGAGCCGGAGCCAGACAGAACATGTTATGGATAGAACCCAACACAAACAAAGCCTTCCATGGATAGAGCCGGAGCCAGATAGAACATGTTATGGATAAAACCCAAGACAAACAAAGCCTGCCATAGACAGAGCCGGAGCCAGACAGATCATGTTATGGATAAAACCCAAGACAAAAAAGCCTGCCATAGATAGAGCCGGAGCCAGACAGAACATGTTATGGATAAAACACAAGACAAACAAAGCTTTCCATAGATAGAGCCGGAGCGAGACAGAACATGTTATGGATAAAACCTAAGACAAACTAAGCCTTCCATAGATAGAGCCGGAGCCAGACAGAACATGTTATGGATAAAACCCAAGACAAACAATGCCTTCAATAGATAGAGCCGGAGCCAGACAGAACATGTTATGGATAAAACCCCAGACAAACAAAGCCTGCCATAGATAGAGCCGGAGCCAGACAGAACATGTTATGGATAAAACCCAAGACAAACAAAGCCTGCCATAGATAGAGCCGGAGCCAGACAGAACATGTTATGGATAAAGCCCAAGCCAAACAAAGGCTTCCATAGATAGAGCCGGAGCCAGACAGAACATGTTATGGATAAAACCCAAGACAAACAAAGCCTGCCATAGATAGAGCCGGAGCCAGACAGAACATGTTATGGATAAAACCGAAGACAAAAAAAGCCTTCAATAGATAGAGCCGGAGCCAGACAGAACATGTTATGGATAAAACCCCAGACAATGAAAGCCTGCCATAGATAGAGCCGGCGCCAGACAGAACATTTTATGGATAAAACCCAAGACAAAGAAAGCCTGCCATAGATAGAGCCTGAGCCAGACAGAAAATGTTATGGATAAAACCCAAGACAAACAAAGCCTGCCATAGACAGAGCCGGAGCCAGACAGAACATGTTATGGATAAAACCCAAGACAAACAAAGCCTGCCATAGATAGAGCCGGAGCCAGACAGAACATGTTATGGATAAAACCCAAGACAAACAAAGCCTTCCATAGATAGAGCCGGAGCGAGACAGAACATGTTATGGATAAAACCCAAGACAAACTAAGCCTTCAATAGATAGAGCCGGAGCCATACACAAAATCTTATGTATAAAACCCAAGACAAACAAAGCCTTACATAGATAGAGCCGGAGCCAGACAGAACATGTTATGGATAGAACCCAACACAAACAAAGCCTTCCATGGATAGAGCCGGAGCCAGATAGAACATGTTATGGATAAAACCCAAGACAAACAAAGCCTGCCATAGACAGAGCCGGAGCCAGACAGAACATGTTATGGAAAAAACCCAAGACAAAAAAAGCCTGCCATAGATAGAGCCTGAGCCAGACAGAACATGTTATGGATAAAACACAAGACAAACAAAGCATCCATAGATAGAGCCGGAGCGAGACAGAACCTGTTATGGATAAAACCTAAGACAACCTAAGCCTTCCATAGATAGAGCTGGAGCCAGACAGAACACAATATGTGGATAAAACCCAAGTCAAACAATGCCTTCAATAGATAGAGCCGGAGCCAGACAGAACATGTTATGGATAAAACCCCAGACAAACAAAGCCTGCAATAGATAGAGCCGAGCCAGACAGAACATGTTATGGATAAAACCCAAGACAAACAAAGCCTGCCATAGATAGAGCCGGAGCCAGACAGAACATGTTATGGATAAAGCCTAAGCCAAACAAAGGCTTCCATAGATAGAGCCGGAGCCAAATAGAACATGTTATGGATAAAAAACCCAAGACAAACAAAGCCTGCCATAGATAGAGCCTGAGCCAGACAGAAACACAAAGCAGATAAAACCGAAGACAAAAAGCCTTCAATAGATAGAGCCGGAGCCAGACAGAAAATCTTATGTATAAAACCCAAGACAAACAAAGCCTTACATAGATAGAGCCGGAGCCAGACAGAACATGTTATGGATAAAAACCAAGACAAAGAAAGCCTTCAATAGATAGAGCCGGAGCCAGACACAAAATCTTATGTATAAACCCAAGACAAACAAAGCCCATAGATAGAGCCGAGCCAGACAGAAACATGTTATGGATAAACCCAAGACAACCAAGCCTTCCATAGATAGAGCCGGAGCCAGACAGAACATGTTATGGATAAAACTCAAGACAAACAAAGCCTTCAATAGATAGAGCCGAGCCATACACAAAATCTTATGTATAAACCCAAGACAAACAAAGCTCTACATAGATAGAGCCGGAGCCAGACAGAACATGTTATGGATAAACCCAAGACAAACAAAGCCTGCCATAGATAGAGCTGGAGCCAGACAGAACATGTTATGTATAAAACCCCAGACAAAGAAAGCTCATGTAGATAGAGCTGGAGCCAGACAGAAAATCTTATGTATAAAAAACCCAAGACAAACAAAGCCTTACATAGATAGAGCTGGAGCCAGACACAGAACATGTTATGGATAAACCAAGACAAAGAAAGCCTTCAATAGATAGGAGCGGAGCCAGACACAAAATCTTATGTATAAACCCAAGACAAACAAAGCCTTCCATAGATAGAGCGGGAGCCAGACAGAACATGTTATGGATAAAACCCAAGACAAACGTGTTCTCCATAGATAGAGCCGGAGCCAGACAGAACATGTTATGGATAAAACCCAAGACAAACAAAGCCTTCAATAGATAGAGCTGGAGCCATACACAAAATCTTATGTATAAAACCCAAGACAAACAAAGCCTTACATAGATAGAGCTGGAGCCAGACAGAACATGTTATGGATAAAACCCAAGACAAACAAAGCCTGCCATAGATAGAGCTGGAGCCAGACAGAACATGTTATGTATAAAACCCCAGACAAAGAAAGCCTGCCAGAGATAGAGCCGGAGCCAGACAGAACATTTTATGGATAAAACCCAAGACAAAAAAAACCTGCCATAGTTAGAGCCGGAGCCAGCAGAACATGTTATGGATAAAACCCAAGACAAAAAAAGCCTGCCATAGATAGAGCCGGAGCCAGACAGAACATGTTATGGATAAAACCCCAGACAATGAAAGCCTGCCATAGATAGAGCCGGAGCCAGACAGAACATTTTATGGATAAAACCCAAGACAAAGAAAGCCTGCCATAGATAGAGCCTGAGCCAGACAGAACATGTTATGGATAAAACCCAAGACAAACAAAGCCTGCCATAGACAGAGCCGGAGCCAGACAGAACATGTTATGGATAAAACCCAAGACAAACAAAGCCTGCCATAGATAGAGCCGGAGCCAGACAGAACATGTTATGGATAAAAACCAAGACAAAGAAAGCCTTCAATAGATAGAGCCGGAGCCAGACACAAAATCTTATGTATAAAACCCAAGACAAACAAAGCCTTCCATAGATAGAGCCGGAGCGAGACAGAACATTTTATGGATAAAACCCAAGACAAACTAAGCCTTCCATAGATAGAGCCGGAGCCAGACAGAACATGTTATGGATAAAACCCAAGACAAACAAAGCCTTCAATAGATAGAGCCGGAGCCATACACAAAATCTTATGTATAAAACCCAAGACAAACAAAGCCTTACATAGATAGAGCCGGAGCCAGACAGAACATGTTATGGATAAAACCCAAGACAAACAAAGCCTGCCATAGATAGAGCCGGAGCCAGACAGAACATGTTATGGATAAAACCCCAGACAAAGAAAGCCTGCCGTAGATAGAGCCGGAGCCAGACAGAACATTTTATGGATAAAACCGAAGACAAAAAAAACCTGCCATAGTTAGAGCCGGAGCCAGCAGAACATGTTATGGATAAAACCCAAGAGAAAAAAAGCCTGCCATAGATAGAGCCGGAGCCAGACAGAACATGTTATGGATAAAACCCCAGACAATGAAAGCCTGCCATAGATAGAGCCGGAGCCAGACAGAACATTTTATGGATAAAACCCAAGACAAAGAAAGCCTGCCATAGATAGAGCCTGAGCCAGACAGAACATGTTATGGATAAAACCCAAGACAAACAAAGCCTGCCATAGACAGAGCCGGAGCCAGACAGAACATGTTATGGATAAAACCCAAGACAAACAAAGCCTGCCATAGATAGAGCCGGAGCCAGACAGAACATGTTATGGATAAAACCCAAGACAAACTAAGCCTTCCATAGATAGAGCCGGAGCCAGACAGAACATGTTATGGATAAAACCCAAGACAAACTAAACCTTCAATAGATAGAGCCGGAGCCATACACAAAATCTTATGTATAAAACCCAAGACAAACAAAGCCTTACATAGATAGAGCCGGAGCCAGACAGAACATGTTATGGATAGAACCCAAGACAAACAAAGCCTTCCATAGATAGAGCCGGAGCCAGATAGAACATGTTATGGATAAAACCCAAGACAAACAAAGCCTGCCATAGACAGAGCCGGAGCCAGACAGAACATGTTATGGATAAAACCCAAGACAAAAAAAGCCTGCCATAGATAGAGCCGGAGCCAGACAGAACATGTTATGGATAAAACCCAAGACAAACAAAGCCTGCCATTGATAGAGCCGGAGCCAGACAGAACATGTTATGGATAAAACCCAAGACAAACAAAGCCTTCCATAGATAGAGCCGGAGCCAGACAGAACATGTTATGGATAAAACACAAGACAAACAAAGCCTTCCTTAGATAGAGCCGGAGCGAGACAGAACATGTTATGTATAAAACCTAAGACAAACTAAGCCTTCCATAGATAGAGCCGGAGCCAGACCGAACATGTTATGGATAGAACCCAAGACAAACAATGCCTTCAATAGATAGAGCCGGAGCCAGACAGAACATGTTATGGATAAAACCCAGACAAACAAAACCTGCCATAGATAGAGCCGGAGCCAGACAGAACATGTTATGGATAAAACCCAAGACAAACAAAGCCTGCCATAGATAGAGCCGGAGCCAGACAGAACATGTTATGGATAAAGCCCAAGCCAAACAAAGGCTTCCATAGATAGAGCCGGAGCCAAATAGAACATGTTATGGATAAAACCCAAGACAAACAAAGCCTTCCATAGATAGAGCCGGAGCGAGACAGAACATGTTATGGATAAAACCCAAGACAAACTAAGCCTTCCATAGATAGAGCCGGAGCCAGACAGAACATGTTATGGATAAAACCCAAGACAAACAAAGCCTTCAATAGATAGAGCCGGAGCCATACACAAAATCTTATGTATAAAACCCAAGACAAACAAAGCCTTACATAGATAGAGCCGGAGCCAGACAGAACATGTTATGGATAAAACCCAAGACAAACAAAGACTGCCATAGATAGAGCCGGAGCCAGACAGAACATGTTATGGATAAAACCCCAGACAAAGAAAGCCTGCCGTAGATAGAGCCGGAGCCAGACAGAACATTTTATGGATAAAACCCAAGACAAAAAAAACCTGCCATAGTTAGAGCCGGAGCCAGACAGAACATGTTATGGATAAAACCCAAGACAAAAAAAGCCTGCCATAGATAGAACCGGAGCCAGACAGAACATGTTATGGATAAAACCCCAGAAAATGAAAGCCTGCCATAGATAGAGCCGGCGCCAGACAGAACATTTTATGGATAAAACCCAAGACAAAGAAAGCCTGCCATAGATAGAGCCTGAGCCAGACAGAACATGTTATGGATAAAACCCAAGACAAACAAAGCCTGCCATAGACAGAGCCGGAGCCAGACAGAACATGTTATGGATAAAACCCAAGACAAACAAAGCCTGCCATAGATAGAGCCGGAGCCAGACAGAACATGTTATGGATAAAACCCAAGACAAACAAAGCCTTCCATAGATAGAGCCGGAGCGAGACAGAACATGTTATGGATAAAACCCAAGACAAACTAAGCCTTCAATAGATAGAGCCGGAGCCATACACAAAATCTTATGTATAAAACCCAAGACAAACAAAGCCTTACATAGATAGAGCCGGAGCCAGACAGAACATGTTATGGATAGAACCCAACACAAACAAAGCCTTCCATGGATAGAGCCGGAGCCAGATAGAACATGTTATGGATAAAACCCAAGACAAACAAAGCCTGCCATAGACAGAGCCGGAGCCAGACAGAACATGTTATGGACAAAACCCAAGACAAAAAAAGCCTGCCATAGATAGAGCCTGAGCCAGACAGAACATGTTATGGATAAAACACAAGACAAACAAAGCATCCATAGATAGAGCCGGAGCGAGACAGAACATGTTATGGATAAAACCTAAGACAACCTAAGCCTTCCATAGATAGAGCCGGAGCCAGACAGAACATGTTATGGATAAAACCCAAGACAAACAATGCCTTCAATAGATAGAGCCGGAGCCAGACAGAACATGTTATGGATAAAACCCCAGACAAACAAAGCCTGCCATAGATAGAGCCGGAGCCAGACAGAACATGTTATGGATAAAACCCAAGACAAACAAAGCCTGCCATAGATAGAGCCGGAGCCAGACAGAACATGTTATGGATAAAGCCCAAGCCAAACAAAGGCTTCCATAGATAGAGCCGGAGCCAAATAGAACATGTTATGGATAAAACCCCAGACAAACAAAGCCTGCCATAGATAGAGCCTGAGCCAGACAGAACATGTTATGGATAAAACCGAAGACAAAAAAAGCCTTCAATAGATAGAGCCGGAGCCAGACAGAAAATCTTATGTATAAAACCCAAGACAAACAAAGCCTTACATAGATAGAGCCGGAGCCAGACAGAACATGTTATGGATAAAAACTAAGACAAAGAAAGCCTTCAATAGATAGAGCCGGAGCCAGACACAAAATCTTATGTATAAAACCCAAGACAAACAAAGCCTTTCATAGATAGAGCCGGAGCGAGACAGAACATGTTATGGATAAAACCCAAGACAAACTAAGCCTTCCATAGATAGAGCCGGAGCCAGACAGAACATGTTATGGATAAAACCCAAGACAAACAAAGCCTTCAATAGATAGAGCCGGAGCCATACACAAAATCTTATGTATAAAACCCAAGACAAACAAAGCCTTACATAGATAGAGCCGGAGCCAGACAGAACATGTTATGGATAAAACCCAAGACAAACAAAGCCTGCCATAGATAGAGCCGGAGCCAGACAGAACATGTTATGGATAAAACCCCAGACAAAGAAAGCCTGCCGTAGATAGAGCCGGAGCCAGACAGAACATTTTATGGATAAAACCCAAGACAAAAAAAACCTGCCATAGTTAGAGCCGGAGCCAGCAGAACATGTTATGGATAAAACCCAAGACAAAAAAAGCCTGCCATAGATAGAGCCGGAGCCAGACAGAACATGTTATGGATAAAACCCCAGACAATGAAAGCCTGCCATAGATAGAGCCGGAGCCAGACAGAACATGTTATGGATAAAACCCAAGACAAAGAAAGCCTGCCATAGATAGAGCCTGAGCCAGACAGAACATGTTATGGATAAAACCCAAGACAAACAAAGCCTGCCATAGACAGAGCCGGAGCCAGACAGAACATGTTATGGATAAAACCCAAGACAAACAAAGCCTGCCATAGATAGAGCCGGAGCCAGACAGAACATGTTATGGATAAAACCCAAGACAAACAAAGCCTGCCATAGACAGAGCCGGAGCCAGACAGAACATGTTATGGATAAAACCCAAGACAAACAAAGCCTGCCATAGATAGAGCCGGAGCCAGACAGAACATGTTATGGATAAAACCCAAGACAAACAAAGCCTTCCATAGATAGAGCCGGAGCGAGACAGAACATGTTATGGATAAAACCCAAGACAAACTAAGCCTTCAATAGATAGAGCCGGAGCCATACACAAAATCTTATGTATAAAACCCAAGACAAACAAAGCCTTACATAGATAGAGCCGGAGCCAGACAGAACATGTTATGGATAAAACCCAAGACAAACAAAGCCTGCCATAGATAGAGCCGGAGCCAGACAGAACATGTTATGGATAAAACCCCAGACAAAGAAAGCCTGCCGTAGATAGAGCCGGAGCCAGACAGAACATTTTATGGATAAAACCCAAGACAAAAAAAACCTGCCATAGTTAGAGCCGGAGCCAGCAGAACATGTTATGGATAAAACCCAAGACAAAAAAAGCCTGCCATAGATAGAGCCGGAGCCAGACAGAACATGTTATGGATAAAACCCCAGACAATGAAAGCCTGCCATAGATAGAGCCGGAGCCAGACAGAACATTTTATGGATAAAACCCAAGACAAAGAAAGCCTGCCATAGATAGAGCCTGAGCCAGACAGAACATGTTATGGATAAAACCCAAGACAAACAAAGCCTGCCATAGACAGAGCCGGAGCCAGACAGAACATGTTATGGATAAAACCCAAGACAAACAAAGCCTGCCATAGATAGAGCCGGAGCCAGACAGAACATGTTATGGATAAAACCCAAGACAAACAAAGCCTTCCATAGATAGAGCCGGAGCGAGACAGAACATGCTATGGACAAAACCCAAGACAAACTAAGCCTTCCATAGATAGAGCCGGAGCCAGACAGAACATGTTATGGATAAAACCCAAGACAAACTAAACCTTCAATAGATAGAGCCGGAGCCATACAGAAAATCTTATGTATAAAACCCAAGACAAACAAAGCCTTACATAGATAGAGCCGGAGCCAGACAGAACATGTTATGGATAGAACCCAAGACAAACAAAGCCTTCCATAGATAGAGCCGGAGCCAGATAAAACATGTTATGGAGAAAACCCAAGTCAAACAAAGCCTTCCATAGATAGAGCCGGAGCCAGACAGAACATGTTATGGATAAAACCCAAGACAAACAAAGCCTGCCATAGACAGAGCCGGAGCCAGACAGAACATGTTATGGATAAAACCCAAGACAAACAAAGCCTGCCATAGATAGAGCCGGAGCCAGACAGAACATGTTATGGATAAAACCCAAGACAAACAAAGCCTTCCATAGATAGAGCCGGAGCCAGACAGAACATTTCATGGATAAAACACAAGACAAACAACGCCTGCCATAGATAGAGCCGGAGCCAGACAGAACATGTTATGGATAAAACCCAAGACAAAGAAAGCCTTCCATAGATAGAGCCGGAGCCAGACAGAACATGTTATGGATTAAACCCAAGACAAACAAAGCCTGCCATAGATAGAGCCGGAGCCAGACAGAACATGTTATGGATAAAACCCAAGAGAAACAACGCCTGCCATAGATAGAGCCGGAGCCAGACAGAACATATTATGGAGAAAACCCAAGTCAAACAAAGCCTTCCATAGATAGAGCCGGAGCCAGACAGAACATGTTATGGATAAAACCCAAGACAAACAAAGCCTTCCATAGATAGAGCCGGAGCCAGACAGAACATGTTATGTTTAAAACCCAAGACAAACAAAGCCTTCCATAGATAGAGCCGGAGCGAGACAGAACATGTTATGTATAAAACCCAAGACAAACTAAGCCTTCCATAGATAGAGCCGGAGCCAGACAGAACATGTTATGAATAAAACCCAAGACAAACAAAGCCTGCCATAGATAGAGCCGGAGCCAGACAGAACATGTTATGGATAAAACCCAAGACAAACAAAGCCTTCCATGGATAGAGCCGGAGCCAGATAGAACATGTTATGGATAAAACCCAAGACAAACAAAGCCTGCCATAGACAGAGCCGGAGCCAGACAGAACATGTTATGGACAAAACCCAAGACAAAAAAAAGCCTGCCATAGATAGAGCCTGAGCCAGACAGAACATGTTATGGATAAAACACAAGACAAACAAAGCATCCATAGATAGAGCCGGAGCGAGACAGAACATGTTATGGATAAAACCTAAGACAACCTAAGCCTTCCATAGATAGAGCCGGAGCCAGACAGAACATGTTATGGATAAAACCCAAGACAAACAATGCCTTCAATAGATAGAGCCGGAGCCAGACAGAACATGTTATGGATAAAACCCCAGACAAACAAAGCCTGCCATAGATAGAGCCGGAGCCAGACAGAACATGTTATGGATAAAACCCAAGACAAACAAAGCCTGCCATAGATAGAGCCGGAGCCAGACAGAACATGTTATGTATAAAGCCCAAGCCAAACAAAGGCTTCCATAGATAGAGCCGGAGCCAAATAGAACATGTTATGGATAAAACCCAAGACAAACAAAGCCTGCCATAGATAGAGCCTGAGCCAGACAGAACATGTTATGGATAAAACCGAAGACAAAAAAAGCCTTCAATAGATAGAGCCGGAGCCAGACAGAAAATCTTATGTATAAAACCCAAGACAAACAAAGCCTTACATAGATAGAGCCGGAGCCAGACAGAACATGTTATGGATAAAAACCAAGACAAAGAAAGCCTTCAATAGATAGAGCCGGAGCCAGACACAAAATCTTATGTATAAAACCCAAGACAAACAAAGCCTTTCATAGATAGAGCCGGAGCGAGACAGAACATGTTATGGATAAAACCCAAGACAAACTAAGCCTTCCATAGATAGAGCCGGAGCCAGACAGAACATGTTATGGATAAAACCCAAGACAAACAAAGCCTTCAATAGATAGAGCCGGAGCCATACACAAAATCTTATGTATAAAACCCAAGACAAACAAAGCCTTACATAGATAGAGCCGGAGCCAGACAGAACATGTTATGGATAAAACCCAAGACAAACAAAGCCTGCCATAGATAGAGCCGGAGCCAGACAGAACATGTTATGGATAAAACCCCAGACAAAGTAAGCCTGCCGTAGATAGAGCCGGAGCCAGACAGAACATTTTATGGATAAAACCCAAGACAAAAAAAACCTGCCATAGTTAGAGCCGGAGCCAGCAGAACATGTTATGGATAAAACCCAAGACAAAAAACGCCTGCCATAGATAGAGCCGGAGCCAGACAGAACATGTTATGGATAAAACCCCAGACAATGAAAGCCTGCCATAGATAGAGCCGGAGCCAGACAGAACATGTTATGGATAAAACCCAAGACAAAGAAAGCCTGCCATAGATAGAGCCTGAGCCAGACAGAACATGTTATGGATAAAACCCAAGACAAACAAAGCCTGCCATAGACAGAGCCGGAGCCAGACAGAACATGTTATGGATAAAACCCAAGACAAACAAAGCCTGCCATAGATAGAGCCGGAGCCAGACAGAACATGTTATGGATAAAACCCAAGACAAACAAAGCCTGCCATAGACAGAGCCGGAGCCAGACAGAACATGTTATGGATAAAACCCAAGACAAACAAAGCCTGCCATAGATAGAGCCGGAGCCAGACAGAACATGTTATGGATAAAACCCAAGACAAACAAAGCCTTCCATAGATAGAGCCGGAGCGAGACAGAACATGTTATGGATAAAACCCAAGACAAACTAAGCCTTCAATAGATAGAGCCGGAGCCATACACAAAATCTTATGTATAAAACCCAAGACAAACAAAGCCTTACATAGATAGAGCCGGAGCCAGACAGAACATGTTATGGATAAAACCCAAGACAAACAAAGCCTGCCATAGATAGAGCCGGAGCCAGACAGAACATGTTATGGATAAAACCCCAGACAAAGAAAGCCTGCCGTAGATAGAGCCGGAGCCAGACAGAACATTTTATGGATAAAACCCAAGACAAAAAAAACCTGCCATAGTTAGAGCCGGAGCCAGCAGAACATGTTATGGATAAAACCCAAGACAAAAAAAGCCTGCCATAGATAGAGCCGGAGCCAGACAGAACATGTTATGGATAAAACCCCAGACAATGAAAGCCTGCCATAGATAGAGCCGGAGCCAGACAGAACATTTTATGGATAAAACCCAAGACAAAGAAAGCCTGCCATAGATAGAGCCTGAGCCAGACAGAACATGTTATGGATAAAACCCAAGACAAACAAAGCCTGCCATAGACAGAGCCGGAGCCAGACAGAACATGTTATGGATAAAACCCAAGACAAACAAAGCCTGCCATAGATAGAGCCGGAGCCAGACAGAACATGTTATGGATAAAACCCAAGACAAACAAAGCCTTCCATAGATAGAGCCGGAGCGAGACAGAACATGCTATGGACAAAACCCAAGACAAACTAAGCCTTCCATAGATAGAGCCGGAGCCAGACAGAACATGTTATGGATAAAACCCAAGACAAACTAAACCTTCAATAGATAGAGCCGGAGCCATACACAAAATCTTATGTATAAAACCCAAGACAAACAAAGCCTTACATAGATAGAGCCGGAGCCAGACAGAACATGTTATGGATAGAACCCAAGACAAACAAAGCCTTCCATAGATAGAGCCGGAGCCAGATAAAACATGTTATGGAGAAAACCCAAGTCAAACAAAGCCTTCCATAGATAGAGCCGGAGCCAGACCAGAACATGTTATGGATAAAACCCAAGACAAACAAAGCCTGCCATAGACAGAGCCGGAGCCAGACAGAACATGTTATGGATAAAACCCAAGACAAACAAAGCCTGCCATAGATAGAGCCGGAGCCAGACAGAACATGTTATGGATAAAACCCAAGACAAACAAAGCCTGCCATTGATAGAGCCGGAGCCAGACAGAACATGTTATGGATAAAACCCAAGACAAACAAAGCCTTCCATAGATAGAGCCGGAGCCAGACAGAACATGTTATGGATAAAACACAAGACAAACAAAGCCTTCCATAGATAGAGCCGGAGCGAGACAGAACATGTTATGTATAAAACCTAAGACAAACTAAGCCTTCCATAGATAGAGCCGGAGCCAGACCGAACATGTTATGGATAGAACCCAAGACAAACAATGCCTTCAATAGATAGAGCCGGAGCCAGACAGAACATTTCATGGATAAAACACAAGACAAACAACGCCTGCCATAGATAGAGCCGGAGCCAGACAGAACATGTTATGGAGAAAACCCAAGTCAAACAAAGCCTTCCATAGATAGAGCCGGAGCCAGACAGAACATGTTATGGATAAAACCCAAGACAAAGAAAGCCTTCCATAGATAGAGCCGGAGCCAGACAGAACATGTTATGGATTAAACCCAAGACAAACAAAGCCTGCCATAGATAGAGCCGGAGCCAGACAGAACATGTTATGGATAAAACCCAAGAGAAACAACGCCTGCCATAGATAGAGCCGGAGCCAGACAGAACATATTATGGAGAAAACCCAAGTCAAACAAAGCCTTCCATAGATAGAGCCGGAGCCAGACAGAACATGTTATGGATAAAACCCAAGACAAACAAAGCCTTCCATAGATAGAGCCGGAGCCAGACAGAACATGTTATGTTTAAAACCCAAGACAAACAAAGCCTTCCATAGATAGAGCCGGAGCGAGACAGAACATGTTATGTATAAAACCCAAGACAAACTAAGCCTTCCATAGATAGAGCCGGAGCCAGACAGAACATGTTATGAATAAAACCCAAGACAAACAAAGCCTGCCATAGATAGAGCCGGAGCCAGACAGAACATGTTATGGATAAAACCCAAGACAAACAAAGCCTGCCATAGATAGAGCCTGAGCCAGACAGAACATGTTATGGATAGAACCCAAGACAAACAAAGCCTTCCAATAGATAGAGCCGGAGCCAGACAGAACATGTTATGGATAGAACCCAAGTCAAACAAAGCCTGCCATAGATAGAGCCGGAGCCAGACAGAACATGTTATGGATAGAACCCAAGACAAACAAAGCCTTCCATAGATAGAGGCGGAGCCAGACAGAACATGTTATGGATAAATCTCAAGACAAAGAAAGCCTGCCATAGATAAAGCCGGAGCCAGACAGAACATGTTATGGATAAAACCCAAGACAAACAAAGTCTGCCATAGATAGAGCCGGAGCCAGACAGAACATGTTATGGATAAAACCCAAGACAAACAAAGCCTGCCATAGATAGAGCCGGAGCCAGACACAAAATGTTATGTATAAAACCCAAGACAAACAAAGCCTTCCATAGATAGAACCGGAGCCACACAGAAAATGTTATGGATAAAACCCAAGACAAACAAAGCCTGCCATAGATAGAGCCGGAGCCAGACAGAATATCTTATGAATAAAAGAAAAGACAAACAATGCCTGCCATAGATAGAGCCGGAGCCAGACAGAACATGTTATGGATAAAAACCAAGACAAAGTAAGCCTGCCATAGATAGAGCCGGAGCCAGACAGAACATGTTATGGATAAAACCCAAGACAAACAAAGCCTGCCATAGATAGAGCCGGAGCCAGACAGAACATGTTATGGATAGAACCCAAGACAAAGAAAGCCTGCCATAGATAGAGCCGGAGCCAGACAGAACATGTTATGGATGAAACCCAAGACAAACAAAGCCTGCCATAGATAGAGCCGGAGCCAGATAGAACATGTTATGAATAAAACTCAAGACAAAGAAATCCTGCCATTGATAAAGCCGGAGCCAGACAGAACATGTTATGGATAAAACCGAAGACAAACAAAGTCTGCCATAGATAGAGCCGGAGCCAGGCAGAATATGTTATGGATAAAACCCAAGACAAAGAAAGCCTACCATAGATAGAGCCGGAGCCAGACACAAAATGTTATGTATAAAACCCAAGACAAACAAAGCCTTCCATAGATAGAGCCGGAGCCAGACAGAACATGTTATGTATAAAACCCAAGACAAACAAAGCCTGCCATAGATAGAGCAGGAGCCAGACAGAAAATGTTATGGATAAAGACCAAGACAAAGAAAGCCTGCCATAGATAGAGTCGGAGCCAGACAGAACATGTTATGGATAAAACCCAAGACAAAGAAAGCCTGCCATAGATAGAGCCGGAGCCAGACAGAACATGTTATGGATAAAACCCAAGACAAACAAAGCCTGCCATAGATAGAGCCGGAGCCAGACAGAACATGTTATGGATAGAACCCAAGACAAACAAAGCCTTCCATAGATAGAGCCGGAGGCAGACAGAACATGTTATGGATAAAACCCTAGACAAACAAGGTCTTCCATAGATAGAGCCGGAGCCAGACAGAACATGTTATGGATAAAACCCAAGACAAACAAAACCTTCCATAGATAGAGCCGGAGCCAGACAGAACATGTTATGGATTAAACCCAAGACAAACAAAGCCTGCCATAGATAGAGCCGGAGCCAGACAGAACATGTTATGGATAAAACACAAGTCAAAAAAAGCCTGCCATAGATAGAGCCGGAGCCAGACAGAATATGTTATGGATAAAACCCAAGACCAACAAAGCCTGCCATAGATAGAGCCGGAGCCAGACAGAATATGTTATGGATTAAACCCAAGACAAACAAAGCCTGCCATAGATAGAGCCGGAACCAGACAGAACATGTTATGGATAAAACCCAAGAGAAACAACGCCTGCCATAGATAGAGCCGGAGCCAGACAGAACATGTTATGGAGAAAACCCAAGTCAAACAAAGCCTTCCATAGATAGAGCCGGAGCCAGACAGAACATGTTATGGATAAAACCCAAGACAAAGAAAGCCTTCCATAGATAGAGCCGGAGCCAGACAGAACATGTTATGGATTAAACCCAAGACAAACAAAGCCTGCCATAGATAGAGCCGGAGCCAGACAGAACATGTTATGGATAAAACCCAAGAGAAACAACGCCTGCCATAGATAGAGCCGGAGCCAGACAGAACATATTATGGAGAAAACCCAAGTCAAACAAAGCCTTCCATAGATAGAGCCGGAGCCAGACAGAACATGTTATGGATAAAACCCAAGACAAACAAAGCCTTCCATAGATAGAGCCGGAGCCAGACAGAACATGTTATGTTTAAAACCCAAGACAAACAAAGCCTTCCATAGATAGAGCCGGAGCGAGACAGAACATGTTATGTATAAAACCCAAGACAAACTAAGCCTTCCATAGATAGAGCCGGAGCCAGACAGAACATGTTATGAATAAAACCCAAGACAAACAAAGCCTGCCATAGATAGAGCAGGAGCCAGACAGAACATGTTATGGATAAAACCCAAGACAAACAAAGCCTGCCATAGATAGAGCCTGAGCCAGACAGAACATGTTATGGATAGAACCCAAGACAAACAAAGCCTTCCAATAGATAGAGCCGGAGCCAGACAGAACATGTTATGGATAGAACCCAAGACAAACAAAGCCTGCCATAGATAGAGCCGGAGCCAGACAGAACATGTTATGGATAGAACCCAAGACAAACAAAGCCTTCCATAGATAGAGCCGGAGCCAGACAGAACATGTTATGGATAAAACTCAAGACAAAGAAAGCCTGCCATAGATAAAGCCGGAGCCAGACAGAACATGTTATGGATAAAACCCAAGACAAACAAAGTCTGCCATAGATAGAGCCGGGGCCAGACAGAACATGGTATGGATAAAACCCAAGACAAAGAAAGCCTGTCATAGATAGAGCCGGAGCCAGACACAAAATGTTATGTATAAAACCCAAGACAAACAAAGCCTTCCATAGATAGAGCCGGAGCCACACCGAAAATGTTATGGATAAAACCCAAGACAAAGAAAGCCTGCCATAGATAGAGCCGGAGCCAGACAGAATATCTTATGAATAAAAAAGAAAAGACAAACAATGCCTGCCATAGATAGAGCCGGAGCCAGACAGAACATGTTATGGATAAAAACCAAGACAAAGTAAGCCTGCCATAGATAGAGCCGGAGCCAGACAGAACATGTTATGGATAAAACCCAAGACAAACAAAGCCTGCCATAGATAGAGCCGGAGCCAGACAGAACATGTTATGGATAGAACCCAAGACAAAGAAAGCCTGCCATAGATAGAGCCAGAGCCAGACAGAACATGTTATGGATGAAACCCAAGACAAACAAAGCCTGCCATAGATAGAGCCGGAGCCAGACAGAACATGTTATGAATAAAACTCAAGACAAAGAAATCCTGCCATTGATAAAGCCGGAGCCAGACAGAACATGTTATGGATAAAACCCAAGACAAACAAAGCCTGCCATAGATAGAGCCGGAGCCAGACAGAACATGTTATGGATAAAACCCAAGACAAACAAAACCTTCCATAGATAGAGCCGGAGCCAGACAGAACATGTTATGGATAAAACCCAAGACAAAGAAAGCCTGCCATAGATAGAGCCGGAGCCAGACAGAACATGTTATGGATAAAACCCAAGACAAAGAAAGCCTGCCATATATAGAGCCGGAGCCAGACAGAACATGTTATGGATAAAACCCAAGACAAACAAAACCTTCCATAGATAGAGCCGGAGCCAGACAGAACATGCTTTGGATAAAACCCAAGACAAACAAAGCCTTACATAGATAGAGCCAGAGCCAGCCAGAACATGTTATGGACAAAACCCAAGACAAACAAAGCCTTCCATAGATAGAGCCGGATCCAGACAGAACATGTTATGGATAAAACCCAAGACAAACAAAACCTTCCATAGATAGAGCCGGAGCCAGACAGAACATGTTATGGATAAATCCCAAGACAAACAAAGCCTGCCATAGATAGAGCCGGAGCCAGACAGAACATGTTATGGATAAAACCCAAGACAAACAAAGCCTTCCATAGATAGAGCCGGAGCCAGACAGAACATGTTATGGATAAATCCCAAGACAAACAAAGCCTTCCATAAATCAGCGAGTGAGTTAAGTGCCGCACATAATACACGCTTAGGCGATCATGTCTCGAAAGAGACTTGATTGACTGGACAAAAGATTTTCCAGCAGTAGGTTTCCGTTACTTTCTGCAGTAGACTGATTACCAACTGATATTATGAAACCCATCTGTCCTGCTATTTAATCCATAACTGGAGGGAAAAGCGACGGATTTACATCATCTCTAATGGTATTTGCGCGAATATGATTGCAATGAATTCAACTGAACTCAACGATTTCTAGTTCCGAGCCGATATCTACTGCTACACAACGCACATCCAACATGAAACCATATTAAAAAATAATGGCGATTCATACAAAAAATTAAACTTGGATAGACATATTCGCTATAACATCTTAAAGGGAAGTATATATGGGATCTTTCGATAGTCTTGAAACTTTTTAAGTACTTGTGATCGAGTTTTCTTGTATCTTGCATTTTAAAGCATTAGCATCGAAAACTCGTGGCAGGCTACCGCCGGGTTTTATTTCAAGTGGCAAGTTAAAATGCTTAAATATTTTTCCCAGCTCTGTTACATACTGTTTTATTTATATTTCTTTCCACTTTCTTAATTTTGTGATCAACTTTAGTCGATATATTTTCAATCAAATCACCTCAAGAAAGGCGATAATGCCGCTAAGACTCAAGCGGTTTTCTGGGAAAGAAAATACTTTAGAAGGAAGCGAAAATGTAATCTTAACTAGGAATTAAAGGATAAGCATCTATTCCTGTTCAAAAACCCCGACGAGGAGTGAGAACCAAACTATAGGCGAACCTATATCTACACCTATTGATTAAGCCCAAGTAAAAAAAATAACCCCAAAACTACGAGAATTTGAATACTTGAACACAATATTTTAACACGAAACTAAAAGTACAACTGAATAGTATTGATAAGATGATCCTTAAAATAAGGGAAGTTTTGATGCCTTAGTCTTCGTTAAGGTATCCACTTAGGGAAAGGAAAACATTGGTGCAAAACTAGCGGCTTGATGGCATCAAATTTATGTTGAGTTGTTCTTTTGTTTTTTATTTTTATTTATTTATTTATTTATTTATTGCAAGGTGGAGGTATATGCTGTTCTTGCGTAGAGCATCGTATTGAATCAGTGCAACGTCTTTCTCCACTTTAAAAAATTCTTGCACAGACATTGCTTGATATTATGAGTCCCAATTAAGTCTTGCAATGATGTCTCGACATCGAGGTGGCAGTTATGAGGATATAGCGAGTCATGGATGGATTTTAGGTATATACACGTAATAAGCTCTGGAATAAAAGTTTATGAAAAAGAAAATGCGAATACTTTTGCTTAGGTACCTTCACTAATTCGTGAAAAAATTGCATAACATGAAGAAAAAAGCCCCAAACTAAATAAACACAGTTTTTTCCGTCAAAATGTTTATGTTATTAAGAAGAAAGATCGAAATATTTTAAATTATTTAATGTTTTTTTTTTATATCCTTTTTAACATGTTCGAACTTTTGGTTCGTTTTTGGGTGACCAAATTTTTACCAGAGTTTACTAGGGATAATGTAATATTACGAATAATCTTTTGTTGAAATAAAATGATTTTTGAAGTTATCATTTTAGAAAATTTTTGTAAAATCCTTTTTTTTTTACACCTGTTACCCACCACTACACGCAATTTCATGAAATTTCAAGAAATTAAATCCTATTGCGAAAATTTGTTTTATTAGTTAAACGCATGACTCATTCGGAATGTGAATCATCTTTTTTTTTCATCTTTTTTTTCTCCAGCAGTTAGCCTTCGAAAATCTGCTCTGAATAGTAAAATAAAAAATGCAATAAAACTTCGACATTATTTCATTAGATAAGTCATTTTTATATATAGCCCGAAGAAAAAGAATTTTCGATGAATAATAAATTTTTATAAGAATTATTTTTTTCTTTTCTAATTATAATAATTTATAAAGTTACGCCAATTTATACATCACGGTTAGAGCGACAGTTTATCCATCACGAATGTTGATTGTTAAGAAATATTTCAAATTGGATATAAACTTATTAAAAGTAGATCAAGGCAATATATTTTCTATTTCTGCTGAACCCATTAAAAGTAAATCACTTGTCAAAAACGTTTTCTGATTGGTTAATATATAAAAGTAAGTATATTTCCTGTCATCCTTCACATGCACGTGCATGTAGACAAAAGTTCGAGCCAACTGACTTCCGAGCCGGTCACATGACTAAAACCAATATAAATTCTGTGGCGCGAGACATAACCCTCAATTAGTGACGAGGAAGCGAAAACTCCGCGCCATTTGCCATGTAACGGACAGAAGAGAAAACCGTCCACTTCATTCGCCATGCGGTGAGAGACACAAACCTTCAGTGAGAATTCCGAAAACAAAAGATCAGGCACCTTGAAACCTTTATCCTATTCGAGCTCAGAAAGTACCACTTTTTGTACGACCCTTTTTTCATTTCACTCAGCGAAAATCGACGAGAGAGTTTATAGGTTGATTAACAATTAACATATTATTACATTTCTGTCTCAGTGAACAAATCTTAAGAAAAATACACAGCAAAGACCTGCAGCAAAAGAATCTTCAATTATAAAAAAACAAAAATAGACAAACAAGAAAACTTTCGATGAACACAGAAATACAATTCAAGGTAAATAACTGTACATACATGTTCCTCTCTATTTCTAATAGTAAAAAAAAAGCCAAAAGTATTTTGAACGATCTTGATTAAACAAATCACTTAAGAACATTTTATTAAATATAGAATTTTGATTTGAACTGTATTACTTAAATCTATTCTTCAGCATATTTATTCAACATTCACTTGAACTCAAAACTTCTAAATCTTTCGAAAACATTGTTTGCATATATTTGTATTTTTTTTAATAAATTGTTAAAAAGAGATGTTGATTACTCAAATTGACCTTGTGTATTAAATGCAAGTTAAAATGTTTTTTGAGCAATTGAGCGCAGCCTACAAAAATACATTTTGATGTGTCAAAAATTAATCGACCTCAACACCACAACAGTTATTAAGGTACCTGTATTCATTTTTGATACCTAAGTTTCAGAGTTAATTTTTAAAATGAAATAAAGCTTTCTTGAAGCTTTCATTTTAGCTTTAATTGCGAACTAAATGATTAACTTTACCATTTCCAGTAAGAAAAATACTCTGGAGTATTTAAAATAGAAATTATATTGATTGGAATCTCAACTTTTGAGAATTTTCAAAAGTTTCGTCTATTTTTGACATTTTGGAAACAAAAGTTAATTCTTGGTTTTTAAAATCTTGCAGAATTATAATATATATTTGTGACATGTTATTTTTGGAAAATTAGTAAATTTAAAGTTAAATTAATCTTATTTGAAACAAGTATTACTTCCTTATAGTATGAAATTTATTAGTGTTTCTTAATCACGGAGATCATATCTTTCTGACACGTTAAGTGATTTGAATCAGAAAGATATGATCTCCGTGAATAAGGAATACTTTTATCTTAAATCAGATTGAGATTCCAAACAATATAATTTCTATTTTAAATAATCCAGAGTATTTGAAATAGTAAATTTAATCATTTAGCTTTCAATCAAAGCTAAAATGAATGCTTCAAGAAAACTGTATTTATTTTTTTTAAAATTGCTTTAAAAATTAGATAGAGAAAATGAGTATAGGTACCTACTTTTGATATTCACTAATAAAAGCAAAACTTTTGTAATTCAAGTCCGATGCAATCTTTAGAGAAAAAAATAACGATTACCGAGTTAACTTTTAATGGTGATAAAGGTCCCGGCGTTTAAAATTTTAAAACAAACAAGAAAAATCCCCCACCAAAAACTTCATGATTAAAACTGATTCCTATTTCTTGATTTTTTTTCTACACCTTGATTACTCTTAACCCCAATTCGTTCATTAATTTTTGTTTCTGCAGTCTTAAGAAGGTCAATGCGTGCAAACAGACAAATATAAAGCGAAGTGAACTTCTGTTTAGTCGAATGTTTAGATTAAGTTTTATTACAATACATTATTTATTAGTTTATTAGTTTACAATTTCTGCTTGGGAATTCTTGTACCAATCTGGGTGTCGGGAAGAGGTTAAAATTTCCATAACGATTTTGTGTCATCCATGGAAATGACCCTAAAATATTGTTTTTTTTTTAATCATATCACCCCGAGCAAGGTGGTAACGCCACTGAAGCGCAGGGGGCTACGTAGGAATGAAAAGATTGGAAAAGAGAAAGCCGGAAACCAAATCCTAACAGGGAACAAGGGATGAGCATCTTCACCTGTTCAATAGACGTGGGTGGAGTGTGAACCGGGCGATAGTTTAGTCTATCTACTCCAAGTGAAAAAAAGAAAACAGTGAAAAGATTTGAAAAGAGAAAGCCGGAAACCACATTCTAAACAAGGAACAAGGGGTGAGCCTCTTCACCTGTTCAATAGACGTGGGTGGAGTGTGAACCGGGCGATAGTTTAGTCTATCTACTACAATTGAAAAAAAAAACAGTGAAAAGATTGGAAAAGAGAAAGCATTTATCTTTGAATTATTACGCATTCATACTTTTTGCAGGGACGAACCCATTACATTTGTGGATCAGTATGATAGCATTTTCTTTCGATTTCTACGTGCCGTGTCACTTCAGAACATTGATGATGATTCTCCACAGCTTCTTTTCTCCATTATAGCTCTTAATAAATTTTCTCTTTTTGATATCTCAACCATCTATTTACCTTGTTTCGCCAATCTATCTACTCAAGTTCGCTAGGTAGGTCATGCGCTATCTTCCTCTGTTCGTCTTACCTTCAGTCTGCCCTGCATGTATCAAATCTTTCAAGCTCTCATCCTCTTTATATGCCGTGGAAATTTCAAATGTCTCTTTTTGGTGTCAAATAAAGGTGTATTTTTTTTCTAAAGCTTTGTATTACTCACATGTTCGGTCCATGGTATAACCTTCTGTAGAAACACATTCCTGTAGCTTCAAGTCTCTACTGCATCAGAGAAGAGATTGTCAGCCATTCACTGCCATGCAGAGGGACTGATATTGCATAAGGTTTCAGTATTCTTTGTTTTTAACGAAACTTTCCCATTTCTCAATACTTTGCTTAGCTTTTGGAAAGCATATGGAGCTGTTCTCTTTGCTAACAACCCTGTATTCTGCCGTCTTGCAAAAATCGGTTTAATTTTTCTTCCTGCTTTTCTTAACTATCTTCTATGTCATCTGCATGTTTTATGCTGTTAAGTTTGTAGCCGCCAGTGATGCATTCTGACAGGACTTCTAATTCTTTCAGAATCGCCTTATTGTATAAGTTGAATAAGGCCGGTGAGAAGACATATCCTTGTCTAAAATCTTCCTATTTTTTTTATATTTGTTAATGTCGGAAGACAACAGTTAACCAAACGAAGACTAGAGAATAAAAATATATTGCCAAGTTTATTTTTGCTAAACAAAAATACATGAACCAAACTAATTGTACAAGTGCACTAGATAAAAAACAAAACAAAACAAATAAAATAACTCACCAGCTCATGTAGAAGGTGAAAATAGCGTTGTCCTAAGAAGAACAGTTTTGTTATTCATTGGTTGTTGAATATCGTTATCATAACAAGGGCAGCTTATTGCATATCGTAGGCAAGGATGGATGGCTGTAGCTGAAAGCCTGTTGAAGCTAGGTGCCTACCAGAGATGGCTAGAGCAATGACAAGCTGGATTTGATGTTGATGCCTGGCTAACTGGAACTGCTGCTGATAGCTGAAACCATGGGCTGGCTGTCGGCTGCTGCTATTAGAACAGATACAACATTTTGATCATAGTCATCTGGACCGTGGAACACTTGAATATTTATCCTTGTCTCCACACTGAAGCGGGATGCGCCAGGTACAAAAATTCCCTAGTCCCGTCGGTAGGGATCCTCTATCTAGTACAATGAGAGGGGGCAGCCACTGTTTCCCAGTGTCGGGCACATCGTGGTATCTATTTTCTTCATCTTTGTCTGAGTCGCATTTTGCCCGGGGTAGGAGAGAGAGAGAGAGAGAGAGAGAGAGACGCAACTTAGAAGTGACATGCATTTCGTGGGGAGCTGAGTGCGTATAGTCGAGTTAAGGATCCAAATTTATCCAGTTCCCGCATAAACAGGCATTGGGTACTATTTACTCATGCTCCTCCTCCACCACCATTGGGGTGAGTTGCGACACAAGATCAGACTTAACGGGGGGAATCCGAGCAGAGATTGGGTAGTCTGGGTACATTTAGCTTTTAAGAAACATCCAGATGAACAGAACTTCGTATTCAGTCATAATTGTCTTTGTTGTATATGAAAACGACTTCGACGAGGAAGATTAATTCGACGGAGAAATTAAAACTGGGACCCAAAATTTGTTACCTTCGATAAAATCGATGGTCTTTTTCACGTTGATAAAAGGACGGACCGCAACACGCATATAAATACAGGCATACAACATTTTCTTTATTCGCTCTTCGAGAGTGGGGGTTGGTCTGATTGGTTGGTTGGGGGGGGGGGGTAGGTCAGCACACACGCATACGAAGGAGCGGCCAGAGGCCACGCTCGTTCGTTATCTGTCTTTGTGCCAGACTTATACTGTCAATTCAACTGTTTTCCGATTTAAATATCCAGAATCTCGTTTTGCCCACGTCATGTTTCAGGCACATTGTTTATAATAACAATTTCAAGGTTTACATTATCTAAACTTGGCTACACTGGTCATCAAAACACAAAGCACAATTACATTCCTTCACTGCAATAATATTTATTTTATTATAGATACATTTCTGTTTCCATATTTCCTGATCTGTAAAATTTTGCTCGTCCTTCAGTGCCGCATTCTTTAACTTTCAAAATAATATTTATTGTCAGAACAACATTTATTTTTTGTTAGCCGGTTTGCATTTTTGATAATTCATAAAAATACGCTTCGTCTGGAGAAATATAAACAGGTGACCGACCCTGACTTATGCAGGGTCTACGATATATTTAAAACGAGCTTATGGGTTTTGAGATCCCACTGCATTCAGCCTCCGTTGGAAGGTAGATAAATACCCAGAGTTCCGCTGCGAACTTACCTCCTCGGCTTCTTTGCTTCAGGGTGGATGAAATCTCAAAAAGTGCGGGGGATGTTGTGGATTAAATAAGATATCCCTCGGTAACACAACTGAACTTAGCAAGACCATCCGTCCGTGCATGGAGTACTGCTGCCATTTATGGTCAGGTGCCCCTGCCGTTCTCTTCAGTGTTCTTGACAAGCTCCAAAGGAGAGTCTGTAATGTGATAGGTACTGATCTGGCGACTCGACTGCAGCCACTTCCCCATCGTCGAAATGTGGCCTCCCTTTGTCTCTTCTATAAATACTTTCATGGCTTCTGCTCGGACGAGTTTAAGTCACTGATGCCTCCTCAACAGGTGTTTACTCGTGCAACCAGACTGGCAACTGGGTCTCACCCATTCACAGTCAGGTTAGCCAAATGCAGACGACAATTCTACTCCTGCAGCTTCTTCTCTCGCACTTCCCGCCTGTGGAACTCGCTCCCGTATTCTTGCTTTCCTGACGGCTACAACCTCCAGAAATGTAAATGCAAAGTCAATCCTCATCTACTAACCACTGGACTTTAGCTCTCTCCCCACCCCTGTATAACCTTCCCTTTCTCTCCACCTATGTATCTGTCATCGCACCTGCTTTCTATTGTTCCTTTCTAACTAGTTTGTACTCCTCACTCTTTTCTAATTAATCTTTTTACATTTATGTACCCCCTGCACATCAGTGGCGTTTCCGCCTTGCTCGGGGTGAAATGATTTAAAAAAAAAAAAAAGACGCCTTAAATAAAGAACTCAGAGAGAATTCTGAGAAAGTTTCGTGTTTGTCAGTCAAGAGCTCTATCAGAGAATGAGAGTCGGGGTTCGGTCTACAGACTGGAACTCGGCTGCGAAAGACAGAAAAGCTTTGTGTCTTTGTGCAGAGTTCGACTCAGTCGATACTCTGTCTACGGACAGAAACTTGGCTACGAAAAATAGAGAGGCTTAATGCTCATTCCCGCGCTTTCAGTGGCTGGGAGAATTTTTACCTCTGGCCCGAG
This sequence comes from Ascarosepion bandense, assembly GCA_037127315.1. Lineage (NCBI taxonomy): Eukaryota > Metazoa > Mollusca > Cephalopoda > Sepiida > Sepiidae > Ascarosepion > Ascarosepion bandense. Next base: position 906,911 of record JBBBDQ010001544.1, read on the forward strand.
TTTCTGCACTCAGGTTAGCCACATCAAGGCTGACCTTGTGTCACCCCCTGTCTCAGTGAGAAGACAGGATTAGGTAAACACTCAGTGTTCCACGCCAACGTGATTTTGTCGGACATTAAACATTAGGCATGCGAACTCTGCTGTTAACAAAAAAGCGTTTCTTTACCACAGCCAAACGTTTACTACTCTATTTCTTTTTTATGAAATAAAATAAATACAGTGGTATAAATACATCCTCCCTCTCTCTCTCTCTCTCTCTCTCTCTATATATATATATATATATATATATATATATATATATATATCATTTCACCCCCAAGCAAGGCGGAAATGCTATGCAATGGTATAGGGAGGACTGATGAAAGGAGAGAAGATGAGTAGGATTGAAGAAGACAAAAGATAATGATCGGCGTTGCGTTTAGTTTCTTTGAAGATTGTAGTTATCAGGGAAGCAAGTAAACGGAAGGTGGGAAGTGCGAGAAAAGAAACTACTGGAGTAGATGGGGAATATCGCATTTAGCTATTGTAACGGTAAAATAGTGAGATCTAGTTGCTAATCTAGCAGGACGCTGAAATTCATCTAGACAGGACACCAGGTAAAAAGCTCATCAGATCAGTTACCATGAAAATATTTGTAAAAAAGACAGACGGAAGGCACGATATGTCGGTTAGAAAATGACTGACGTCCAGGTATTTGGTCAGAATCTGTTACATGACAGATCCTTCATTCTATTTTGTTAATTTCTACAAGATGTACAAGAGGAGCACCAGACCATGTATGACAGCAATATTCAATACACAACCAAATTGTAGGTTTTTTACATGTGCAAAATTGATTCTGTCAAGAAAAATCTTCGGGCACAACACATTGATCCAACTTTCCTAACAGTAGATGCAGCTATTGATTCGACGTAGTCGATCAACTTCATCTCAGTGCGAAACGTAAGATCAAGAAGACGCAGTGAGTTGTTCTCCAGGAGTCTTGCGCCAGCCATGCTGATGACCAACAGTAAACGTTCTCTATGGTGGTTAAATAAAAGTAGTTTTGTTTTGGAGGCGTTAAAAACTTGCAGGCCATTTTGTCAGTTAACCACTGATTAGAGGTTCTTTTCAAATATTTCGTAGCCTTATATATATTAAGCGGAACTCGCCAACCTGTGAACAAATTAGACTATTTTCATAACATTTAAGGTAATCCAAACAAAATAACATGTTATAAAACTAATTGACTTGATCTTGAGCTGTTCGGACCCCTACTGACAACCATCCAATCAGTAAACACAGATTCAGAACTACTTTCTAATATTTGCAACTAAATACTCCCATAACATTTTAACAAACTGAAATTTTTTTCTTTTACCATTCCACTTCACTGGATGGAATGCAGTTTGGATTTTACAAGTCAATAGGAGAACTGCCTTACGCTGGTCAACTTTTTCACTAGGTATCTCCACTCATTTTCGATAACTAACTTTTAAATTGAATTTTTAAAAAAGTTTTCTTGAAACTTATTTTAGTTTTAATTGAAAGCTAAATGGTTAAATGTACTATTTTTAGTAAGCAAAATACTCCGGTGTATTTCAAACAGAAATTATATTGATTGGAATCTAAAATTTTTCAATCATTTTTAAAAATTTTTCGGCTATTTTTCAGCGATCGACACATTTCTAAACAAAAGTTAATTATCGGTTTTAAAAATCTGGCAAAAATAAAATATACTCCTGTGAGAACATTATTTTTTGAAAATTAGCAAATTTAATGCTAAATTAATCTGATTTTCACAAGCATTATTTATAGCATGAAATTTAGAATAAAACTGTTTCCTAAACACAGAGTTAAACTTTCTGACTTTTTCTTTGTATTTGAAATGTGTTGACAACTCGACAAATGCGAAATAAGATTAGCGTATGGCGATCACAAGTGACATAATTGTACAAACTGTTTCCTGTCATGGGAAAAATCATGAAACACGTTACCTTTTAATGTACAAAAAGAAATTACCATACCAAAAAAAACGCTAAATGCACACACAAAATAATTAAAATTTTAAAAATACGAAGACACGAAGAATTGTATTAAAATTTTCAGTTAGTAAATATAATCTTCACTTAATAAAGTAAATAAATTAATGACAACAAATCTTTGAAGTATTTTAAAATATTTTTAAGATTTTTAAGTTATTATAATTTTAAAATAATGAAAAGAGTTCTTTTAAAATTTCATTATTAATCGAAACTTTTTTCTTCAGACTATAATGTTCTTTATATATGTTATTTATTAAAGCAATTAAAAGCTTATCAAATGAGATAATGTCATAGTTTTATTGCATTTTTATTCTACTATTAAGAGCAGATTTTCGGAAATAAAGGCAAAATGTTTCACAAAAATGATAGATGATTTACATTCTGCGTTTAACTAATAAAAATAATTTTCCAAACAAAATTAAATTTCTTAAAATTTCATGAATTTACGTGGAGGGAAGTGGGTAACAAATGTAAAGAAAAAATATTTTTACCAAGATTTTAAAAAATAATAATTTCAAAAGTAATTTAATTAATTTGTGAATAAGTGCTGAAAGTTTCATTAAAATCCGACGATTATTTGATTTTTGCCAGTATTCCAAAATTAATTTTACCGCAAAAAAACTAGTTACGTAATATTTTACAAAAATCAAAACAAGATTTTTACCAAAGCTTCAAACCTGTTAGGAATTAACAAACAAATTTAAAAAAATAGTTAAAAAATACTTTGATCTTTCCTCTTAATAATAACAAACATTTTGCTGGAAAAAATTCGTTTAGATTAAGCTTAGGACGTGTGTGTGTGTGTGTGTGTGTGTGTGTGTGTGTGTGTGTGTGTGTGTGTGTGTGTGTGTGCCAATTCGTATATATATATATAAATAAAATGAAATATATATATATATATATATATATATATATATATATATATATATATTTCATTTAATTTTTTTTAACTATAATAATTTATAAATCTTAGAAATATTTTAAAATACTTCAAAGATTTGTTGTCGTTAATTTTTTTTACTTATTAAGTGAAGATTATATTTACTAATTGAAAATTTTAATACAATGATATCAGACAAACAATTCGTGTGTGTGTGTGTGTATTTTTTACGAATTGTTTGTCTTATATCATTACTGAGGTATTTGTTAGACATTTGCTCGAGTTTTGTGTGTCAACGTTCTCCGTAGAACGCAGATAAACAAAGAAAACTTATGTGCGAGTCTGACCATGAAAGAGACAAGAATGATTCGAACGAGCAGATGTATTACACCTCTACTTTGTTGCCACGCTAGAAAATGCACTTTGCACCTCTCATTTTGTGTCAATGTCTCGTCTGAAAGGAAACCAGTAATTGCAATATTAGCGGTTGTTGATCGGGCAATAAGACCGACAATTAATTCTAAACTACGCTTATATTAGACCCTGACTGAATGTCAGTGATTCGCTCAGATGAACCAAATAGTTTAAGCATCAAAACTGAGGATTGGGAAGCATTAAACCTAGCTGTTTATTAGGCCCGGATTCAATATCAAGTGTTTCACCCGAAACGACCAAATTCTTTATGCATCATCAGTGATTGTTGATCGAAAAATCAATGTCTGTAAGTAATAGCCGTCAGTCATATGGCAGATTACACTATATGGGACATAATAACCCCGGCTGTTAAAAATTGCAAGCTACGCTTATGATACACTTTGATTCAACATCCAGAATTTCGCCCGAAAACATCGTTCCATTTATACGTCATCACTAATTATTGATCGAGAAATCGATGCCTACAAAAAAAAAAAAAAAAAAAAAGAACTACTATCATTCAACAGTTGAAATACTCTACATGGGACGTAATAAACATGGCTACGAAGAAATCTGACGGAATCGTTCGCCTTTGCGCTGATTTTGCAGCTGGCTCCAGTGACACACTGGGCAATCGCTCGTATCTGTTATCAGCTTCCGAATATCTGTTACGTCAAATGGAGAATACCACTTCGCTAAAATAGCATTTAACTGAAGTCTATCCGATGTCTGGAGTTAATCCCAATATAGTCATCAAAGTCTAGTCGCAATACAACCATCGAAGTAAGGCTAGAGGAACATCGAAAAGCCGTAGTAAGGCGAGGAAGAATGAAATCAGGCATAGTATGGAGGAATTATAGTAGTCATCACACCCTGTGGAATTAAGTAAAAATATTGGATAAGGGAGAACACTCGAGAGGTAGACGCATGAAAACTAGCGTTAGGCTATAAGGACCTTCTGAGTAGGCTTAGCATATAAATAAATGCAGTAGATGATAATAAAGGAAGATAAATAACAGATCTTTAACAGCAGCAACAAAAGAGAAGCTTCTGTGAGTATTGTCCGGGAAGACAAGCAGCAGGAACATTTATGAGCAGTCAGGTTAGGTTTAAGACTCCAAGTTCTCCACACAGAATTGTTCCAATGGACAATTATTGTAATATAACAATCTGGCCCCACCCGAGGAAGGCTGATGCAAGCGGGGGTGTTTCCGGTCGTTGAAAGGAACGGATGTTTGTTTGACCTTATTTCCGGCAGTAGCGGAAATGGCTACAGAGGCAAACAGAACAGGTGTCTCTGAGAATTACGTGGGCGTGCGTGGGCGAGGCAAAACTGGAAGAAAAAGTCCCGGTTTGGAGATTATAAAAAGACCTCGGCGCACGGATTCACCAGACAGACAGACCAGAGTAGCAGTAGAGAGAGAGAGACACAACAGATACGACGACTCTCCCGTCAACCCTTAGAAGTGCGCTCTCTTAATTCTCTGTCCCCTATGCTACACGGTTCATCGTCATTAATAAAAATATAACATATTTTTATATATAATTTCAAGTCTGTTGTATATCGACAAACAACAAACACGCATATATATAAAAATATAAGTTATATTTTTATTAAAGAGCAGACTGGGATTCGTTCCGAGACTTCCTCTGTGACATCCCTTGGAACAACGTCTTTAGTCTTCCCATCGAAGAATGTGCATCCGAGGTCTCCTCCTGGGTTAAGGCTGGCATCGATGCCTTCATCCCTGCTAGGAAATTCCAGCTTAAATCTCATTCGTCTCCATGGTTCTCACCCGCTTGCTCGGCTGCCATTGCCCACCGGAATCATTTCTTCCGACTCTATCGTAACTATGCGTCGGAACAAAACAGGCGCCTTTTCACTTCAGCTCGTAATAAGTGTAAAAGGATACTTAACGAAGCTAAGATGTTGTTTGCTGCCAGAATGAAGCAACGCATAGCATGCTCTAAATTCGGCTCTAAAGACTACTGGCGACTCTGTAAAAGAGTACTTAACAAGAGCAAGTCCACAATACCCCCGCTAATCAACAAATTTGAGGTCTTCACCTCCCCAGCAGATAAGGCTGAATGTTTTGCCCGCAGATTCTCGAACAATTCGAGTCTGGACTCATCTGGAGTTTTTACACCCGACTTCTCACCTAGAACCGAGGCACAACTGAATGATGTCCACATTACACCTTCGCTTGTCTCTAAGATAATCTTAAAACTTGACCCTCACAAAGCGAGCGGTGGTGACGGAATCCCAACCATAGTCTTAAAGAAATGTGCCCCTGAACTCTCCTCTATCCTTTCTAAGCTCTACAACCTCTGCCTATCTGCTTCCTGCTTTCCTGCCTGTTGGAAATCTTCCTCTATAGTTCCTATATTTAAAAACAATGGAGAACCCTCTGACCCTGCAAATTACCGCCCTATCAGCCTTCTTCCGATCTTTGGCAAAGTGTTCGAAGCCATTATCAACGCCGAGGTGGTTCAGCATCTCACAGCACACAGGCTCCTCTCGGACAAGCAATATGGTTTCCGCTTCACCAGGTCTACTGCTGATATGCTAACGACCATCACCGAGTACATATACCAGGAACTCGACAGGAATGGCGAAGCTCGAACCGTTGCATTGGATATATCTAAGGCGTTCGACAGAGTTTGGCATGCTGGCCTTCTATGTAAACTGCGGAGCTATGGTATAACTGGACATTTGTTTGAACTAATCCAGTCATTCCTCTCTAACCGCACAATGAAAGTGGTATTAAACGGACATGCCTCTCAGAACTACCATACAAACGCAGGTGTCCCCCAAGGCTCCATCTTAGGTCCTACACTCTTCCTGATATATATTAATGATCTCCCTGATTCCATAAGAACCCAAATAGGTTTGTACGCCGATGACACCACAGTTTACTCTCGCCTCCAACAAAAATCTGGTGTAGGCGTCAAAGCTAAACTCGCAGCCGAGATTGAAAAAGACCTCCAATCCATATTGGACTGGGGTAAGAAATGGCTAGTAAATTTTAATGCTTCTAAAATGAAGCTACTGTCAATTAACCATCATCGACAATCTCACCTACCTCCCATTAGCATGGACCAGGCTTGCCTCCCAGAGAGTAAAACACTACGCCTCCTTGGTCTCACACTTTCAGCGGACCTCAAATGGAATGACTATATCGAATCCATTGCTAAATCCGCTGCTATGAAAGTCGGTTCTCTGTGTAGGGCCCGGAAGTTTTTTCCGTCTAAATCTATCCTACACATTTACAAATCTACCATCCGCCCGTGCATTGAATACTGCTGCCATATCTGGTCGGGTGCCCCTGCTGTTCTCCTCGGGCTTCTCGATAAGGTTCAGAGGAGGGTCTGTAATGTGATAGATACCGACTTGGCAGACCGCCTGCAGTCTCTCTCCCACCGGCGAGACGTGGCTTCCCTGTGTCTCTTCTATAAATACTTTCACGGCTTCTGCTCCGATGAACTTAGATCACTGGTGCCCCCTAAATACGAATTTGCACGAGATACTAGATTAGCAACTAGATCCCACCCTTTTACAGTGAAACCGATAAAATGCAGCCGTAACTTCTACTCCAACAGTTTCTTTCCTCGCACTTCCCGACTGTGGAATTCTCTTCCAAACGATTGCTTCCCCGACGGCTACAATCTCCAGGAGTTTAAATGTAAGGTCAATACACACCTCCTAACACACTAACCTGCTCCCATTCTATCAAGCACTCTTCCCATCTGCCCGACCCTCATCCTCGCTATCCTTATTCATCTGTCACCTTTCTCCTGACATTCCCTATGTCTATCCACTCCTTCTCTTTACCTTCCCCTATGTAGCCCCATGCGCAATAGTGGCAGTGGAATGCCTTGCTTGGGGTGAGATGATTAAAAAAAACAAAACAATAGCATAATGGATGAAAGCATTAGTTCGTAAATTTGATGACACAGTAATTGTGGTAATTCAGCCTGGCAGTGTGTTCAAGTACACACTGCCTGGTCCAAGGACTGAACTCACAACTACTGAGAAATAACTGTGCGGTATTTCAGCATTAGAGCGAAAAAAATCTACACCTGTAGATTCTTTTTGTAATCATATCACCCCAAGCAAGGCAGTCCACTGCCACTAGAGCGCAGGGGGTTACATAGAGTGATTGGGTATAAGAAATGTCAGAGGGAGGGTGATAGACGAGTTAGGAGGTACGTAGGGAGAGTGTTGGAGGGAATGGGTGCGAGTTAGTGTGTTAGGAGGTGTCTATTGACTTTACATTTAAACTCCTGGAGGTTGTAGCCGTCGGGGAAGCAATCATGCGGAAGGGAATTCCACAGGCGGGAAGTGTGAGAAAAGAAGCTGTTGGAGTAGAAATTGAGGTTACATTTCGTCGGTTTCACTGTAAAAGGGTGGGACCTAGTTGCCAATCTAGTATCTCGTGCAAATTCACACCTAGGGGGCACCAGTGATTTAAGTTCATTCGAGCAGAAGCCGTGAAAGTACTTATAGAAGAGGCACAGGGAAGCCACGTCACGCCGGTGAGAGAGTGACTGCAGGCGGTCAGCTAAGTCGGTATCGATCACATTACAGATTCTCCGCTAAATAAAGAACTTAATTCTCTGATAAAAATGGAAGTTACCATGGCCGAAACGTAGTGATAATAACAACAAAGCCCACATGTAAATAACGTAAATAATAACTCCTTAACACAAAAATTCAAAAACTATTAAAGCTCGTCCCAGTACAACATATTGATGCAACACAGATAGTCATAAGACGAGAACAATAGTAATAATCTAAACTTATTTATAAATGGAAATTTGTCTGTGTGTATATGTCTGTGTGTGTCTGTGTGTGTGTCCGTTACCTACAGACTCCGAAACGGCTGAACCGATTTTCTTGAAAACTTACACAGATGTACTATAAGCGTCTACAAGTGTTCTTAGCTAGGTTTTGTGTCGAGGTACCCCCGATAAATATCGAAAATCGATAATCGAAAAAATCGGGTTATAGAAGGAGTAGACGTAGCAATTGATTCAACATAGTCGATTCATGCTATATTAAAACGTGAGCCTAAGAATGCGTAGAGTGTTACTCTCCTGGAGTATAACATCAGCCATGTTGGTGGTAGACAGAAAAGATTTTCTGTGGTGATTAAATGAAAGCTGTATTGTTTGAGTGGTGCTAAAATTTACAAGCCATTTCTTACCTCACTAATCGGATATTATTTTCGAGAGCAGTTACCAAGTTTACTTAGAAAGTCCGACAGATGAAACAAAGACTAAAGTAAATAACTGTGTCATCTACATAAACACCTAATTACAAAATGATGTGATCGGGAATGCCGTGGATGAAGATCAGAAAAAGTGTAGGTCTGAGGAAAGACCCCCGGGGGACCCTGCATTAGAATAAAATGATCTGGGAGCATGTCCGTTCAACACAGCCTTCATTACACAATTTGTTAAGGACGGTTGATCTAAGCCAATTATTCATCTAGTGATACTGTAGTCTTTGGATTTACGGAGAAGGCCAGTATGTCAAATCTTCTCGAATGCTTTTGAAATGTCTACAACCACAGCCGGAACTCTAAATTCTGTATATTTTGGGAGAAATTGTTCTTAAGACCTTTCTTATTAAGAAGATTAAACATGTTATGTCTATGAAAATTATTAATCATTTTTGTTGTATGCGAATAACGTTGTGTAAATGTCGTCATTGTTGATGTCAAAAATAGCCAGAATTCATACTGGATTCAGCTCGCAAAAGTCATCGTAAGAAGTGTGAACAAGAAAAAAAAATTAAATATCAGATTGGATTTAGCCTTTAAACCAAAAATAATGAAACTTAAAACAATGCACTACTTAGAATTTCCCCTTTTCTTTTAAATAACAAAAGAATACTTCATCTCAGACATTCATATATTACAGGAGTTATCACCCCTGACACGACAATGTAGGAATTTGCGAAAAAATTCAGCTGAATTAAGATGAAATTAATAATATTCGTTTTAGTACACACAGGTCTGTTTGTTAAATGTCTGACCATAACCCCTTCTATCAGGCCAAGAGTTAATATAGAATTTCATTTATCTTAGTTTTCATCTTTTTTAGGCGAAACCAAGAATGCGAGATTTTATTTGAAACGAGAAATGCATTTACAAATTCAGTCAAAAAACAAAACAAAAACAAAACAAAAAAACGAAAATATTTCCCAGGAATTATATAAGTTACTCTGGCTTCATTAATAACAAAAGCATGCGGGATTACCTTACTTGTTTGTTAAAGACGTTCTAACGATCGCGTTACTAAGTAGAAGAAATTTAACCTGCTTGAGCGAGTATCGTTTTTCTTTTCTTTTTTTTTTAGAGAGAGACAGAAAGCAGACGCTGTGTAGAACCTTTTGTTTAGTTTTTGAATTTCGAAAATAATGTTGGTACGTTTCAATTTGTGGGAAAGTAACTGCGTTTGTTTTTCATCTAGTACCAATAAAAAGGTTTCTCGCCAAATTCCGTCTAGAGAATCGGTAATAACAGGGACCGCAGAGTTAATCCGAGAAGTCGACGAACAACTACTGCAGTCTTGGGCTGAAAAAATTTGACAAGCGCCAGACTAGAAATGAGAGGTACACCAAAGTCACTCCCACGTCAAGAAAAAGTTTTCAGGTGGTGTGATTGTTTTATTCTTCGCTGTTACCACGAACCTTGCTTCGAAAATTGTACCAATTCGATGAAAACCATTCAGAAAAATATTTTATCCTTTTCTACATTTTATATGTAGTTTTTTTTTTATTACTTTTTGAGGACCATATGCAGAATTATAGTTTTTGTTGTAGAAAGACATAATTCATTTGCATTGATTATTTTTACATACATATTGGCCATCCTTTGTCAAACAATGCACTAATTTGTATAATTCATTCATTATTGTGTGTGTTAACAATATACTTATCATTTGTTCTTAAATTCGACTCTGTCGTATGCCTCAAACATTTGTTTTAACTATTATTTTATATTTTTTATATTTTTTTAATATTTTGTTATATTTTATATTTATATATATATATATATTTCTTTTTTTACCAAAGAAAAAAATCTTTTACAAAAAGCAGTATAGAAAAAAAAAAGAGCAAAATCTTTTTCTCTTCTTTTTTACCTCTTTATCCCCAGGTTACATTAGAGATAGAATGTATTTCCCGCTGCTATGTGTGTGGGCGGGGTTTTAGGCGATCCTGAATATGTTGCATTGAACACAACACACTAAGTATACAGTGTACAATGTCTTAAACAAATATCCATAATTCTACGAAACCAACGATGAACTCTTCTCAAATGCAAAGGTTTAAACGTTTTTAATTGGACTTGACACACACATACATATGAAAAATAACTTCTCTGTACACACTTTAATTTGCCTCTTTTTATATTTAATTTATTTCACTAAGGTAATAAAATATGTCATTAAATACACATAATTGTCTCGTTTTATTTCTGTTCGTGAAAACTCTCATGAACATCGATATGACTGCTTTACGTCTAGTTTACTCCATCACTAATAATTCTGCAACAAGGAAAATAAATAAAAATTACATGGATTAAAAAGTTTCTGATGTAGGATGTATGATTGAACAAGCGAAATTATTTGCAGAAGTTCGGAGATGCCTACCAGAAATTCGATCAAATTTTATCTGATCTGACTTTCTAAGGTTCTTTGTGATAATTTCTTTTGAAGTATCAGCGCTCGAAGACTAGCTTTTGATGTAGTTTGGTTTCGTTTAAGAAGTCAGTCTGATCGCTTGAAAATGCAGTACTTCGCCTATGTGTTGGTTGACACGATAGAATCATTAATCAGATAAAGTCTTACGCGGCTCGCATAATGACACACCACGCAAAAGCACTTGCAGCCTTAACTTACAGCCTGGCTTTCAGGCAGGAGATCTGAGGTTTCAAACCAAATGCCAAGTTCAATTAGTTCATAAATTTGCTTTTGATTCACTCAAATAAGACGAGTTAGTGGCCTGCTTTGTGGCTGACATAGTTGTGTATCTATTACCAGTACTAATGAGCAGAAACATTCAGAATTACAAATGCTAATCTTCAATGCAAAAAGGGTAAATTCATTTGAAAATTTGGCACAACATCATTTGAGTTTTTTTTAGCAATTTTTATCATGCAAGTCGAAATCTTGACTAATTGTTACGACTAATTGCTACAACATAAAATATAAAAAATAGAATTAAATAAAAAAACTGTTACACTTGTTGCCAGGAGGTATGGCCAGGGTTTCCACTCCGGTAGTAGATAGTTATCTTGCAGGGTCAGATACACAAATAAGGAAAATAACCAACAATGACGAACGACAAAAACCGGAATTATAATTTAACAAAATTTAATACAAAGCAACAATGATACGAGGAAACGTGTCTGTGTGGAAAGGTGTGTGCAATGTATGCAGTATAAAAAAACACAAAACAAAAACAAGCTTTACGTTTTTCCGTAGTTTGAAATAAAAAAATTTCACTTATTTTCTTTTTCTCTTCCATCACTTGTCTTTCTTTTTTTTTTTTTTTTAATTTACTTTACTTTTAGTTCAGTTCTTTACTTTCTTTTCAAAGTTGCAAGCTTCTGTTGCCAAATAATGTTCGTTTCTTTTTCACGGTCTCAAAAGCATAAAAGTTTAAATATTTCATGCTGATTTGACCGATGCGTTCTCAGTTTTCTTTAACTGGAAGAATCACACATGCCCTTACGTTCGATGATTAGTAATTCACCGTTGCTCGTTTTGTTTGTGACTATTTAGTCAATCAAGTAAACGTCCGTAAGTTGCATGGAATTAAAGCTGGCGTGTTGGATAAAATCTTCGGTTTCTTCATTAAACGATCTCTTCACGTGTTGATATCATAAAAAGAATTCGAGAATTATTAGTCAAGAGAGATACCCTCCCTTAACAGTAATCGAACCTGCAACCCCACTTTGATCCAGTGAGCTTTAGTAAGCAAAAAGTAGATTCGATTTTATATTTTTAAAGAAGCACATCCTCTGCGTCCAGATTATATTCCCGAAAGATTCACAGCTGCTCACTTTCTTATCCAAAATGTAAATAAAACTATTCCTAAAGAAATAATGGTATTTTTTCTCCGATATTTGTTATTTTAGTCATTATTATAGTGGCCATTCCATATTTGAGACTTTATTTTGTTTTTTGAACGGTGCGTGTTACGTCTATCGACCTGCGCATTCGAAAAATCTAAGTAAAAAAAAAATGTTTTCTAAGGCAGGGATCGAACTTGCGTTTCCATTTGTAGAGGAAACTACCGTTTGAGCCAATGTGCTCGATGACGGAGCAATAAAGCACATTGTATCAAACCGTGGTTTACGAGTTATTTGGACATTTCATAGTCCTGAAAAATAAAAAGTCTCACACTGTACAATTCAGGTACAGACATTTTATACACCAAACACACTTACATTTCTTTCTTGGTATTTATTTCTTATAAATTGTTTTTTTTATGTATGTCACACTAAATGGTTCCGTCTTATTTACTGGCTGTATCCTGGCTTCCATAATTTATATTTCTCTCTCTAAATCTGCTTTTTACGACTACTAGAATTTGGGGAGTGGCAGACAGTAATATTATTTTTTGTTTTCTTTGAATGCAGTTTAAAAAGTTAGCTTTAAAAGCTTAGCTAAGAAAGGGATAATAACCACAACATAATACATATCCCATATTGCTTCAGTAGTTAATAAAACAGGATATCGATTGATATAGCTCGGTATATTAATGATTGCGAACTCGTAGATACTTGCACATTTAATGCATCTTCGTCTACGTAAATATATATTCATTTGAATTAAACAACATGATCATTACACATCTGTGCCACCGGAATCTTTGTGATCACAATTTTGATCTGGAAAATTTTAAGGACTTCACGGGGACCCGTCACCAATAAAGTTTTTTCTAATGTTGCTGCACACATTGTTAAAATATTTTTGAATCGTAAGGCAATTTTTTTACCTGACGCTAAAATACATTCCACTGTTCACTCCGGACTGTTAACATTAAAAACACTCTACTGGTTATCTCTGGAATTTTTGCATTTTTTCCTTGAAAATGACCAACGATAGTTGAAAGTACTCGGAACATTACGCACAATTTTGTTAAGTTTTTTTGCAAAATTTCATCCGACCTCAAACAACTTATTTGACATGAAATAAAAGTCACCAAAAGCCAAACATTTTTCCTATGTGTTATGATGCAGTGGATATCGGCTCGGAAGGAGAAATCGGAAAGCTGAGTTCCAGTTCCAATTGAATTCGTTGCATGCGCTTATGTGCAAACACCCTTAGGAAAGGTATTAATCCATCGCTTCCTTCCAGTTATGGCTCAAATAACAAGGCAGATTGAACCGCAATAGATTTGGTTGGCAACTAGTTTACCGCAGAAAGTAATGGCAACCTACTGCTGGAAATTATAAGGATGTGCGTTGTGGTGCAGTGGATATCGACTCGGAACGATAAATCGGGGAGCCGAGTTCGAATTCCAGTTGAATTCCTTGAATTCACCTACGCACAAATACCCTTAGGAAAGGTATTAATCCGTTTATTCCCTCCAGTTATGGGTTAAATAACAGGACAGATTGGGTTCTATAGCCTTGGCTGGCAACCAGTCTACCACAGAAAGCAATAGCAACCTACTGCAGGATAATCTTGGCCCAGTCAGTCATGTCTCTTTTGAGACATGATCGCCCAAAGCGTGTATCACGTATCACACTTAACTGAATGACTGACTCCTGGAAAATCTTCCGCTTCTTTCGAGATATGATCGCCCGAGTGTGTATCACGTATGATAGTTAACTATTTAATGACATGTTTAACCAAAAGAATATCACTTAAATATTATCTAATGCCATGTCCTTTCGGGAAGATATAATCATGACTCCACAGATTCCTTTTCTTTATTATCTTTGAATTGCCATTTAAGAGATAGCAACGACGACAGACAAACGGACCTGATCCTCTGTTCAACTAGAGGGATCTCCAACTGCGCATCTGACTGAGTGTTTACACATCAACCACAGCTGCTGCTACTCTCTCTAACTGCCCATAACCCTACATCTCTGACGACGGCTTCTTCTTATCATGTCTGCCTATATATGCCAACGCCCGGAACTCCCTACCTTTCGTTCGAGTGGAACTTGATCCTGATAGCCGTTCCCAATTCTCTCGAGGGATCTAGCCGACTCAAAGCTTTTGACCAATGAGATTATTTTTCACCCACACAATTTGCGGGGAGCCAAGGCTCGACGAATGAAATATCAACAACTCACATGACGTAATGTATTTCTGTCTTCTTTCTTTCTTTCTATTACATCATTTTTCGGTTTTCAATTCCCAAATTTTTTTTCAGAAATACTTTTGCGAATTTAACTTTGCCTGACCTCATCAAGTAAATCCTGACATTTTGTTATGGCTACTTACATATTACAAAATTTAACTGGCCCAAAACAATTCGTTTCGAACACGAAAAAAGAAGAAAATTTATATTTTTCTCTTTTTCCCAACTGTCAGCCAATTTTTCTATTCTCGGATCTTACAAGCACATAATAGTATTAAAAATAGTTTTTTACGTAAGCTCACATCGCGGATTACAATAAAGTATAACTAATAATACCATTAATATTAATTTCTCTTTCTCCGTTGTATTAAACCAAACAAAAAAATATATCAGCGGGAAACAATGTCATAGCCACCATTGTTACGAGAGATTAGGTGTCATCTTTGTCAGTGGCGATTCTAAGGGGGTACAGAAGGGGGCCAATTCCTCCCCAATTTTGGCTGGCTCTTCGGTTGGCTCCCCTCCCTTTTATAAGCTGTATCAGATGTATGAAACTGATCAGTCTCTGATTTTGACAAGATTTAATATTCGTCACTTTTCCTCTGCGTTTTCGTATTCATTTAGCTTTTTAAAGACACATACAGAGACTAGTTTGAAAGAAAAACAAACAAAATAACACAACCAGATAGATAGAAACAGTCATGTTGTTAGGGAGGGAAAGAGACTTAATAGTTATGTTTTTATATCTGAAGGAAGATGTTAATTAGAAATAAAGTCCCCAACTTGATATGTAGATACGTTGTGGATACGATAGTTGTGTAATATGAAAATGAAGACGCCTCTTGAATTTGCCCTTCCTCTTCAGAAAAATCTCGGCCCCTAAGTGAACCCCACCTACACATTTAGAGTTCCGCAATCGCTACTGATCCTTGTCGCACATGGCTAGTCATAATATTTTCCCTGTGCTAAAATGAAGATTTCAATTTAATAGACATTTCATTCGAGTGGAACCGCGCCCATAACATAGCTTCTGTGCCCAAATCCTAGCGACTACACTCAGATAGCTTATTAAAATATGTTTTTAATGTTACACTATGCTATCTACTATTTACTTTAGACATTCAAAGAAATACTGAACTTGTAAATTATGTCAGAAGAAACGGACTTTGCAAGAAGCAAAGAGAATATGTGGCAGTTCCAAAAAGTAAGAAAAATAAAATGAATTCTTTTCCTATTATCTAAACTTATTTATAAATGGAACATTGTCTGTGCATGTGTGTGTATGTGTGTCTGTGTGTGTGTATGTCCGTTACCGGTAGACTCCGAAACGGCTGAACCGATTTTCTTGAAAATTTACACAGTTGTACTATAAGCCTCTGCGAGTGTTCTTAGCTAGGTTTTGTGTCGAGGTACCCCCGATAAATATTGAAAATCGATAATCGAAAAAATCGGATTGTAGAAGGAGTGGTCTGATTTTAATCAAATTTGATACACGCATAGACAAAGACATAAGAAACGATATTCAGAAGTTTCAAGGTTGCAGTTCTTACAATAATGCAGAAAATCGATAATATATATATATATATATATATATATATATATATATATATATATAAAAGGCAAGATGTTTGTGTGTGTGTCTTTTTATCTGCCTGTATGTCTGTATTTTTTTCAGCCCTTTTATTTTAGTTTTTGCTTCGGGTTTGGCTCTAAGTAGGTATAATTGTAGTTCTTAGTCTCAACCATGATACCATTTACTCAGAGGACTTATTTAGCCTTCAAAATTCAGTTTACGACGAAAAAACTTATTTGATATCGATACCAGGAAATCAAAATTTGACTTACATCCATTCATTTTTCTTTCAGTCTACAGTTTTGCTTTAACTGGAAGCAACTATTGCTTTTTAGTCTTTCATGCCAACATCCAAAGAGTTTGAGCTCCAGGACCATGGATTAGTTTTAAAGCTTTCATTACACCCGAGCAACGCCGGGCTATACTGTTAGTACAAAAAATAAAAATAAGTCAGAAACCAAAAAAAGACTTGATCAACTGTCCTCGATCCCAGAATTTTAAAAAAATCCCTCTTTTGACAGCGTTTCTTTACTGAGATCTGGCGTTCATCCCGTGAACCTGTGAAACCGGACATGAAGTAAAGTCACTTCAAACGCACTGTTCACTTCTACTTACATGTTATTGCATTCAATGAAAAAAAAAGCTCTGACAATATTTTTGAAGTTCCCACAATGATGAAGAAATATCGATTCCTACCATATATTCACATCAACCACTGATCTTTCATAAAAAAAGAGAAGTAATTGCTTTGAGCAACTTGAAAATATCACATTCATTATTCTACAAATCAGTTAAGTGATATACATGACACACGCTTGGGCGATCATGTTCCTCTGGAGACATGACTGACTGGGCAGAAAATTTTCCCGCAGAAGGTTGCCATTACATTCTGCGGTAGACTGGTTGCTGACCAAGGTTATAGAACCCAATCTGTCCAGTTATTTAACCCATAACTGGAGGGAAGAAAGGGATTAATACCTTTCCCAAGGGTATTTGTGCGTAAGTGAATGCAAGGAATTCAACTGGAATTCGAACTAGCCACCCGATTTCTCGTTCAGAGCCGATAACCATTGCACCACAACGCCCATCCTCATTCTACGAATACACTGAGAAAATACATGAAATATTAACTCATTGTTATTCGTTTGAACAAATTTTTGCTAAGACGTATCCAGCTTTTGTCTATCCGTTAATCTTGTTTTTTTTTATCAGTCATAAGTGTCTCTTTTCAACTTTCCTCTTACGACCCACTGTTTGTCTCTCTACTATTGAGTTCTTAACACGTAATAGGTAAACTAATTGATTTATAAACTTGCTACAGTTACCACAAATATAATCTATATCAATATTAAAACGATCATGATCAAACCACAAGGATTATAGACGTAAGTTTTGGTGGGAAGTCTCATAACACATCTATATGTGACAACCAGAATATAGAATACCACAGCATGCTATTTCTAAATAAAACTAAGCAATTTCAAGCAAACTGGAATGAGATGACGAAGTTTTCTATGATACAGAAATATTTTTGAATCTCACAAATGTTATCGTAGATAAAGTTGTAGTAAACACGAAATTAAAAGCAACTATATATATATATATAAATACATATAAATTTACTGGAGCCACAAGATTAGCAACTAGGTCCCACCCTTTTTTCTGTGAAACCAATAAATTGTAAACGCAAATTCTACTCCATCAGCTTCATTTCTCGCACTTTCTGCTTGTGGAATTCCCTTCCATTTACTTGCTTTCCAGACAGCTATAATCTCCAAGAATTTAAATGTAAAGTCAATAGTCATCTCCTATCTCACTAACCTGCATCCTCTCTCTTATGCTCCTTTCTCCGTCCACTTCACTCTAATCAGTATTCTCATCCTTCTCTTACCCACTATCTGACACCCCCTATAATCTGTTACTTTTTCTCATAACTTTCCTCCTATTTAACCCCCTGCAAAGCAGTGGCAATAGAATGCCTTGCTTGGAGTGATATGATTATAAAAAAAAACTCTCTTCACGTTTACAAAAATTCACAATTACGTGTGAAATCATAATTTTGATAAATAGGAAAAGGATTGACCCCGAACTGAAAGAAAAAGACGATGCTGGATTTTGCGATCAGATGTTAAATTAATTTTCTAACCAATGAAAGGAGGCGATTTGCAAGACTGAGAGAAAAGTTTGTAATCCTGCGTGAAAAACTAAATGGCTATAAAAACACAAAGCAAAGAAAGTCAGTCAGATGGTAGCAGAGAGACGATACGCTAAAATATGAGAAAAGAAACTTCAAGCATGGACCGGATATATAAAAGTTCCCGTCACACGTTTGTTCTCTTATTTTTCGTGTGCTATTTTCTTTTTCCTCTTCTCCATCCTCAACATTCTCGCAGTCAACAAAGAAGAAGACGACAACAACAAAAAGATACTTCAACTGACCCCTAAAAATTAACGTTCGATAACTACAATTTCTTTTATTTGCTTCACCTTCCTTTTCATTTTCTCGCCGGCCATGAAAAGGGAAAGGAACACAGATTTTATAAATCACATTCGCTACTTACAACTAGAATTCTGGACACTAAACTCCTAACTACTACTTCTCATTGAACATTTAACTCTTACAAATAGATTAACTACGTACATTTTCTCATTGGTTCGGTTATGTTTGATACAAGGCCAATTCAGTAAACATTCAACCATCTCCTCACTGCATCAAAGTAAAGTTCAAACTTTGAGGTCTTTGGGGATAGAATTTGTTTCGGGAGTTTGTGATTTAAATTGCAATCAAATATGCAATTACACTTTTGGAGGTTATTTAGCACGTAAGGATAAATTGGCCTGGGAAAGATGATAGCATACATGGTACTGTTATGCGTGACAGTTAGCAGAGGTCAAGTTTAGGTTAAACTAATTTATTTTGAGCCAAGACAAAAAACTTAAAAATCGATTTTTATTTGTTTGTTATGCACCCCTGAAAAAATAAAATAATTTACAACAAAAATTAAAATGTTCAGGGTTAACCATGAACTTTTTTCGCTTGAATCTTAAAAAAACAAAAACAAAACAAAACAAACAAAAAAAAACACAAGCACTAGAAACTACCAGTGTCACTGTAAGGAAAACATTCTTTCTCCAAAGAAATCGATGTCGATTGAAGAAGTCGATGAAATAAGCTCAAACTAGTTGCAACAGATTCCTTGAATTGGTCAGCTGTGTAAATCAATTGTTACAGTTATAAACTCTTCAGAACCTGACCAAGTTCATCAAGGTCCCTGGTGTACCTTCCAACCCACAGGTTTCAGCCTGAAGATGGAATGTCCATCACGATTTTCAGGGATGTTGACCCTTCAAAGTTGTGCAATAGAACTAGTTTCGCTTTTAATGTTCTCTTACATCTCACTGAAACTATCCAAACTGGAGTAGACAGAAAGTAGGATGTGTTAATTCTCGAGATCTCTATAATGCCATCAGACTTGGCCTTTTAGATTAAAAAAAAATATTAGCTAATTCCCAATGAGGCTTAGTTTTATCCTGGTCATCAACAAAACACAAAGATATTTTCAAAACAGATCAATTGCATAATCCGAATTTCTCCATGCTTTTTTTATGGCCTGTTCTACGTTGGTTTTTGTAGAGTTGGATAAAAAAAATTCTGTTACTAAGGATGAGAAGCACTAATGTACTTCTAGAAGTCCTAACAACCGGGTGTAACGATGTACTACATCCGGTAGCAAAGCCTCTAATCGGGAAGCTTTGAGGAGCGTAGAATCACCTCTTAATTGCTTTTGTTCTCAATTCTACCCTGATACGGGGTGGTAGTACCCGTTAGCATCCCAAGTATGGGCAAATAATGAACTACCCAAACTGAGGTCAAAGCATGAAAATATATTTGAAAAAAAATACCAGTACTATGTATTTTCGTAGTAAAAATCAACAATACATTATTGGGGTAAAAATTATCAAAGCTTAAAAGAGAATACAATTTCGTCATTAAATGACCTATAAAGCATTAAATAAACAAAGCAAGCTAAACATTAATAACCCAAGGGACGGAATCAATTGTTTTGTGCATCAGAATATGTTTCAACAATAATTACATTTTTACGTGCAAATCGTGTAAGGAATGTTTTTCTATTGTTTTAGCATGCAACAAGAAATATTAAATAACATATTTCTACCCTGCTATACACAAGTTTATACTTCCTAGGCAACGCCGGTTATATTCCTGCTAGGTAGAATATAAGATAATGCTATCTGATTAGACATTAGAAGAAACATTAAATTTGAGACGGAGGAAAGAATGAACAATTACAGTACAAGAAAAACATTGCCAATCAGATTCATATTATAATGAGCCGACTTCTGCTTTTGCGCATGCGCGTATGTTAACAGAACGTAGAGAAAAAATTATGCGCATCATAGCGAAATTTTGATTAGCAGAAAACTTCTAAAATATACTAAATTGAATAAAAAAATGTCAGTTCAGTTTACAACAATAATTATGTGGAATAATTATAATACATAACAGAAAAATTTCAAATACTTTTATGTTACTCTCGTCAGATCAAGATTTTTATATGGATGCCATTCATGGCGCCAAAATCGTTCAGAAATAGCAGTTGTATACAGCTGACAGTTAAGCTATAATCAAGTCAATGGTTAAAGCAAATGAAACCTGTAAGTCTCTGCGAGGGCCATTCTTCTATAACCGACCGTAGCACTGACTGCTCAGCCAATTAATGATGAATTTTTCATTAAAATACAGTTAAAATGTAATTTACAGTTCAATCAATGCAATTCATTTAATGTAATTTTTTTTTTAACTAAATTGTAAAAAAGAAATGATTAGAAACATAAGTCTATGTCTATGAATAAGATAGAAAGGAGCGTAAGACAACGATGTGTCTTTTCACCGGATCTATTCAACTTGTATAGCGAGACTATTCTAAGGACTCTAGAAATTATGCCAGGATTCGTCATCGGAGGCCACAAACTGAACAACATAAGATACGTAGATGATACAGTGCTGATAGGAAAGGAAACTACAAGACCCCCTACAGAAGGTAGCTGAAGTGTGTGGCAAGAAAATACTACAAAAAACCGCAAGAAAACTGAATGTATGGTCATCAGCAAAAAGAGCAGCCCAAAATGCCAAGTAAAGAAGGAGGATACTAAAATCAAGCAGGTAGAAAAATTTAAGTACCTGGGAAGTCTTCTAACAGAAGACGGAAAGTGCGACACAGCGATCCAAAGGCGAATTGGCATGGCGAATGACCCATTCCAGAAGCTGAGTAGACTATTAAGTGACAGGAAAATTTCACTAGAAACAAAGAAGAGAGTACTGGATTGCTATGTGATGTCAGTTCTTCAATATGGCAGTGAATACTAGACAATCTCATCGAAGATGAAAAAAGAAACTTGCAGCAACTCTAAATGTGGTTCTACAGAAGGATGTTGCGAACATCAAGGATCAAGCATGTGAGCAATGATGAGGTTTTGGAAAGGATGAAAACGAAAAAGAAATTCTTACCGAGCATCAGAAAAATACAGCTAATGTTCCTGAGACATTCAATGAAGAAGGAGGGCTTGGAGAATCTGATACTAACAGGCCAGATTGAGGGGAAAGAGATAGGGGAAAGCAGCGACTAACATACTTGATGGGCCTGAGCCGGTGGATGGCAGAGCGGGGGCTGCATGGTGTAACAGGAAAAAGCGTGCTAAGAGCCACCGGAGATAGGGAGACGTGAAAGGTCATGATCGCCAACGTCCTGAAAAAACAAGGGATTTGGACCATCAAGGAGGGAAAAGAAACAAGGGAAAAGGGTAGGATGAGGGAGGAAAAAAGAAAAAAAAGGAAAAAAAGAGAAAAAGTTGGTTAGTATGTATTCTTTGAGGTCAGATCCCAAAATGAATCTCCACTCTGATTAGCCAATAGAAACACACATGTAAATCTTTATATCTTCCCACATACATACACAGCAAACCAAAGGTTTTTGTCATTTAAATGTAAATCATCTGCTCAACCAACAGCAACATTGCCTGATGATGAGAATCTATCTCGAAACATAGAAATTTCCGTGTCGCAATGTACAATTAATTCATAACTACATTTCGATATATATATATATATCGAAATGTAGTAGCTGCTGCTTGACTACGTGGTGAGCGAACGTAAAGGACGGTTTAGTCGTCTAAGGGTCGACCAAATTCCGTCTTTGGGTATTATTTTCATCGGAGAATAAAAAAATATAATTTATCAAATGTGATTTGGGTTGACTTTTTCATCTATATAAACATTTATATATCCACTTTGAAAAGAACTTTCGTTAATTCTCTCTTGCATAGACGCATTACGCTTTCATTGTACATTCTCATATACTTCTTGATATATTAGTTGATTTAATAATCGCCGCTTAGATGTGGCACAAGGCTGAAGATAAGTGGTACCCGGTGAGGATAGAACTCACTACTCAGTTGTAATAAGTTCTAGCGAGACAAGCTTGCTAATCATTACACCACTTTTATCTCTCGTTTATTAGAATCTACAATGAAAGCGTAATGTGTGTATGCAAGAAAGAGAGAATTAACGAACGGAAAGGATATTATGTCTTTGAGTTCTCCGACATGAAATACCTTCCCCAATCGTGCATGTAATAATCATGTCCTTTCTCTATCTTCCAATTAAGAAAAAACACCTTAAACACCTGATCAGTGTACAGCTTTAGAATTATTGCGCCATTATTTCCCAACATCTTTGGGTAAAATATTTTACTTTTTTTTTTAAATTTTAATTCTAATCCTGACTTATTTTGCAAGCATTTTTCTCTTGTTTATTTCCCTCGATTATTTTCTTTAAAATTTTTCTACTCTATTTTTTTTTCTTTTGAGTTATTGGCTAAGTAAAACAGAAAAGCAAATAACTCGGGTTTCCACGGTAACGGCAGGCCGCACGACCCTTTCATTTAAACTTGAGAGCGTAACAATGGCTTCAGGTAAGGTAGGCAAAGAGCAGTCAGGTAGGCAGTTTAATTTCCGACTTGTTAAGGCATAAAATTGGCGCAGCGTTGTCATAAAATATACAAAAAATCTCTTATCGTCAATAACGGAAAAATGAAAGTAAAATGATGAAAAACCTAAAAGAAATAAAAAAGAAACAGTATTGAAAATTGACATTTTTTATTATTTTGTCTATAGACATAAGAGATAGAAAGTAATTGATGAAGGCAATTAGAATTTTTTTTAAAGTTGATTTTTTTTTTTTTTTTGGTCTTTTACTTAGTGTTCTCGATTCAGTTGAGACACTTCGTCATCATCAGCAACATCATCAGTTTCACCTTTATCGAGATCAGCATCATTGTCAAATTGAATAGCAATCATAATTGTTGTTAGCATTTAGCAAGGATAGAATAGTCCAGTACACGGATACAAGTATGGGTCATCCAGTGGTGATTAAAATCATTACAAGAATAGCGATTTGTGAGATGCGACAACCCTATAAGCATTTCCTAAGAATTGCTTAGTCTAGACGAAAAGAATAGGACATCCAATAAAAATCGAATTCACCAAACAATAATACCCTGAATCTCGAACTTGTTAACCATATCTTCTTGGCAAGACAATATTCTTACTATTACGACCTTAAAACTTGTAATTGGCGTAATCATCCGGGCTTTACAATATCTTCAGTTCTCGTTAGCTTTTTTTTATTTTAAACTCATCATTTTTCTCCATTTCACTTTAAATCAATTTTTTGCGCTGTAAGTTTTGGTGTGCGGGTGGTGTAAATAATAATGACTCGGATTTAATCGGATAGCCGAGTTCCAATTGGGTTCGTTATATTCACTACCGTCTAAATACCTTTGGGAAATGTATAAATCCACCTTTTCTTTCCCCAACTATGGGTACAGTGAAGCCAATGAAATGTAACCGCAATTTCTACTCCAACAGCTTCTTTCCTCGCACTTCCCGCCTGTGGAATTCCCTACCGCATGCTTGCTTCCCCGACGGCTACAACCTCCAGGAGTTTAAAATGTAAGGTCAATAGACACCTCCTAACACACTAACTCACACCCACTCTCTCCAACTCTCTCCCTATGTACATCCTAACTCGTCTATCACCCTCCTTCTGACATTTCCTATACCCAATCGCTCTATGTAACCCTCTGCGCTATAGTGGCAGTGGAATGCCTTGCTTGGAGTGACACGATTACAAAAAAAAAAAAAAAAAAAAATTAGTAGAACTTGATAAACCATTATTATCTGCAATAAAATTATTATAGTGGTAAACTATTTTCTGGCTTAGAATAACCTGCAAGCAGTTGGTAAGCCGTAAAAAACACACACACACACACAAAAAAAAAATAATAATTTTTTTTTAATTACTTGTGTCTATATTATTATTCAGTTTACGTTTTTTAAATTCTTTCTGGCTTAATTCATTGCCTTTTTCTTTTGTGGCGTTCTTAAATTGTTATTGGTGCTACAAGAGCGGGTGTTATTAATATCCCTCTTTATCTCGACTAATATCTCTACTTTCTTTTACATTTTCCGTTGTAGCATCCCAGATTACCCTTCACCACTCCCAGAGTATACCCAGATGTAGTTTAGCATCGCCTAGAATATGCCCCAGGATATGATTGGGGCCAGCCTACTTTAGTCATATCAGTCAGTGGGTCAGTTAGGTGTCATACATGATACACACTTCGGCGATCATGTTTTTTTCGATCTATGACCGACTTTTGATAGCCATTTCTTTCTGCGGTAGACTGGTTGCCAACCAAGACTATAGAATCCAATCTGTTCTGCTATTCAGCCTATAGCTGAAGGGAGAAAAGATGGATTAATATTTTTCCCACGGGTAAATAAATGAAACAAGTTCAACCGGGATTCGAACTCGGTCGTACCGATTTCTCATTCCGAGCCGATATCCATGACACCACAACGCACATAATGCAACTTAGTCTAAACTTGTCTCAGTTTATAGACCACTTTTATTATTTGTATCATCTGAAGCCACCAGTCAAGTTAAGAAAAACTTGTAGGTTATGTGATGGCACCAGTCTACAAACTGGTTGCTTTGAACTTACAAAAGCAAGCGTTTAATCATAAAATTCTTCTTTGTGCCGTGTCCCTTCAGGGTGTAGGCGATCATGACCTTCCACATGAACCTCTCCTTTGTAGCTCTTAACACCCACTTCTTATATTATCCCAGTCAAACGTCGTTCCGCCATTCATCTGCTCAACTCAGTCAAGTATGTCAGACGTTGCTTTTCCCTGTCTCTCTTTCCCTCTATCTGACCTGTGAGCATCAGATTCTCCATGTCTCCCTTCCTCATTACATGTCCCAGAAACGTCAGCTGTCTCTTCCTGACGTTAAGTATCAATTTCCTTTTCGTTTCTATCCCCTTCAAAACATTGTCGTTGTTCACATGTTTGGCTCATGGTATCCTCAGCATCCTTCTGTAGAACTACGTTTAGGTTGCTTCAGGTTTTTCTTTAATCTTTGAGGAGATTGTTTAGCATTCGCTGCCGTATTAAAGGACAAATATCACATAACAATCCAGTATTCTCTTTTTTGCTTCCAGTGAATTTTTCCTGTCTCTCAATACTTAACTCAGCTTCTGAACTGCATCTTTTGACATATCAATACATCTTCAGATTTCAGTGTCGCACTTTCCGTCCTCTGTTAGAAGACTTCCCAGGTATTTAAATTTCTGTTCCTGATTGATTTTAGTATCCCCGACTTGTAGTTTGCATTTTGGGCTCATCTTTTTATTGATTACTATGCATTCGGTTTTCTTTTAGTTTATATGTCGTCTTTTCTTTCCCCTTTCTTTAACTACTTCTCGTAGGAGGTGTTGTAGTTTACCTCCTGTGTCTGCTATGAGCACTGTATCATCTGCATATCTTATATTGTTCAGATTGTGGCTGCCAATGACTAATCCTAGTAGGGCTTCTAGAGTTCTCAGAATTGTCTCACTGTAGCGGTTGAATAGATCTGGTGAGAAGACGCATCCATGTCTTAAACCCCTTTCTATCTTTATATATCTTCTGAACTTGTTTTCTGTCCGTATGCAAGCAGTTTGCTGTCAATACCAGTTCTTGATTCCTCTAATGTCTTTCCCGAATATGTCAAGATTGCCGAGCGTTTCTATCAGGTCTTTGTGGCGAACTTTGTCGAACGTCTTTGCGTAGTCTATGAAACACAGATACATGTCCTGTTTTTATATTGCCTTTTGTTATAACATTCTAAGTATAAGTGTCCTTGACGAAACCGCACTGTTTTTGTCCTTGGCTACCCAATTCCAAGATTTTATAAGTGAGGCGGATTGTTAGCAACTTGGTAGGACGAAAACAATACCTACAGAAAAGGCGAAATAACTTTTAATCAGGCAGCGGCCAGCTAACTAGAGGTGGTGTCTCGATAAATCACCGTGGAGAAGACAAGAAAAAATCACTCCACTATTACTCCCACGAAAAAACATGGCCTTTACAAATCTACACAAAAATTATCACTCCTTAATCATTATGACGAAAATCAATTGAACTTCCACAAATTAAACTTACTAATGCGCAAACCAAAAATTGGAATAAAATTAAGGAGTGTAGAATGCACACGAGAAACCTGCGAAACCGTCGTATTTTGGAATCTATGGTTACAAGAATGTGCATCCTATTACATGGAAAAAGGAGTGAGTATGTTTTGGCCTAATCTAACCTGTATAAAAGACTGTCTTTATAACCATCATTTTCTTCCACAATTCTTTTGTAATTTTTTCTTCATTTAGTTTTCACTGTTTTTACCTGCAACAAAGTGCAAATTAACATGATATATTTCCTGCCATTTATTACGATCTTGAGCAAGTTTACATTATTGTATTGAAAGTTTCTTCTTTCACACGTCTCGCTTGTGGAACTCTCTTTTGGCTTCTTGCCTCCCAATCAACTTTGATCTTCAAAATGTTAAATGCAATATCAGTCGTTATCTTCTGCCTTCTTAATATCTGTTCTTTATTGTCCTCATTCCTTAATGATGCTTTTCTTTGTCTTATATTCTTTCACACTCAGTAAACCCCACCCCCACCCCGTCTTAGTGGATTTATTGTCTTGTTTGGGATGAAATGATAAAAATACAAAAAAGAAGGCATATTTAATGCCTGTCAGTCATTATTTGTTGCCCGTAAATCCGTTCATCTCTTTTTTGGTTTTTCTCTAACCATTTTTGATGCCTGTCAGTCATTATTTGTTGCCCGTAAATCCGTTCATCTCTTTTTTGGTTTTTCTCTAACCATTTTTTGATGCCTGTCAGTCATTATTTGTTGCCCGTAAATCCGTTCATCTCTTTTTTGGTTTTTCTCTAACCATTTTTGATGCGCTATACACACTTTATCCTTATTCTGAATTACTCGATACAATTCCGAAAATCTGACTTACAAATCGAGCCGAGAACATTTCAGCAGACCCTGGGATTTCATTCTTTGTTACTATTCTTTAGTATTCATCATTATTCCAAATATTTCTTTTACTTACAAAAAAGTTCTCAGGCCGACTCGCATCCTAACAGTAATTATTTCCTTTTCTTCCAAACAATCTTTACTACTTTTCATTGTCATCTGTTTTTACTTTCTTTTCTTCGTTATTCGTCATCTTGTTTTTTTTTTTCAGCATCAAAGTTAATTAGTTACTTTTCTTCGTCTTCATTCTCTTCATAACCCCCTCCCCCACGTTTTTGTTGTTCTATTCTTTTCTAGCATCACATGATTCTTATTTCTGCACCCTTTTCGATTTTTCGTCAAGGGAAAAAAAGTTTCCCGAAAATAACAAAAACATGACACTTAGGTAAATTGCTGGAACTCTTCAATACAAGAGGAAAGTATTTGCGTTCTTCCAGGTTTGAC
Source organism: Ascarosepion bandense (assembly GCA_037127315.1). Classification (NCBI taxonomy): domain Eukaryota; kingdom Metazoa; phylum Mollusca; class Cephalopoda; order Sepiida; family Sepiidae; genus Ascarosepion; species Ascarosepion bandense. The sequence continues at coordinate 935,031 of JBBBDQ010001544.1, forward strand.
TCGGTCAGAAAGATTTGATATATAATAAAAGTGAGCGTGTGTGGAAATCTGGGTGTGTTTGAGTGAGCCGTCTACATGGATACTTCATACTTTCTTCTATGCGAATGTTACTCGCCGTTATGGAGAAAGGAAGAACGAGAGTGAGAGGAAAACGTGGGTTAGGGGGAGGAGCGAATGTCTCCATGGCGACACCCGCCAAAGCAGCATCCATTAACTAGACAATTAAACAGAAACTACGCGATGCCATTAGAGGGTAAGGTAGTAGCAGGTATCAAAGCATTTTCCGACGCTATTTTAAGTAAACCTCCTCTCTGCTTTCGCAGGAAGAGAGAAAAAAAATCGATAATATTGGAATTATTTCGACAGAGCGTATTTTGGAATTTTTCTTGCTTCTGTCAATTTTTTTTTTTCAGCGAGGAGGGGGTGATTGTTTTCTTGTGACTGACACACTTAAAAGGGAAAAGGAGTGACATTTATTTTGTGTATTTATAATCTTCAAATATTTAAAAAGTATATCTGCTTAAAACAGGCTTTGACGCAAATTTAAGATAAAAGTTTACAACTAAGATCAAAAGAAGTTAAAGATTAAAGAGATTAAGAGAGAACTGATCCACAACAACGCAGGTTAACTTGAAAGGCTAAAAAAAAAGTAATACATTTTCGCCAATGTTAAAAACTAACAAATATTTTAAATTAACCACGAGATACTATCTTTGTTATTTAACAAATAAATCTAGACATTTGGGGGACGGAAAATAATATAAATTACTACTTGAATTAATATCTAAAGTAATACATTTAAATTAATCTAAATCTAATCTAAACTTATTTATAAATGGAAAATTGTCTGTGTGTGTGTGTGTCTCCGTTACCTATAGACTCCGAAACGGCTGAACCGATTTTCTTGGAAATTTACACAGTTGTACTATAAGCGTCTGCGAGTGTTCTTGGCTAGGTTTTGTGTCGAGGTACCCCCGATAGATATCGAAAAGAATTGATAATCGAAAAAATCGGCTTATAGGAGGAGTGGTCCGATTTTAATCAAATTTGATACACTCATAGACAAAGACATAAGAAACGATATTCAGAAGTTTCAAGGTTGCAGTTCTTACAATAGTGCAGAAAATCGATAATATATATATATATATATATATATATATATATATATATATATAAAAGGCAAGATGTGTGTGTGTGTGTGTGTGTGTGTGTCTGTTTATCTGCTTGTATGTATTTTTTTCAGCCCTTTTATTTTAGTTTTTGCTTCGGGTTTGGCTCTAAGTAGGTATAATTGTAGTTCTTAGTCTCAGCCATGATACCATTTACTCAGAGGACTTATTTAGCCTTCAAAATTCAGTTTACGACGAAAAAACTTATTTGATATCGATACCAGGGAATCAAAATTTGACTTACATCCATTCATTTTTCTTTCAGTCTACGGTTTCGCTTTAACTGGAAACAACTATTGTTTTTTAGTCTTTCGTGCCAACGTCCAAAGAGTCTGAGCTCCATGACCATGGATTAGTTTTAAAGCTTTCATTACACCCGAGCAACGCCGGGCTATACTGCTAGTAATTTATATATCTAATATTTTATAGGGACGTTGAACAAAATGTAAAGGCAATGCTGTCGAACTTTGAGAAAAATTATTAACAAATTTTGTTTGGATATTTGAAGCCATTCTTCGTTTACGAAATACTCTCATCACTTCAGCCGATTTATGATTCAGTTGATTTTCTAAGCGCCTCTTTTATGTGGCACAAGGCCGAAAGTATGGGGTACCAAGTGAGGATCAAACTCACTATTCAGTTGTAATAGATTCTAGCAAGATAAGTTTGTTAACCATTACACCACGCCGAGGTGCCGATTCATGATTCAGTATACAATCTAGGAAACCACTGATAGTTTTTGTTATCATTTTTCTTTTTTGATTTTTACTTAAGAAAAACTTTAAAAGTGGTTAGCCTTTTTCTTTATGGATATGAAATCAAATTAGCCAAAAAGAAAAAAAAGTGTTAATTACAAAGAAGGCAAAGACGGAGTCCAGTTGTTCGGCTCATTGTATCATAGTTACTGGTTGATTTTGTTTAGAGATATATCAACACCTCTATGGGATATTTAATGCCGAAATCTACTATAAAAATAAACTGCTGATTTATGTTTTGAGGGTTATACCCTTGGGAAAGGTATTCATCCGTCTATTCTTTCCAGTTATGGGTTAAATAACAGGACAGATTGGGCTCTATAGCCTTGGTCGGCAACCAGTCTACCGCCGAAAGCAATGGCAACCTACTGCGGGATAATCTTCTGCCCAGTCAGTCATGTCTCTTTCGAGACATGATCGCTCAAGCGTGTATCACGCATGGCACTTAACTGACTGACTGACTGTTTGCCATATTTGACTAACAGGTGCTAACGCTTCGGGTCAGAGTGGATCTGAGAACCTGTTCCTCAAAACCTCTTACCTCCCGATCAGAGGCCTTGCTGCCGAATGTAGTTTATCGTCATACCCAGGAACGCTATATAATAGTAACTACGACAGTGATGATAAAAAGTCAATGTATAGCAGTAGCAACAGAAGTGATTTGAAACAATTACTTTCTGATAGAACAACAATTGGAACTGTGCTGTAAGGAAGAATGTATTTTCATCCAGGCAAGGTAGAACTTCCACTGGTACGCAGGGGGGTTATATAAGAGGTGATGAGAAAAAAGAGCAAGTTACAAAGGGTGTCAGAGAAAGGAATAAGAGAAGGATGAGAACACTGGTGTGAAGAGAGCTGCATGAGAGTAGAGTGGAAAGCGAGAAGATCATGATACAAGGGTTGTAAGAAAAAGAATGCGAGTGAAGGGAGATAAGAAATAGCAATTGACATTGCATTTAATTTCTTGGAGATTGTAGCTGTTAGGGAAGTATACGGAAGGGAATTCCATAGGCGGGAAGTGTGAGAAAAGAAGCTGATAGAGTAGAAGTTGCAGTTATATTTAATCGGTTTCACTGTAAAAGAGTATGACTTGGTCGCTAGTAACTCGGCTAAATTCATGCAGAGAGGGCACCAGGGAACTAAGATCAACGGAGCAGAAGCCGTGAAAGTATTTGTAGAATAGACAGAGGGAAGTCACATTACGTCGGTGAGAAAGTGACTGGAGTTGTGCTACCAGGTCGGAATCAACTACATTGCAGATTCTCCGCTGGATTTTGTCAAGAACCCCGAGATGAATAGCAGGGGCACCCGACCAGATGTGACACCAGTATTCAATGCTAAGGGCGGATGGTAGATTTATACATGTATGAGATGGATTAAAACGAGAAAAACTTCCTGGATCTACACAGTAAACCGACCTTCCTAGCAGCAAATTTTGCTATAGATTCAATGTAGTCATTCCACTTGAGGTCGGCTGATAAAGTTATGCCGAGGAGGCGCAGTGTTTTGTTTTCAGTGAGACTAGCCTGATCCATGCTGATGGGTGGTAGAAGCGATACACAATGGTGGTTACACGCCAGCAGCTTTGTTGTAGAAGCATTAAAATTTACGAGCCATTTCTTACCCCAGTCCACCACAGATTGGAGGTCCTTTTCAGGATCAGCAGCGAGGTTTGCTTTGTCAACCTCGACAGATTTCTTATCGAGGCAGAAGTAAATGGAGGTGTTGTCAGCGCAGATGCCTACTTGGGATCTGATTACATCAGGGAGATCGTTGGTGAAGATCAGAAAAAGCGTAGAACCTAGAATAGAGCCTTGAGGGACTCTCGTGTTTGTATGATAGTATCTGGAAGCGTGCCCATTCAATACTATTTTCATTACGAGATTTGAAAAGAAACAACTGGATTAAGTGAAATAATCGTCGCGTTATATCATAGCCCTGTAGAAGGGCAGCATGCCAGATTTTGTCAAATGCTTTGGAGATATCGAGTGCAACAGCTCGAGCTTAGCCGTTCTTATCGAGAGACTGGTATATATACTCTGTGACGGTCCTTAGAATATCAGCAGTAGACCCGGTGAAGCGGAAACCATATTGTTTATCGGAAAAGAAGCTGTGGGCTGTGAGATGTTGAACCACTTCAGCATTGCTAATAGCCTCGAACACTTTGCCAAAAATTGGTAAGAGGCTGATAGGGTGAAAATTAGAGAAGTCTGAGGGTTATCCAGAGTTCTTAAATACCGGGACCACAGATAAGAACTTCCAGTAGTCAGGAAAGCAAGAAGTAGAGAGGCAGTAGTTGTAGAGATTGGAGAGGACAGAGGAAAGTTCAGGGACACATTTTTTAAGGAAAATGATTGAAATTTCATCACATCCACTCGCCTTGTGGGAGTTAAGCTTTAAAATTATGCTAAACCAGCGAGGGGGTAATGTGAATGTAACTCAATTGAGCCTCAGTTCTAGGTTAGAAGTCGGGTGCGGATACCCCAGACGAATCAAATGTTAAGTTCGTGAAGAATCTGCTAGCAAAGCATTCAGCCTTGTTCGCTGAAGATGTGAGGACCTCAAATTCACTGATTAAAGATAGGATTGAGAGCCTTGCTGTTATTTAACACATTTTTAAAGGAGGCCGCCAGTAGTCTCTGCAGCCGAACTTGTGGGATACTGTACGCTGCTATATTATTTCAGCAAACAACAGCTTAACACCATTTAAATATGCCAATAGCACCGTAGACTGTCTACGCTTTAATCAATGAAATATCCACTTCTAAAAACTTGAGTAGAATTAACTACAATATTCACAAATTCACCATTTATGAGGGTAAAAAGGGTTTAAATCAAGAATAATGGCGTGGCTCTGCGATACAATAGATTCTTTGAGAGTCTATGGACGCAGTTATTTACGCTTTTTCTATTAACAAAAAGGACAGTAGCCAATGTTATAACTTTCGTTCATGAGTGGCATTAAAGAAACACAAAAGAATAAGATTTTTAGCAGTATTAAAAATTAAAATGGAATATATATGTAGGGGCATAAACAAAATTAGCCTTTGAAATTTGTGTGGAACAAAAATATCACCTTGTAACTGAATAGAGGCTAGCTAAATTATGGATGTGCGTTGTGGTGCGGGTGTGCGTTGTGGGGCAGTAGATATCGACTCGGAACGACAAATCGGGGAGCCGAGTTCGAATTCCAGTTGAATTCCTTGCCTTCACTTACGCACAAAATACCCTTGGGAAAGGTATTAAACCGTCTCTTCCTTCCAAATATGGTTTAAATAACAGGACAGATTGGATTCTATAGTCTTGGCCGGCAACCAGTCTACCGCAGAAAGCAATGGCAACTTACTGCGGGATAATCTTCTACCCAGCCAGTCATGTCTCTTTCCAATTCCAGTGGAATTCCTTGCATTCACTTACGCACAAAATACCCTTGAGAAAGGCATTAATCCGTCTCTTCCCTCCAATTATGGGTTAAATAATAGGACAGATTGGGTTCTATAGTCTTGGCCGGCAACCAGTCTACCGCAGAAAGCAATGGCAACTTACTGCGGGATAATCTTCTGCCCAGCCAGTCATGTCTCTTTCGAGACATGATCGCCCAAAGCGTGTATCACGTATGGTACTTAACTAACTGAAGTTATGAAAATAACTGAACAAAAATAATCAGTATATTATAGAAACAAGGGAACTAACACGAATCAGTATGTCAATAAGATTGACTGATTTGAAGTAATCTATTACATGAAAAACACAAGAATTTCTACGCAACAATGTGTTATATGAATACAATTAAATCGGGTAACAGACTCACTGTATTATATTAATGAGATATAAACTTCTACAAAAGAATCAATGATTTCTGTCAAAGAGTCTAATGGGGCAATAATTTATGTGAAAGAATCAAAATAATATATTAACCATGGAGAAGATCTGAAAAAATAAAGAATCAATAAACTATAATAACGAATAGGAATGAATGTATAAGATTTAATATATTGTATTAATAAGACAGGGACAAATCTAATGATCCAAAGAACTGATATCAAATTTAAATACGAGCAAATATGAAACTAAAGATTCAATATATCATTTATAATTGATCCGATAGTCAATGTGTCATCGTGATGACATTCGAACTAACTTGACTTAATATCTCAATAAGATTGACCCATTCGAAGTAAGCTATTATATGAATAACAGGAACTTATACGAAACAAATCAATGTGTCATCACAAATAACATTCGAACAGATCTGAATCGATTACTAATATTAGAACTGATCCGAATTAATGTATAATGTTAATGAGATTGCAAAAGTAACAAATGGACTCACTGTACTATATTAGTAAGATTGTAATTGATACGACAACAAAATTAATTATTTTATATTAATAATACTTTAATTGATTAAAAAAAGAAATCAGTATCTTATATTTTTAACTTTGAAAATTGTCGTTCAATAAACAAAAAACAAACAAAATATCATAATAATCAAATTTATCTGAAAAAAAACTATATATTAGATTAAAAATCAGAAATGAAAAAATCGTTTTAAAACGACAATAACATTGATCTGAAAAAATGTGTTATAGTAACGAGTGGAAATAATTCGAAATAATCAATATATTTATGAGAGAAACTTATCCGTAAGAATCAATGATTTGTATTAACTAATGTGGGACTGATTCGGAAAGCATCAATAAAATAGAATAGGAAGACAATAACTTAGTCGAAAGTATCAATATATTTTATTTGTTGTATTAAAAAAAAACAGGCCGAAACGTCGTGAATATGACAAAGACGAAGACAAGTCTGAACAATTTAAACAGTGTAAATAGTTACAATACCTCATTTTAGAAATATAGACAGATGTTAGCGAATGCATGTTCAAGCAGTTTGATATTTTTTCTGTTAGCGACGAAATGCGGTTGAAAATGAAACTTGCCAATTGATTCTCATAGTATATGGGGCATTAAAATCTGTCGAATTAGAATTAAGGGATTGCCAAATTGTAAAATTCGACAGAGATGTCTCCGTGTGTGAGACGCGAGATGTAAGGAGGATTTCTTTTTTTTAGGAAGTTCATCGTTCTACCTTGGTTCATATGCTTTTCTAACGAGCCATTAACAACTGTTTTTAATTTTAAAGAGAATAAAATAAAGGAATTGATTTTTTGAAAAAACAAAACAAAAAAAAACAAAAAAAAAAAAAAAAAAAAAAAAAAAAAAAAAAAAAAAAAAAAAAAAAACAGGAGCAATATAGAATATTGGAGCAGAATTGAATGTTAGAATAGAGGGCATTAGCTTTCAGCTGATTTCAGATTTACCGTCGGAAAAGACAAGACAAGATTTTGGGACTGCGGCTGACACAGACACATGTGCGTGGTAAGGTTTGCAATTCGTCGGATCCCGTAGATTGGCGATACAGAGTCACAAACAAAAGAGCTCTAACCAAATAATAAGAACCAAGTCATTTGAAGACTTCCGAAAGCGACAACAACTAAAATGGATAGCACATGTAACTCGAATAGAAAATGACATAAAGATCTTGACTTTTCTCATTATTTTAAAGCGGTAGGAAGAAAAAACTCATCAATACTAGACAGATCGATAACAGGTAGTGGACTCTATAAACCTATCGATGAAGTGTTTCCCGTCTAGTATTGGGTTTCCGGTCCCTCCTACAATTTGTTAATCCACTTATGCTTTCCCAATCCCAACAATTTTGACATCTTGAAGTCTAGATTTTCCTACAGAGCCCTAAGAACTTTACCTTTTCCCTTTTCTGCGCTCATACAACATCACATAGTAACCTTCTACCCTGAATGGCTCTTGGGGCCTTTTACTGGGTGAACATTAATATAAAATATATCGATTAAGAACTGTTTTACGAGAAAGATTTCATACGTCTCAACTGACAATAACGCTAACTGTTCGGTCAATGAATAGCGAATGTTTCCTTATAAGGAAACTGATAAAATTTACCAGCAGCAGTTTTTGATCTTTAAAAATTTCACAATATAATACGATATGTAATTTCTCTATATAATACGATATGTAATTTCTCTATATAATACGATATGTAATTTCACAATATAATACGATATGTAATTTCTCTATATAATACGATATGTAATTTCTCTATATAATACGATATGTAATTTCTCTATATAATACGATATGTAATTTAATGCTGGACAACGCCAAGGCTCAGCACAAGTAAAAAGAAATTAGAATTATCATCGGGAACCTGAATGACAAAGTTGGCAAGGAAGAGGGAAACGGTTGGCAATTTCGAACTAATGACCGGAGAAAAACGGGTCCAATGGTTCACAGCAAATGACCATGTAATAACCAACACCAGGGTTCAAAAACACCCAAGACTATTATGGACATAGAGAAACCAAAAAGGTAAAAGAAAAAACAAATTGGCTACATATCTTTCAACAAGAGATTCGGGATCGCAGTCGTTCACTGCAAAACCTAGTCAAGTGCCGACTACGGAAGCGACTATCTCCTGGTTATATGCAAAGTAAGGATGAAGCTTCGGAGACTGAAGAAGCCTAACGCAACACCCAGGCTGCAATGCATCAAACTCGTAAACGATCCGAATCTGCAGGACAGTATGAAAAGAAAATGCGAGGAACAATTTTGAAACAGAAACTCGGAATGAGGCGCAGTAAGAGATCCTCTAGTGACATCAACAAACAGAATCATCCCAGAAGAAAACGGGCGGAGAAAGAAAAATGAGTGGATCACTAATGAGATTCTTGACATAACGCAAAGAGACAGAAAACAATGCCGAGACATGGAACGGAAAACAGGAAACAATTAGTCTCATGAGCCGCATAACAAAACTCATCATCCAGATTCTGATGAACAGAACCCGCAGTAGAATTACGACAGAGTTAGGGAAAAAAACAAACAAACAAACAAAACAAAACAAAACAAAAACAAGAAAAAAAGCAAAAAAAAAAAACAAAAAAACAAAAAAAAACAGTGCGGGTTCGTCAAAGACACCGGAACAAGGAACGCGATATTTATGCTCAGAATGTTATCAGAAAGAGCAATACAAATGCAGAAGGACGTGCGCCTGTGTTTTATAAACTACGCAAAGGCGTCTGACAAATTACGCCAAAAAGGCTTGATAGATATGCTCGACAACCTCAACATATTCAGAGAAGACATTAGAATAATGATTAACTTATATTGGCAGATAAACCGTCTGCATACGGACAGGAAATAAATTCAATAGATACGCAAAAGTAGAAAGGGGTGTAAAACAAGGATGTGTCTTTTCAGCGGATCTATTCACCCTGTACAGCGAAACAATTCTGAGATAGCTACAAGTCCTGCCAGGATTCGTCATTGGCGGCCACAATCTCAACAATATAAGATACGTGGATGACAGTGTTGGTAGTAGACACGGAAAGGAAACTACGAAACCTTCTACAAAAGGTAGCATGGGAAAGCGAGAAGAAAGGACAAAACATAAACTACAACAATATGAGATACGCAGTTACATTTTAAAAACTAAGCAAAGTATTCAGAAATAGGAAAATAGGAAAATTTCGTTCGAAACAAAGAATAGAGACACAAGAAAGCAACGCTAGACATGGTTTGAGCGGATGTGGATGTCGGAGCACACGTTTGGGTGATATATCAAGGAGAAAAAGTTTTAAAAGTGACAAGGGATAGGGGTAAATGGAAGTCCATGATCGCCTACGCCCTGAAAGGATACGACATATAAAGAAGAATGTGGTAAGTGCATGCAACTGAAGTAAATGCATTAAGATTGTAACAAACAGATGTAAAGTGCCGAAAAATACTTTTCATTAAACGTCAGGCTTATTGATACATATATGTAGGTATTTCCGACGAACTTAAGTCTATGGTGTCCACGCCACAAGAATTTACTCGTGCAACCAGACTGGCAACATAGTCCCACCCTTTTATAGTTGGATCAACCAAATGCAGCCGACAATTCTACTCCTTCAGCTTCTTTTCTCGCTCTTCCCGCCTGTGGAACTCCCTTCCATATACTTGCTTTTCCGCCGGCTACAACCTCCATGAATCTAAATGCAGTGACAATTCCAATCTCTTGTTCACTTGACTCCAGTTTTTTCTTCATCACACCGTATATCTTGTTCTTTTCCTGTCTCTCTACCTCCGCAATTGTCTTCACACCTGTGTTTCCAACCTTCTCTTGCCCTTTCTCTGACACCCGATGTAACTGGTTCGTTTTTCTCTTCACTCTCCTCCTGTCTAAACTTTTACTCTTATGTAGCCCCCTGCGCATCATTGGCGATACCGCCTTGCTTGGTGTGAAACAATTTTTAAAAAAATATGCATGGAGAATTATGTAAAAAGTGTAAAAAAATTTTCTGAAGTCTAGAAAACACTGGAACGCTCAAGAATGAACCAGGACAATGACTGTCTGAAGAACTGAATGGCAAAATCGCTACAACTGGAAAAAAAAAAAAGAAAGAAGTTTACAAATACAATAAGGAGAGAGTGTAAATGAAAAGCAAACGAGGAAAAGGAAAAATAAGCACAACATTCTACACGTACGCACACATATACACGCAAACGAGGCCATAAGCGCGCACATCCTATAGTAAAAAAAAGAAAAAAAACAAGCTAGAAACAAAAACAGTCATGTTAAATGTAAGGTATTTATTGGAATCATTAAATAGAATTTATTGGTGAATTAATGGCTTCTTCGCCTTGTTAAGGTGCACCTGGTTATAATAAAATGGTTTACTTATTTTTGTTTATAACAGGGTGATTGTCAGTGTTATTTTTACCTAAAATCCTTCAAGGCTAATTTTATTTGCTCGTCGACGACATGGTTGGGGAAGTTATTGATGATTAAGTGTATTTTATGCTATTGACATCGAGAATAAAAATATTATAAAATAACTTATCCGAAGAAGAAATTTTCTTTGATCGGTTGATTAGGCTTTATATAAAGCATCTTTTATATCCGAAGTCATTGACTTTGTAATTAGGACAATTTTTGATTGTGCGTTCTTCATGCAATAAAATTACAACAGACCTTGTTGACTGCCTTTAACAAAACCTGTTTAAATACAGATACAGGCACAATGTGCGTTGTAGTGCAGTGAATATCGGTTCGGTCGGGGAGCCGAGTTCAAATTCCAGTTGAATTTCTTGCATTTACTTACGCACAAATACCCTTGGGAAAGGTATTAATCCGTCTCTTCCTTCAAGTTATGGGCTAAATAATAAGACAGATTGGGTTCTATAGCCTTGGCTGGCAACCAGTCTACCGCAGAAAGCAATGGCAACTTACTGCGGAATAAACTTTCGCCCAAAGCGTGTATCACGTATGGCACTTATCTGACTGACACGCACAATATATATATATATGTGTGTGTGTGTGTGTGTGTGTGTGTGTGTGTGTGTGTGTGTGTGTGTGTGTGTGTGTTGGTCATCCACATACAAGCCTGTTTCACAGGTCATCAGTGTAGCTAGACATCCACTTGCTTCAAGCCGGGATCAAAAGTCGACCGATTTGGTGTCAGTCGGAGTCTTTACTCAATAGGTACATAGAATGAGAGACGGGGAATTTTAGCGTGTTATATATAAGCGGTGTATACACACGCCAGCCACCGGAAGAACTCAATTCAATTGCAAAAGAGTAATGCGTAAATCCCAGAAGTGGGTCTGTTTTTAAAATTTTCCTCTCTAGAGAGCTCATATATATATATATATATATATATATATATATATATATATATATATATATATATAGTCACCTAGTAGTTAGAAACTTCACTTTCAGACTATGAAACCCGGGTTCGAATCTCCCCATGGTGATTTGTCAGGAAGTTGACTTCTTGATGTTTTCAGTCTGGATGAGGTGATCCCAGCGTGCGTCATATCTGGAAAGTGCTTGAAAACTATACCACGGGTTGACCCAAATTTTGTGAGTAAAATTGGGTAGACGGCTCCCTTTGAGGAGTCGTTGATGGTTCTGCTAGCGCGAAGTCACAAGTCATCGTGACCAAAAGTTTGAGCGCCATAGCGTTGTCCAGACTGTTGATCATGCTAGATAACTCGCTTTCTCTCCAAAACTGTAACTAAGTTCCGCTCGCCATAGTTGCAGTATAACCACAGGTAAGCTCTGTAGGTGTTAAATAAACACAAGTGTGCCTGAGTAAGTGCTTGCAATAGGGATTAGCTAACCGTCCAGTAGACGGGTATCCTTGAACACGAGTATATATATATATACTCTCATTACGATTGATCTCTCTGGAGAAGAAAATTTTAAAAACAGTTTCCACTTCTGCTATATGCGTGACTCTTCAGAAATGAATTGAGTTCTTTCAGTGACTAGCGAGTGTATACACTGCTTATATACAACACATTAAAATTTCCCTTTTCTGATTCCATACCTCGATGGCTTAGGGAGTAGCGACTCCGACTGACACCAAATCGGTCGAGTTTCGATCCCGGCTAGAAACAAGTGGAGGCGTCTAGCCACACTAATGAGCTGTGATACAGCGAAACAGGCTTGTATGTGGATGACTAATATATATATATATATGTTGTAACAAGGTTATAGAACTCGTAGGTTTTTTATCTGCTGTTCATGCATTTACTTTTATAAAGAGTGCTCTATACAAACGTAGAGCGTTATATTGTAATAGTTGTTACAATGGTTTATAAATTCATAGTATCACTACACAAAAATTTTTGCGTTTCGAAGCTGCTACGTGCGCTTTTCAATATAACCTGTGGAGTTCTCTTCTGATTTTTTTACTCCCTGATAACTTCAATTTTCAAAAATTTAAATGCAACGTTCATCGCAAGCTTCTGTATTCTTGAATACTGTTCCTTTTTTAGTTCTTTCCTCAACCCTTCGCGTTGTCAGCCAATTCTCTCTCATTCCTTGTAACCATCACCCCTGAGTTCTAGTGGCATTATCACCTTTCTAAAATAAAACCATATCTTGAAACTGTTTTATTGAAACTAGATGATATACTTCGCCTTTAATAGGCTTCACCAGATCAAAAATGAAAGAAAGAAATATATGTGCATATGTGTGTGTGTGTGTGTGTGTGTGTGTGTGTGTGTGTGTGTGTGTGTGTGTGTGTGTGTGTGTGTAATAATAAATCTTTAGTACTTTCTGCTAGGAACGAGGAGCGCCAGGTTAGCCGAAAAAATATTTATTTATTGTTCAAGCATACACAGAAATACACACATTTCTTCGTTTTTGAAACGCATACTCTAATATTATATATTTATATTTACTGGCCTGATTATTTACGATAAATTTTTATTAGGAAAATGTGTAATCCTGCCGAATGACACACATTTTCGTCATAAAAATTTATCGTAAATAATCAGGCCGGTAGATATAAATATATAATACTGTTTAATTAAAAACAGAATCTACTTAAATACGAGTATCGATTAAAAAAATAATGTTCAAACAATTCATATATATATATAGTCATTCGCAGACAGATCTGTTTCGCTGTATCACAGCTCATCAGTACGTTTATAATCCGACTGCTTTTTAACCCAGGATTGAAACCCGACCGAATTGGCATCAGTCGGCAGGTTCTACCTCTGGGCTATAGGCGTTCGGTGGAAGAAGGCAGACCTTTTTAGCGCGTATATTATCATTATACGCGCCCAATAGCCAGAGTGTTCTAATTCATTTTACTGAATGAGCGATGCGTACATGCCAGAGTAGCTACTGTTTTTCAAAGTCTACCATTCTTCCAGAGTGCTCAATCAGGGTGTGAGAGCGTATATATATATATATATATATAAATATAAATTCAAAACGAAAATGGCATGTAAATAAAATCCCGAAACAGACCCTATTAATATTAATCTTATTAATATTAAAAATGCTCCTGGTAGAGAGCTCGATGTAAATAGTATTATCTATTTACAGAGCCAAATATGTATATTTTCAAATAAAACTCCGAAAATTGCATGTGTCGAAAATTTCATGTCCATACAACATATGTAATTTTGTATGTGTGTTTGTGTGTTTCTTGTTGGATATTGTTGTCCGTAAGAAGGATAGCCCAAAATGTGAACTACGAATTAGAGATACCAAAACCAAGCTACTACAAAAATTTAAATTTCTAGGAAGGGTTTTAATACAGCACTGAAAATGATACACCGATCTCCGAAAGCGCATTGAATGGCTAAAGAAGCCTTTCAAAAACTAAGCAAATTATTCAGAAATAGGAAAATTTCGTTCGAAACAAAGAAGAGAATATGTGGTGATATCGACCGAGCATAGCGATGGACCGGATGTTTGTACTCTCACGACCAAAAAGCAAATGACCAAAACTCGACGGTGCGCATCCGGCCTCGCGCAGATGTTCCGGTTGAAAACTAAAAATCAATTAAATATTAAATTCCAGTTCGCGAGCTGACGCGAATTTTATTTATCGGCCAATGGGAAACCCAGAATCAGATACGGATGTGAATTCCCAAATGATCTGCTGCGATTCAAAAAGTTGAAATAAAAAGCCGATACAGAAAGCATCGCCAGACAGACAGACCGACCCACACAGACTGACTCGAGAGAGACGAGAGTAATTAGTATCTCCCCTTGACCGACGTCAAGCGGCTTACTATGCTCGCCTCCCTTACCTCCCTTTTCCTTCTTCGCTGTCTCAAAACTACTTACTGACCTCAGGAGCGGATACATCAAAGACATTCCTTACTTACAACGCTCCCACATACCTAAGTATTAATTCTCTTTTCAGCATTTTATTGCCATGAACATTTTAACGTCCGTTGGACCCATATTTAAAGGATTACTTTAATTGTAAAAACCTTAATTGATATGTGTATATATAAAATGTTATTTTTCAACTTAATTTGCTTTTCTTGATTTATAATCTTTTTATGACTTATAGTGGGCTATCTAAAACGAGGCCAAATTCCGTTAATCTGCAACAATATACAACTACCCTTCAAAGGAACGCCTGCCCACTATAATTACTAAACTGTTACGTGATATCTGTCCTCCTGTATGACAGTGAATTC